>CM076570.1:561969539-562303608 GCA_034641835.2 Pinus albicaulis | reverse complement strand
TAACAATGTCATACCTGACTTTGACATAGTACTATCGAGATGCGTACAAGAAGAGACAAGGATGAAGGAATATGAAAATGAAGGAAATGCTGCCTTCGCTGCTCATTCTAGGAAGAAGAACTTTGGTGGTCCAAGGAACAAAGGAAGAGCAGGGGCCCAAGGAAATAAGGGCAAGTGTCACACTTGTCACAAGCGAGGTCACTATGCTAGAGAATGCCCTTTCAAGAAGGATTCGACCAATGATGATGACAACAACAACAACCGGAGGAATGGCAATCAAGGGAACAATAGGTTCAAGGGAAAGAGGAAGGCTACCTCCGGCGGAAATGGTCAACCTTTCAAAAGGTCGAGAAATTCCAGGTATGAGGAATCAAATGTTGTTGACAAAAGAAATGAATTCGTTCTTGTATCTGCCCTCTCTGCTGCATCTCCACCCGACATTATGGATGTCTGGTTGATAGATAGTGGTGCCTCAAGGCACATCACCGGGTTCAAGGAAGCACTTTCTGATATGGTTGAGAAGGATACTAATCTGGAAATTATCCTTGGAGATAATGCCACATATCCCGTGAAAGGGTTAGGGACTGTGACCCTCCACTTGTCTCAAGGTCAAGTCCTCTGCTTGCAGGATGTACTCTATGTACCTGACTTGAAGAAGAACCTTGTGTCTATATCGGCCATGAAAGACAAAGGTTTCAATGTGGCATTCATTGATGGGAAGGTGCGTATCTGGGAGTTTCAAGGAAGCTATCATGATTGGGTTTAGAGTTGGTACACTCTACCAGGTTGGAGGAAGTCCTCTGGGAGCGATGACGTGTGATACTATCCGACAGACTGAACTATGGTACCAGAGGTTTGGACACCTTCACTACAAAGCCCTTCCCGAAGCAAGGAAGGTGGTGACGGGGATGCCCTAGTTTTCAAATAATCATGAAGGTGTATGTCAAGGTTGTGCCGAAGGAAAGCATACAAGGGGACCTTTCCCCTCAAGTGTCACAAAGACATCTGATGTCCTACAAGTGATACATTCTGATCTATCTGGGATGCTGCCGGTGACATCCTTGGGAGGATGTTCTTATTATATGACATTCATAGATGACTTCTATCGCAAAACCTAGATATACTTCTTGAAGAAGAAGAATGAGGCTTTCATGTGGTTCCGTACCTTCAAAGCCTTGGTGGAAAATATGACAAGGAAGAAGATCAAGATACTGAGGACCGATAATGGCATTGAATATGAGACGAACGAGTTCAAGAACTTTTGCAGAGAAGCTGGCATCAAGAGGGAGACCACGACTGTCTATACTACTGAGTAGAATGGCGTTGCTGAATGAAAGAATATAACCATTGTGGATGCTGCCCGTGCCATGCTATGTGAATAGGGTTTACCGAAGTTTCTGTGGGGAGAAGCTGCGAACACTGCTGTGTACATACAAAACCGATGCTCGCATTCCGCTCTGGACTCCAAAACTCCCGAAGAGGTTTTCTTTGGTAAGAAACCTGACGTCTCACATTTTAGAGTTTTTGGATGTCCTGTTTATTTTCATGTGCCGAAGGAGAAGAGGAGCAAGCTGGATGCTTCTGGGAAAAAGGGAATGTTTGTGGTCTACAACGAAACTTCAAATGCATATAGAGTCTGTGTGCCTCGTGAAAGGGAAGTGGAGATATGCCACGATGTTACCTTTGACGAAGATGCTTCCTTGAGGAAAGTAGTGAATCTTCTGAGATCTGAGGAAGATCATGAGGTGAGGCCTAGAAATCAAGAAGAACCGAAGGATGAGACGATGCCCGATGTTGAAGGACCATTGGACCCGATTGATCCACCTCCTTCGATGAGGAAGATACCATCATGGCTCATGGACACTCTCGAGGATGCCAAGGGACATATGGCCCCAAGGGGGACATTTTGTGAAAGCAAGAAGCCGAATAGATACCAAGGGTATCTAGCAGCCAGGAGTATTATTGTACAATCTCAGCCTGGATCTTTTGAGGAAGCCGTAAAGCATCAAGTCTGGAAGGATGCTATGCATGAAGAGTATGAGTCCATAATGAAGAATGATGTCTGGGATGTGGTTCCAAGACTGGAGGACAAAGCAGTTGTCACCTTGAAATGGCTCTACATGATCAAGCATGGATCTGCTGGAAGTGCTGAAAAGTTCAAGGCAAGATTTGTTGCCTGCGGCTTCTCTCAAAAGGAAGGCGTAGACTATGATGGCATATTTGAAACTGTGGTCCGATATACCACCATCCGATCTATCATAGACCTTGCTGCTACGCAAGGATGGAGTCTTCATCAGATGGATGTGAAGACCACATTTTTGCATGGTGCGATAAAGGAAGAGGTGTATGTGGAGCAACCTTTGGGGTTCGAAGTCCACGATCGAGACACCCATGTCTGCAGGTTGAAGAAATCCCTCTATGGCTTGAAGCAAGCACCGAGAGCTTGGTACGAGAGGATAGATAACTACCTGATGAAGCTGGGCTTCACTCGTAGTAATGCTGATCCGAACCTTTACTTCATGGTTGATAGAGAGAAGCCTCTCATTCTGGTGCTGTATGTGGACGACCTCTTCCTGACAGGTGCTGACCCTCTCATTCATCAATGCAAGAGAGAGCTCGCAGCTGAGTTCGAGATGAAGGACCTAAGACTGATGCATTATTTCCTAGGTCTAGAGATCTGGGAGAGACCTGGCGAGATTTTCCTTTCTCAAGGAAAATACATTGTGAAGCTTCTGGAAAGATTTGGTATGGGCGACTGTAAGTCCGTGTCGACACCGATGGAGCTCAACTTTAAGAAGTTGAGTGGCAGCGCTGCTGGGCCCGTGTTAGCAAATCCTGCTGAGTATCGTCAACTCGGAGGGGCCCTGATGTTCTTAGTGAACACCCGTCCGGACATATGTTTTGCAGTGAACGCTTTGTGTCAACATATGGTTGAGCCTCATCACATTCACTAGGTTGGTGCCAAGAATCTATTGAGATATCTTTGGGGCACAATAAACCATGGGTTGAGATACACTGGTGGGAGTGTGACACTCCATGGGTATACTGATGCCGATTGGGCTGGTAGTGTGGTGGATCGTAAGAGCACATCGGGATGCCTCTTCACACTTGGTTTTGCTTCGATATCATGGATGAGCAGGAAGCAAAAGTCCGTGGCTTTGAGCACCGTAGAGGCCAAATACATTGCAGCAAGTATGGCATGTTGTGAAGCAATTTGGTTGCGAAAGCTCTTCAGTGAGCTATTCGGGCATGTGCTAGATACCATCGTGATACTCTGTGATAACCAGAGTGGGATTCGGTTGTCCGAGAATCCCGTGTTCCACGATCGATCCAAGCATATTGATATCAGGCACCACTTTATCTGGGATATGGTATAGCGAGGCGCTGTAAGGCTCGATCATATAGGAACTGATGAGCAGGTCGCGGATATTCTCACAAAGCCCCTGGGGAAGGTCATGTTCCTAATCTTCCGTGAGAGTCTTGGTATCGTGGAACGATCGTATGCTTAGGGTCCTGTTGGACGATGAGCTCTAGGAGCTGTGGGGGGCTTTGGGGATAGCTTCTCGAAGCTATAAGAAACCACAGGACTAGGCTTGCCCAACCTTGTTGGTGTGCTTCTGCCCCGCCGTTGTGATGATTGAGTTGGTTCACCTCTTATTATCTATGCCCCGTATGCATCCTACCCATTGAGTTCAAGGCTCATGGGAAATACCTCTCATTTGGCCAGTGAGGTGGGAAAAGCTAGAGACTAGTAGCAAAGACTGATGGACGCATCAGAGATTGCCGTACTCTCTATCTAGGATGGCACGATCCAACCACTTGATTTGGGATCAAGTATAGTGATGTTTCGGTCCTCCAACCGACTTCGGGTCAGGTAAACCAACTTCGGGTTGGTATGAGACTCTTTGTGAGTCCTATAGAGGTTTCAGACCTCTGGGCTGAATCTGTCAGCCTGGAATGATGTCTTTGTGGCTAAGCCATTTCTGTTCTGAAATAAAGAAGCCAGAAAAGCAAGTTACGGTGAGATGACGCATGATGTTTGGATTGCAGAGGTGGATGGAGTTCTCCCTAGTTGAGAGGGAGTGTTAATTTTGGCCAACTAGGTCCAAACTCCATGTTGTGATGCTCAGATGAAGGTGCCAGTATTTTTATTGGACTCCTCTTTCGGAGAGGTGCAAGATCGATCGAAAGATCATCTTAATCCGATGAGCAGAACATTTATTGTGAATTTATTCAAAATATGTGCAGGTCGGTCTTAAGGTTTTGTGCACCAAGAGTTGTGTCACATACCCTCATTGATGGATATAAATTGGTGAACGTTGGAGGACATTTTCACTCATCTCATCCTCACACATTTATCTCTCCTTATCTGATTGGTTCGATGACCTTGGAGGCTCTTCTCTCCACGCGTGGGAAAATTTCAGCAGCTGCCCTTTTCTGTTTTCGGTCTAGGGTTTCTGCAGCAACTTTGACTAGTGTTGACTTTGGTCAACGCAAGGTCAAACGGACCTGAAACTCTCCCAAAAGTTTGATTTTCCAAATCCGCATTTTTTGGCACTATTCTCGAGGCTAGATGTTGACTTTGACTTTTCTATGTTGACCAAGCTGCTGCTGCTGTTTGCGTTGACTGTTGACTGACAACGTTGACTTTTGTGTTGATCGTTTTGGCTGTCCTAGAGGGTTGTGTGAGATTGCTGGTTGGCTGACCATATTGAGACTTTGTTGGTTGAAGCATCTTAGTGATTGCCGTAACGCACCATCACACTTATATATTTCTAGCTTGTCTTCTGTCGATCTACTGGTATGTTCTATCAACATTTTACTTTATTGTTTATGTGATTGCTGACTGATATTGGGATAAAAAGTAAGATTGCATTAAGCATAGAACATCTACAAAAATTTGCAGTTTCCTTCGGCACAGCCCTGACATATGCCTTCATGATCATTCTTGAATTTTGTGAGCCTCATAAAATATGATGCAGGCTCATGAATCTTCCCCTGCACATAGTCCATGACATCTTGATCTTCTAATGCCAAATCCAAGGACATCTTCCATGCATGATAATCAGACTTGTCAGTCAACATATCATCAGACCATTGGTCCTTGACAAGATTTCTTCTTCAGTGATTGCTTTTCACACTATCTTGGGCTTTGTCTTCACCTCAACTCTGATACCATGTAAATTTTGGATAGACAGAATGTTCTATGCTTACTGCAAATTTACTTCAATCTTCTAGGGCCTAATACAATATAGCAATCACATAAAAATGAAAGTAAAATGCTGATAGAACATACCAATAGATCAACAGAAGACAAGCCAATAAATTAGATCAGATTTACATATCTTCTTGTCCAACAAAGATGTTGAATGGTGTGCATTACGACAGTCAACAAGATGCTTCAACCAACAAAGTCTCCTCACGGTCAGCCAACCAGAAGTGTCACACACACAACCCTCAAAGACATCTCATCAAAAGTGAACATAATTCAACAAAAGAATCCCACATCCAGATTTCCGGCATCATCCATATTTCGGACATCCAGATTTGTGGCATCATCCATATTTACGGCATCCATTTCCGGCATCATCCATTTACAACATCCAAATTTACGATATCCATTTCCGACATCATCCAGATTTACGACATCATCCAGATTTAGGGCATCCATTTCTGGCATCATCCAGATTTACGACATCCATTTCTGGCATCATCCAAATTTACGTGTGGGAGACAGAGAAGCATCTTCTAAGCTGAACGAACCAATCAGATCATGAGGAATGTGTGTGATGAGATGATGATAAAATGACCTCCAAGTCTCTCTATTTTATATCCATCTGTGACGGTCTGTGACACATCGGTTGGGCTCTCAAGCCTACATTACAAATCTGGCTGACCTTGCACATAAGTGGAATAAATTCAAAATAAATGTTCTGCTCATCCGATCAAGATGATCTTTAGATCAATCTTGCACCTCTCTGAAAGAGGAATCCAATAAAAATATTGGCATCATCATCTGAGCAGTACAACATGGTGTTTGGACCTAGTTGCCCAAAATTAACATTTCCCAAAGCACATCCCTTGCATATTCCTTCACAGTCTTCTTTGATATTGGGGATGCCATTTACCAATTGATTGAGAGAGGTAATAACCTTATAATGTAAATGTCCATATCTTTTATGCCATAGCTCAATGTGATTGGTTTTCTTGTGAACTAGGGCTTGATGAGATGGTGTTATGACTCTATATAGACTTCCTTCACGTACTCCAATAACCCTAGCTTTATCGATGCTTGAATATTTTCCCCAAACCAGAACTTTTCCATCTACAAAAGAAATTCTATCACCTTTACCTTCTAAGCAAGAAATTGAAAGTAAATTCTTTTTCAAACCTGGAACATAGAGTATTATTGTTGAGATGAAGCTTTGCTCCATTTTCCAGCTTTAAAGAAGTTGATTATAGGCCTCTAACAAAATAACTTTTGTTGTCTCCCAATTCCGCTGCATGAGAAGACGGTTCCTTTCATAGAGCGTGAATTTGTTTAATTTCTCCCGTCATGTGCCTTGATGCTCCACTATCAATATTTACGCGTTTTCATCATTGGGTGAACCTGTGAGTGCAACCAAGAACCCTTTGCTTTTGACCTTATTGAATAAGTTGTAGATGATTCTTTTGATCCAGCTTCCTGCGATGTTGAATCACATTTTCAAATAACTTATCATAGAGGGAGTAACCTTTCCTTTCGAGCCAACAGAGTGATCTTCAATCTTCCTTGACCTTAGCTCTAATACCATGTCGAGAAATCAATGCTAGTAGAATTATGGTTTGATTTCTCTTCCTTGATAATTACTTGTGAATATGTTGGTTTCTTTTACTTGTTTATTATATTATCTTTTATAAAGAAATTACTAGATTATTTGTGTATGAAGATCGAAAGAACAAGAGACACAAGATATAGGCACTCAGCCATGGAAAAACCCCTATCTAGGGAAAACCCAGTGAAACCTCTTCCTTCAGTAGTTAAGACTAGATAATCCAAGACTCTTTGACCTAGACACAGACTTCTTCCAATCACCAAGTCAACCCTTCCTTCCAACAACTTTGATCTAGATCTTCGACCTTGCAGCAGCAGAACTTCGACCTATGCAACAATAGAACTTCGATCCCAACAATTGCAGAAATTCGACCCCAGCAACTGTAGAAATTTTACCTCAATAACTGCCCAGTAGCTTCATAGGAAAGAGAGAGAGATATAGCCCAAAACTTCGATTTTATTCTTCTCTTGCAGTTCTCCTTCTTATCTTGGAACTTCACATTTTTCCTGCACTTCTTCTTGTGTATATTGAACTTGTTGAGTGGACAATCGAACTACACTTCTATATATAGCCTTCTTGTGGGTTGAATTGCTCTCATGTAGGCAAATTTGGTGTGGAGGTGACAAATTACTTATTTGACTCAATAATAATTCTTTTTACATGAAACAAGAGCCCAAGAAGTGTCTCATAAAATGGACAATGACTCTAATGACTCAATATAAAACCTAGAATCCTCAATGGGGACTTTGACCTATAACATGATGACCCAAGCATGAAAGCTGTGCTTTAATAAGTCATAATAATAATAATAATAGTTTCTTTTTCTTTCTTTTGATAAATACATTTCATTATGACTCAAATACAATTATGAAGGCCAAACTTAGTTACATTCTTCAACAGATTGGCTAAATGGATGGCAATACCCATATTTAACAAATATAATTGGATAATATGCAACAATTAGGGTTGCAACACTGTTACCCCTCATGTCATTAGGGGTACATATACATTTTTATAGTACATTTCACACCATTGTAAGCCCAAGGTCACAAGTCAAAAGCCTTGTAAAAACCATGTAAGGCCTTGTATTAGGTGTCCTAGACCTTGTGTTGGTCGGCCATGGTCGGTCCCTTTGGATTCATCTCTGGCTCCTTTCATCGTGGATAGGATTGCAAGGCCTTGGGTTTGAGGACTTGTGGTTTTAGAGGAGCTTGGTTTTGCAAGGTTGATCACCAATGTATGGGCCAATCCAACTTGTGTTGGGGTGCACCTATGTCTTACCGCATGGGTATGTGTCTATTGAGTCTGCATATGGCCTTGGTCTTGGTGTAGTTAGATAGTTCTCAACATGACAATCTCACAAAGTCAACTTTTCATGTTTCCTGAGGAAGTTCATGTTATCCAATGTAGGTGTTCTCAAAAGTCAAAAAGTCAAATTGGTCCCAAAATGCTCAGCGTGATGAAAAGATGAAATGCCACGTAGAATTTTTTTCAAATAGTGAAGGCATTGTCAAATTACAAGTGGTCAAAGTTGGCCAACAAGTATAACAGGGTTCCAAGAAGAAAAACAAGGACAACTTTGGAAAATTTTGCATATGCATTACGTCAAAAGTCGTCCATAGAAAAAGAGGAGCTAAACTCATGTCTCAGTTTCTTTATATTCCTTAGGGTGTTAGATATTTACGATTTTGGTCTGATGTTGTGGCAATGTAAGGTAGGATATGGACATATGAAGAGAGACTTGGGTGAAATCAGGTTGAGTTACAACAAACCTAGGTAGCGTAATTGACAAATTCATCAAGGCATTTGGAAATCTAGCAAAAGGGGTGGTAAGTTGACTTACTACTAGTTGTTTAAGTCAAAAAGTATTCTTTAAAGGCCAAATCTGGCCATTGCAAGGTCAAGTGGTGGACGTTGAAGGTCAAATGGACTATTTGCTGGCTTGTGGACACAAAGATAGCTGTTGGAGTGGGACATGGAACATCTAAGTACCAAATCAAGTTCACTATGGACCAAGTCGTTTCATCTAGTAGTTGTTTAAGTTGGATGTTGGGCTTCCAAAGTTTACTATTCTTTATGTTTGGTTTTCCAGTGTAATATTCTAGAGAATTTTTTGCCCTAGGGTTTCTTAAGCAACTAGGTTTTTCAGCAAAATTCTTTTTCTGTTTAGAAAATGACACAAGCCGTTCCAATATAATCATAATCTTCAGTAATTGATACTATACTTTCAACAACACAGTAAACAAGGCTATTGTTCAATAATTCACAATTCAACAGTATTAATGTAGCCCGAGTTCAACTGTCCAATACCAACCCATCAGTTCCAAAACAATTCCAAATAATTCTATTCTAATTCCGAACAAAGCTAGAATACTGATCACCCTATCATATCAACTCATCTGAATTATACTATACTCCCCATGCGGTTTTGACCATATTAAATGGCCCACCCAACTTTGGAAACCCTTCATGCTATAGGGACTGTCAACAATACTACTAAGACTCATAATTGGAATGCGAGTTGACTCAGCGAGATAGCAAGGTATTTGCAGGATGATCAAACTCTTAAATTTGCTCAGAACCCCTCCAAACCAATCTCAATATTTCTGTGTATGCTTCAGGTACTTCGGGCCTGCTCCAGGTCTTTGTCTAGCTTCAGTGAGGGCTCAGACTAGCTTGAGAGGCCTCCTTTCACGCTTATGCAAATTTGGATAGTCAGAGTGGTTGTCATTGCATCCATCCCACAATATCTGTCTCAGAACTGTTTAAAAGGTGATGTGCAGCTCAAGATGTAATTTGTCCTCCTTCAGATGATTTATCCTCTGCCACAAAATGAATTCACAAGGATTTGGGCTTCAGAAACTTCGATCTGATCCAGGAATTTGCCTCAGAAAGTTTTGCATGCCTCAGCCTCAGATAGTAGAATTCCTCAACCCAATCTTAGAAATATTTTGGCCTGCCTCAGAAGAGTCGTTCTGTATGAAATTCAAGTAGAAACCTGCGTAGATTTAACTTCAGGGCACTTCGTTCTGCTTCAGTAAGTCTGCCCCTGCTATGCCTCAAAACAGATTCGTAGATCTTCAAGAATTATGTCGACTTGCGTCAGAGTTTCCACAAAGTCTCCGCTGCTTCTTCAAATAGTTAATTCCCTGTGGGTAGAACAATGAAAAGTGACTAGATGGGGTGGGATCACCTCCACCGAAACTAGTCCAAGGAGAAATGGGGTTTAAAGCCCTCAGAACCTCATGCTCAAAGAAAACAGGGACAATAATCCAATCCTTTGATGATCAAAATGATTTTACTCTCATGTATTTATAGATTTCATTGTGGGTGATTCTCCTTAATTAATTGAGAGGGGTTTGTGACAACCCCCAACTTTGGGCCTTTTTGCCCCAACTGCCCCAAAACTTACCCCATATTGCGCAAACATTGGGTAATTTGAGGTTTTCCCCTTTCTCGAAGATTATAGCCTACGGGGATTGATAGGCTATTTCGTCCCTTGGGCAATTAATCCATAGGGGACATTACAGTCCCCCCTTCCTGACAATGCTTGTCCCCAAGCAATGACATGTTTGGGTGTTGCACAATCTGTTCTCCTATCCTCAAGAATGAGGACCTCTCTCAGTTAGACATCCTTGTTTTTGAGTTGTCTGGAGAAGATTATGACTAGATGGTACATGCAAACTGCCATCACTTTCTATCATTATACCAATAGATTTCTTGATCAGGGAAAATCCCAAGAATTTGCAATTCCATCCTTCTTTCACCTTGCTAATATCTTTTCTTCCTCTCAAATCCCGCAACCCTCCATCCATCTTTGCTTTTTCCCAGCATCTATGAATGCATCATTCGAAATTATCACATCTCATCGACTCCCAGCAGTTGTCATCGATGTGACGTAAAATCCCTCCTTCCTCATTTTATTGAAAGGAAAACAAACGCCAACTTTATAAGCTTGCTGAGTATAAAATGTTCCCTTGGACATAACAACCAAAGAACTGTCATTCGTAGTACCAACAATGGCACTGATATAGTAATTCTTTTCCCCTTATTCCACAATCCAATCCTTGTGCAGGAAGACAATAGAAAGATCATATAGTTGAGAAGTAAATCCTGTGCCTGCATCCATAATGATAGCCCAAGGGTTTGTGCAAGGGGCCTCATAGTTAATATATAACCCATCTTCATTTGATCTCAATGAAACACTTTCATATTGTCTTTTTCTCGAGTGTCTATCTGTTAATTTTAGTTAATAATGGTATGTTCTATGCTTAGCACAATTACTTCAATGTCCTTTAGCAGCCCAATGACAATTTCCAATTTAGTTTTTCAATAGCAATCACATTAACCATAAATCATATTGACAGTAACTGTAGATAGAACATGAGCAATAAAATGCAGAAGACAAGCCAAGATAAGAGGACACTAGATTTGGCGGATGCCAAGGAAAATCCCCAAGATGGGGAAAATACTTTGATCAATTCTTCTTATTATTGTATCAAATGCTCAGCAGAGAGAGAGTAAAAAAGTCAAAAAATCAAAGTCAAAGCAACCTTGTCAAATCTCCAGTCAACTGCAATCAAATTCAGCCCTAACCAGAAAGTCAACGCTGGTCAAAGTAGCAGCAAAATGTCCTTAAAGAAGCTCGGTCATACCCAGTCAAACTCGGCCTGAACAGGAGGTCAAAGTCAGCCCAAAAAGTCCCAAAGTCAGTGGTCAAACTTTGTCCTGAAGTTTGCAGTCAACCTGCAATTTATATCTGCAGTTAAATTGCTCAGAACACCTCGGTTTCTGTGCCAAAGAATGTGGCCTGCCCAAACAGAAAACTGCCCAAACAATCAAACTCAAAATCTGCCTGGAAAGTCAAAGTCAACGCTGGTCAAACTGCAGAAAAGACTGAAATTTTTGGCCCTGTAATTCTGTCTGAAATTTGTCCTCCTTGCTACACGTGTGAGAGAAAGAATATGCCCAATAGTTTTATGAACCAATGAGAGAAGGAGAGAAGAATGTGAGTGATGAAGATGCCATATGAGGTGAGAGGTCTCTTATATTTATACAAGTAGTTGAGGGTGAAGTGACACGTCCATTGGGCTTCCTGAGCCTACATGATGATGTGGCCGACCTTGACAATTTGCACGTGTGACCATAAATTCAAAAACACATTTCTGCTTGTCCAAATTTGATGATCTTTAGGTCGATTTTGGTCCTCTCGAAAAGAGGAATACAATGCAGTCATCATCTCCATCAAATGGGCTGTCTAAAGTGGAATTTGGCCCTAATTTGCAATTTCAACACTATCTGAGCTGAATTGTTTATGATTCTTGTTGGCATCGTGCTTGTGTCTTCTTCCTCTACTTCCATCATCATCATATACATTACCAGTGACTCCAAAATTCTGCCCAGCCTGTAGAAAAGGCATCAAAACTTTTGCTTCCTTTGAAAAACCTTCATCCTTGTTTCTCAAAAGTTGTTCAGCAGTTGTGTTAATTGAACCAGGGGTATCCACCACAAGTTGGGCTAGTGCTGGATAATAAACAATGTTTGACAATACAGACAATGCATGCTTCAAGACTTGCTCATGTGGTGCACTGCGATTGGTCGAGTGAATACGCTGAAATAACTCATCAATAGCCCTAACAACCACAAGGTGTTCACAACACCTTTTCGAATGTCATGTTGCAACATCTAATGTTGCACATGTGTGAAGAATACCATTGACAGTCTTATGATTCAAAAGCACCTCCAGTGCCTCTGTAACACGGTTCTCAATCCACAGCCTGTCATCCATGTTAATTGCAGAGTTTTTAATTCGAAATCGCAGGTTGGAAAGTTATTGCCTTGTCAACTTGTTTTTTTCTTACTAACAAGCCTCTTCAATATGCTTGGATGAGTACAACATTAGACTTTGCCCTTGGAAAAAGCTTTCTGCTAAGCCAGCCACGAAAATGGGACTGAATAACAACAGCCAAATATGACCTAAGTGCGAAAAATTTTCTCCACCATCTTTGCAACCTTAGTACAAAATGCCTTGCTTTAAGAAAATATTGCCTTTGTTTAACAAATCCAATGTATTTATTAAGAGTGTGTTCCAGGCATGTTTTCTGGGAATTTGAAACATCAGAATACAAATCGTGATTCACACACTGAACTCTAGCAAACACTTGTGGGACATAATATTTGGTGCCTTTATAATCTGTTCTCTTGTCTCCCTGAAGGGCAATGGACAGGCTGCATAGGCACAATAAAATCCCTGAATAGTTATTGCGGCTTCAGTAGCTGTTTTCTGTAGTGCAGATTTAGATGGCAATTGAACATCTGCAGATATGCACCCTACCACATCATTCTGTAATAAATTTCACCACACTCGAAACCCACGGAAGATAGCTTGGACCCGAACTGCCATTCTAAGCTTCACCTTGTATCTTTGCCTCTCCTTCCAGCCTCTAAAAGCTGCCTATATTAGTGTAGCTGAATGGTTAAGTTTAGAGTCCTCAATTGTTTGAACTTTTCTTAGTAAATTTTTGTTGTAAGTACCAACCTTAGTGCATCACTGCAATTCCTTCCTAACAAGGCAACCTCATACATGACTCTGAATTACTATTGTTGCAGCCTCACACCTCCATGATATTCACTGTGTTAGGAGAGATATGCATTAATTTTGAATTTTTATTTTGGCTACTAATGACATGCTCTCGCTGCATAGCTTCATATACTGCTAGCTCTTTAGGATTTTCCTCCCCTTGAGGTGTTGCAACCTTTCTGCCCCATGCTTGCAATCTTTCAGGGTTCTTGCAAACAATACTGCATCTATCTTCTTCTTTTGTTCTCCTTTCTTCTTCTTTATGAGTAGATACCTCAATGTTACCACCTGCCTTTGGGGTCAATAGAGGTGTTGTCCTTACTTCAGCTTCTCTTGTATTTTGTTTTTCTGTCTTGGGCTCACCATCAGTGTTGCCTGATTTGTTTTTCCTACAACTAGTCCAAAAATCATTCCATTACCTGCTTTTCATTGTGCGCTCTTATCATCAGGTTCAAGAGATTGATCTCCTTTATTTACAGGAGTGTATAGCCATGTACACTGACTTGGGTGCGCCTTCTACTCCTTACACATGTGTTTTATGGCTGGATACTTATGGAGATCAGTGATAGGACTAAACCAAAATTCGTTCCAATTCTTCATGACTGCTTTGGGAGAAGTCACCACTCTGATTTGAAATAGTGCTGGTCACTTACCCAACAAACTAGATCTCATTGTAAGCCCTCACACTGGCAGGATGCACCACTCTGATACCACCATAATATTCCAGAGAAATTTTTGCCTTAGGGTTTCTTAAGCAACTAAGGTTTTCAACAAAATTCTTTTTCTGTTCAGAAAATGACACAAGCTGTTCCAATATAATTATAATCTTCAGTAATTGATACCATACTTTCAACAACGCAGTAAACAAGGCTATAGTTCAATCATTCACAATTCAACAATATTAATGTAGCTCGAGTTCACTTGTCTAATACAAACCCATCAGTTCCAGAACAATTCCAAATAATTCTATTCTAATTCTGAACAAAATTAGACTACTGATCACCGTATCCTATCAACGGATCTGAATTACACCATAGTGCCCATGTGGTTCTGACCATAGTAAATGGCCTATCCAGCTCAAAAAACCCTTCCTGCTACAGGGACTGTCTGCAATACTATTGAGACTCATAATTGGAATGTGAGTTGCCTCAGGGAGATAGTGAGGTGTTTGCAGGATGATCAGACTCTTAAATTTGCTCAGAACCCCTCCAAATCAGTCGTAAGATTTTCTGTGTATGCTTCAGGTACTTCAGGCCTACTCCAGATCTTTGTCTAGCTTCCGTGAAGGCTCAGACTAGCTTGATAGGCCTCCTTTCACATTTATACAAATTCAGATAGTCACAGAGTGGTTGTCATCACATCCGTCCCACAATATCTGCCTCAAAACTCTTCAGAAGGTGATGTTCAGCCCTAGGTGTAATTCGGCTTCCCTCAGAAGATTGATCCTCTGCCACAGAATGATTTCACAAGGATTTGGACCTCAAAAACTTCGATCTGTTTCAAGAATTTGCCTCTGAAAGTTTCACATGCCTCAACCTCAGATACCCGAAACCCTCATCCCAATCCTAGAAATATTTCGGCCTGCCTCAGAAGAGTTGTTCTTTATGAACTTCAAGGAGACACCCACTTAGATTTAACTTCAAGGCACTTCTTTCTGCTTCAAAAAGTCTGTAGGAATATACAGGGTAAGTTCCGTAGATCAAGAACCAAAGGTCACCACTCACAAACAGATCACAAATCAGTACCCTAGTATAATCACGTGGTTAAAACCCTCAAAGAAGGGAAACAGTCCACGACATGAGCCAACGCGGCCACTTCAGGGAATTTATTAATATAAAAAGAAAATTTACATATGTTTCTCTCATAAACGGTTACCGGACAAATGACCCTCCATGCTCTTTAAATAGAGATCATGGACCAATCGGGTGTTAAGCCACGGATCAAGTGCCATTAGTACCGAGGTGAGAGATAACCCTTAGATCACTACAAATCGTGACCGTCGGATTATAAGTTACAAATGTACATGGTAAAGAAACACACTTTACCTAACTCTACACTAGACTAAGTTATTCTTAACTATTTCCTATGTGTCGGAATATCCTAACATCCCCCTTTAAGAACAACTTGGGATAGGATTGAAGGATTTACAAAGGTGACACAAAAGGAGCCTATTTCCTATGTGTCGAAATATCCTAACATCCCCCCTTAAGAACAAATTGGGATAGGATTGAAGGATTTACAAAAGTGACACAATAGGAGAAGGAAGGAGGCATTAAAGCCCATCCCCCTTTAATGACAACTTTCTTGAACTCCAAGCATGGATCGAAGTTTGGTAAACTTAGATTCTATGAGAGCCTTCGTAAAGATATCGACTACTTGATCATTGGTCGGACAATACTGCACTTCAAGAACACAATCATGAATGAGCTTTCTGATGAAGTGTATGTGGAGTTCAATGTGTCTTATGTGCTGATGCTGAACTGGATCTTTACATAGCTGAATGGCACTCTGATTATCACACCAAAGTGTAGCTGGATGCTACTGATGAAGACCAAATTCAGACAAGATCTGACGAAGCCACATGGCTTCCTTGCTGGCTTCAACTGCACCACGATACTCTGCTTCTGCTGAAGAAAGGGAGATGGCACTTTGTTTCTTACAAGACCAAGTAATAGGTCCTGAACCAAGAGTGAATACATATCTTGCAGTGGACTTCCGATCATCAGGGTCACCAGCCCAATCAGAATCAGTGAAACCAATCAACAAGGGAGATGCTCCTGCAAAGTAATGAATCCCAAATTGAATTGTACCTCGAATATATCGAAGTATTCTTTTAGCTGCTTTCTAGTGACTTTCATGAGGTTAGTGCATAAACCAAGCGACAATACCAACGACAAAGGAAAGGTCAGGACGGGTATGGGTTAGATACAAAAGTTTACCAACAAGTTGACGGTATAAGGTAGCATCAACTTCAAGGGTAGTACAGTTGACTGAAAGCTTGACTCCAGACTGAAAGGGAGAAGGGGCAGGCTTACAGTCTTCCATGTGAAAGTAGTGTAGAAGATCACAGGCATACTTGGACTGAGAGAGGGTAATGCCTTCCTTGGATTGCAAGACTTGAAGACCAAGGAAATAATGCAAGTGTCCTAAGTCCGTCATTTCAAAATTATTTTTGAGGCTAGACTTCACATGGTTTATATGGTTTGGATCACTACCAGTAAGGATAAGATCATCAACATAAAGAACAAGGATGGTGAAGGACTTACCCACTTTCTTGGTGTAGATAGTGTTGTTAGAATGACACCTAGAAAAGCCATTATCTAATAGAAATCTATACATTTTGGCATACCAAGCCCAAGGAGCTTGTTTGAGACCATAGAGAGACTTCCGAAGGCGACAAACAAGGTTGGAGACTTTTTGGATAAATCCAGGGGCTTGTTCCATGTAGATTTCTTCATCCAAATCTCCATGTAAGAAGGTGATTTAACATCCATATGATGGACTTCCCATTTAAAGGAGGCAGCAAGGGAAATAACAAGGTGGATAGAATTCATTTTGGCAATAGGGGAGAAGGTTTCAGTATAGTCAATGCCTTCAACTTGTGAAAATCCTTTAGCGACAAGACGAGCTTTATGTCTATCCACTTTTCCATCTGGTCCAAACTTTGTTTTGTAAACCCATCTGCATCTGACAAGTTTTCTTCCTTTCGGAAGAGGAACAAGATCCCATGTATCATTCGCCAATAAGGAATGGTATTCTTCATTCATAGCTTTATCCCAATCTGGATGAACGGAGGCTTCTTCAAAGGTTTCTGGATTAGGATTTTCTGGAACTTGAGCCAATAAGGAAGAGGCTCATTCGAATTGAGAATGTGTACATCATCGATCGACAGGGTCACCTGCAAGAGAACCTGCTGCATCTCGAGTAGAGAGGACCCATCTTAGAAGCGGTGAAGTATAAGGAACAATTTCACGAGGTGGAGGAGGATTGTCATCCTCGCTGTCATCATCTGAACTAGAAGGAATGCTATTAAAAATAGAAGAGAGAGAGAGAGGTGGCACATATGCCGAATCAGGCTCGCAGGCCAAAGGTGGCACACTCGCCGAACTAGGCTCGCAGGCCGATATATTTTCATCAAATTTTACATCTCTTCTAATGATTATATTTTGGATTTTGGTTGAAGAAGTCTATATCCTTTGACATCTTCAGAATATCCAACAAAAATGCATTTTTCACTCTTAGGTTCTAAGGCTTTATGTTTTGCATTTGGAATATGGGCCCAAGCATCACTTCCAAAAACACGAAAGTGACTTACATCTAGTTTGATTGAGCTCCAAGCTTCTTCTGGAGTTATATTCTTTAAAACCTTAGTAGGAGTGCGATTTACTATGTAATTTGCATAGTTAATGGCTTCTGCCCAAAAATTGAGACCAAGTCCTTTAGATTGAAGCATACAATTAGCCATTTCTTTTAAGGTGTGATTCTTCCTTTCAGCTACACCATTTCGTTGTGGAGTATATGGAATAGTATGTTGCAATTGAATGCCATGCTTAGTGCAGAAGTTGATAAATTTGTTGTTAACATATTCTCCGCCATTGTCTGATCTTAACTTAAGAATTTGATGTCCAGATTGTTTCTCAACAAAGGCCTTAAAGGCCAAGAATATGTTAAAAACTTCACTCTTGAGTTTTAAGAAATATACCCAAGTGCATCTGGAAAAATCATCAATGAAAGTTAAGAAGTACTTGCATCCAGAGAAAGAAACAGTAGGAAATGGACCACATAAATCACTGTGCACAAGATGCAAAGGGGCTGAAGCGTGCCAAGAGGCACGTTTGTCAAAACTATCCTGACTATGTTTTCCGAGTACACATCTGGAGCAAACACCATCCCGGCAAGATACCATAGGAAGGCCCGTCACCATATTTTCCTTACATAGAGTTTGAAG
This sequence comes from Pinus albicaulis, assembly GCA_034641835.2. NCBI lineage: Eukaryota > Viridiplantae > Streptophyta > Pinopsida > Pinales > Pinaceae > Pinus > Pinus albicaulis. Next base: position 562,285,265 of record CM076570.1, on the reverse strand, counting down.
AGAGCGATAGTTTAAGTGACCAAATCGCTCATGCCAAAGTTAGCTCGCATCATCATTATGAGCAACGAAAACAGAGGGAAGAGATGATGACCCAAAGTTGTCAAACTTATACAACCTTGTGGAATCATCAGCAATGCCAGTAGCTAAAATATGTTTAGGATCTTTGAGGTCCTTGATTACAACATCATGAGGTGAGAATTCTACTATTTTCCCTTCACCTGAATGAGTTATTTGATAAACAGATAGAAGGTTGCATGACAAGGTAGGAACACATAGTACATCATTAAACTGACCATTATCTAGATGAATGGTTCCAGATCCTATAACACTAAGAGATCTATCATCACCAACATAAATATGTTTGGTGTTACAATCATTTAAAGAAGAAAACATGGATTTATTTTTAGCCATGTGGTAAGAAGCTCTAGAATCAATGAGCCACTCATGAGAAGGAGAAGAAGAAGATACATTTAATGCATAACCAGATCTTGATACTTGACAACTACAAGCAGAAAGTGCCATGCCTAAAGATGAAGGTGAAGAGTGCTCCAATTTGATGTTGTGCTTCTTCATTGCTGCTTCTAAAGCTTCTATCTTCTTAAAACATTTGGACTCTATATGGCCATCCTGATTGCAAAAGTTGCAATGTCTATCTGTCTTCTTCCCTTTGTTTTGATTTGCCTTATTATTTTGGTGATTTGATTTTTCAGTTTGCGGCTGAAATTGCTTAGGGCCCTTGTTTGGTTTAAGACCATACTTTTTTAGGATACTGCTTCTTGGGATTCTTTTGATATGGTTGTTGTTGGGTTGCTAAGGCTTTCTTAGAAGCGTTTCCGGTAGTAATAAAGCCAAGGTGTAAGAGTTTTTCCTGTTCTCTTATCAAAGAATCACAAAAGGCATCAAAAGAGGGATTCTTGTAGGTGGTTCCTGAAGAAATGATGGCTTCTTTGGTGGAATGGAACGCAGAAACAAATACAGAGTATGCAGGACCAAGCTTAGCAAGAATGCAATATATGAGGCTACCATCGTCCTTTTTGATCTTACAACCTTCTAAAAGAATTCGGAGGGTCTTAAATTTGGACAAAAAATCTTCAATGGAGGAGAAATTATCGGGGTCCAAAGTAAGCAACTCATTTTCAAGCTGGTGGGCCCGGATTTGATTTTGAACGCCAAAAACAACTTTTAGCTTTTCCAGGGCCTCATTAGGGGTGTCAATGTCAAGGATATGAAATTGAAGATCTTGAGCAATGGACATTCCTATCAACCCTCGTGTTTGATCTTGTTTATTTTTCCATTTAGTAGCGTTATCATCATCAGAAGGTTTACTTTCTTGTCCTGTGGCTATTCTATAAAGCCCTTTACTTCTAAGTATATCTACCATGTGAGGTAGCCATTGGAAATAATTGGTGTTATTAAGAATAACCGGGCATGCACTTTCCATTTAAAAAAAAAAAAATTAAAGCTGAGAAAAGCTGAAACTAACTGCTCCAATGGAAAGATCTCAAAAAATTAGGCCGTTTAAAAAAAACGGCCCGAAAAACGGCTTTCGGATGAAGAAGTTATGCCTTTTGAAAAAACTGAGTTGTAGATGCCGAATAGTTACGGGAACGGGATGAAGTGCGGCTTTTTAAAAAAAATTCCACCCGTTTGAACAAATGTTTTTTACAAAAGAAGCTTGAGAAGGAGACTTGAACTGAAGACCTCTATTGTCATAAACTAACCCCTCACCAAGTGAGATATTAAAAGGATCATGTTATTTTAGAAAGGAGGAAGGGGGGATTCTTCTTCTTCTTCTTCTGTGTGTGTGCCTTTTCCTGCACAAAAAACAAAAAAAACGAGCAAAAAAAATGAAATGCAAAGCCTTACGGCAGAATGTTAGATTCTCGGTTAGCCTTACCGGCAACTATCATTTTTTTTCACTATTTTTGATTTCCCGAGATCACACAAAGACGCGCAGAAAGAGCATATGTAGCAAAAAAAATCCCTTTTTCCTGTTTTTGATTTTCCAAGATCGCACGGAGCGCAGAACAAAGAGCATACACAGAGAAGAGGGTATAGATCTGGCAAATAAATAAAACCTTAATACAAAAAAAAACCTGAAATAAGCAGAACTATTAACAAATATCACTGCAAAATAGATGCTTTATACCTCCAGATTTAAACTGACATAACTTGGGCAGCCGAAAACCTTTTCGCATGAAACGGAAGTTGTTCCTCATTGTAATAGACGCTATGGACACAACCGATTAGTTCTCCAAGCCAAAAAATGTTCAGAAATAGTAGATCTACAAAACGACATTCACATGCTGTCAAATCGGCTTTGGATTTTGATCAACAACGGACGCGACCCTCAAAATTGCTCTGATACCATGTAAGATGTCAGGGGTAAAGTTAAGTAGATCAAGAACCAAAGGTCACCGCTCACAAACAGATCACAAATCAATACACCAGTATAATCACATGGTTAAAACCCTCAAAGAGGGAAACAGTCCACGCCTTGAGCCAACGCGGCCACTTCAGGATATTTATTAATTAAAAAGAAAAGTTACATATGTTTCTCTCATAAACGGTTACCGGACAAATGACCCTCCATGCTCTTTAAATAGAGATCATGGACCAATCGAGTGCTAAGCCACGGATCAAGTGCCGTTAATACCGAGGTGAGAGATAATTGTCGGATCACTACAAATCGTGACCGTCGGATTATAAGTTACAAATGTACATGGTAAAGAAACACACTTTACTTAACTCTACACTAGACTAAGTTATTCTTAATTATTTCCTATGTGTCGGAATATCCTAACAAAGTCTGCCCTTGCTATTCCTCATAACAGATTCACAGATCTTCAAGAATTAGGTCGACTTGCCTCAGAATTTCCACAGTCTCCACTGCTTCTTCAGATAGTTAATTCACTGTGGCCAAAACAAAGAAAAGTGACTAGGTAGGGTGAGGTCACCTCCACCAAAACTAATCCAAGGAGAAATGGGGTCTTAAAACCCTCAAAGCCTCAGGCTCAAAGAAAATAGAGACAATTAATCCAATCCGATGATGATCAAAATGATTTTACTCTCTTGTATTTATAAATTTCCTTGTGGGTGATTCTCCTTCTTAATTAATTGAGAGAGGTGTGAAAATTTCTGAATCTTTACACTTTATGCAAAAATTATTACTGTTAATCTGGTAATGCTCCTTCTACTTAGACAAGTTATTAACTGAATAAAAAATTAAATTTAAAATCAAAGAAAAACACATAATAGATCTCCACCAATCCAGATCTAAAACAAGTTCATGCACACATAGGCAAAGTGACACAGTTACCTCTAGAAAAATAGTCCTCGGAAAACCCCAATGCAGGAAAACCTGTCTTCTAGCCGCTGGAGGGTTTTATTATTAAGAATTTTTTGAATACACAAATTTGGGTTCCATATCACGGAAAACCCGACAAAGAAATACAGATCTACAACTCAACGGGCCGATCAGGGCCAAAACAATGGTGATCCACACCCTCAAATGGGATTTACAGAACTCGGTCAAGATTAGGGCCTAGAAAACCCTAATGCGCTGAAAGCCTGCGTCGGCCTTTGAAGCCTACGACCCTCAACATTTGCTTCGGAAGGGATTGCGTTACCCCCAGGCCCAGGTGATGCGGTCTGCGTTGCTCCTTAGGGTCTTTGCGTAACCCTCACGAGGGTTTTCTTTGAAAATCTGTTGTCCTTATTAACTGCGACTTCCGCACTATCTGTTGCCTTTATTTGATCTCTGCCTCTTGTGTATTCTAGACCCCGAGATCAGATCATCCCCTTGGCCTAAATTCCCCTCTCTGTAGCTGAAACACTTCTGAGTATTCTTAGCAAACCCTGCGCTAGAATCTCAGCTTAGCTTCAGTGCTCTGCCTCTGTGTCTTTACAAATGACCCCAAGCCTTTCCTTTATACCTTTCTCGTTGACAAATCAACGGCCATGATCAAATCTTGAATCAATGGTTAAGATTAAAAGAAAGCTTAATTCGTGTTACTTAAGACAATTTCATCACATGTTTAATTAAATTCACTTTAATTATTTAAGTTCCCTAAGTTTTAACTTAGGAAATACATTAAAATAATTAATTAATTTAATATCTCCTAAACCAGATGAAATTTCCCAAATCAATTTCTAGGTCTTGTAGATCAAGTGTACTCTAGTCCCTCCACAAAATTTGGGAACTAGAGCACAACTGATGCTACCCCAAATACACAAAATCTCAACAAGAGGTTTCTGACAACCCCCAGCTTTGGGGTTTTTCCCCCAGCTACCCCAAAATTTACTCCATGTTGCCCAAACATTGGGTAATTTGAAGTTTTCCCTTTTATCAAAGACTATATCCTATGGGTATTGATAGGATATTTCGTCCCTTGGGAAATTAATCCATAAGGGACATTACATCCAGGCCATGAACTAAAGGGGATGTCGAACCAATAAGGGAAATTAGAGTCAATTCGACCCCTTAGTGGGCAAATTCATGAAAGTATTGTAATATTTTATTAAAATTTCAGAGTCTTTGACATGTGGATAACAAGAAAAATTGACCCCTTAGTGGGAAAATTCATGAATGTAATTGTAATAATATATTAAATTTCCTTTGTCTTTGACATGTTGATAACAAGAAAAATATATTCCTAGAGGAAGAGTCTTAACTAGTTGTTAGCTAGCCATTAGAAAAGTGCTAGCCTCTCTTCTAGAGTTATTGTTGTCTTGTGAGATCAATGCCATTAATCAAATAACTTCACTTGTAAATTTTTGTAATTTTCTCACATTTTGTGGGTTAACTTTTGCTATTTCTTGTTTTCTTGATTTATTGTGGTAATTGGTCTAATCCAGTATCTTTTATAATTGGTAAGATCACGCAAAAGCTAGAGGATTGAGCAATTGAGGGGTTACATAGTCACGTAGAGGATACAAACTAGGGTGTAAGCCCGCTTTGTGTCTTTGTGATAGGTGGATCGTGCAAATGAGGGTTGAACCATTCCAACAAGGAGCTTCAACTGGGAAGGGAGTTTGTACTTCACCATATACTTGAACGAAAGGTCATAGAATGGCACCTCCAAGGTCTATTATGAAGATGGAGTCACAAAAATTCTCTTTTAACAACTTCTTCAAATCTCAAAACAAATGTTGCCATCGCGTTCAACTCATTGAGAGCTTTTTGACGATATAAATTTTATCCCAATCCAACTTCCGGATTGAGAGTTATGGCCAGTTAAAGTTTAAACAATCATATTAGGCCATGTTAGTATTGAGGTTACAACATGGCCACTGCCACGTCATCTTGAGCGTAGGCCCACAAGGTCCTCATTGTGCTTGTGAGATTTTCCCCATTATAGGTATTTTGGCCCATTTCCTAATTTTGGCAGGGTCTGTTGACCACTCCGTGTCAATGACCCCATAACAGTACACCCCCATTTTTGAAAATGGTATTTATCATGTTCGAGTGTTCGTGCCATTTAGATTCATCAATAGACAATTTTGTCAAAAATGTAAACCCATTTTGCATGTTTACAATGTAAATGATCTTAGTAAAACCATCATGTATCTTGGTAACGATTTCTATCCTAGGAGGTTTTTTGTCTTACTGATTCATCTGTGTCCCTAGACACAAATGATCGGCAAAGTTTTTCCCTCCAACGTCACCCCAAAGCTAGGGTGGATTTTGTCCTCAAGATACTAAGTAAGTCCTAGTGTTTTCTATTGAGTCTTTTGTAAAAGTAATTTGGGAATAATCTTAGCTATTTGGATAGATTATTTTATTATATATTACTTGGTCTACTAAATCATATTTTGAGTTGCAGAATTGGGTAGATAATTGAAGGTCTATTACAAATGGGTTTTCCCTCTTCATGTATTAAATTGTAATATCTTGATGTAAAAATATTTTACTGCATGGTCCCTCATAGTTAGACACCATGGCTAAATTATTTGAGGGTTGGAAAAATTATAAATCCCCTCATGAGTCAATTAATTAAATCTTCTGGGAAAATTAAATTAAAATTATAAGCTAGAAATTTAATTAATTTTAGGTCTTAGGAAAAATTAATTCTCCAAAATTAAAATTAGTTAGTTCTAGAAGTTTTAATTTTTGGAGGTCCCTAGTCAAGGGAATATTGAAAATTTCAGGAATTTTTGGATCCTTGGGCCTTGGTAGTTAAATCAAAGTCAATTTTTTGAGGTAATTAATTCAAAATTATTATTTTTGGGTTAAATAAAAAGGAATTAAATGAAAAATTCAAAATTTTGCAAAAAATAACTAATTTCGACGGACGAGATTAAAAGAGAATTAAATCTTTTTTAATGGATGAGATTACTTTGATAGGAATCAAGCCAACTAGTCGTTGGAGAATTAATCAATAAATTAGAGGTCGGTGTCAGTCTATAGTTTCATCCGATCTTTGAATCGTGTACTAAGCTCTCAAGCTATCTTGTATACTTTCTGGAATTAATGCAAAAAAGTCTTTGGGGTTTCAACTTGTGGTGGTGTTCCTCTTCATGAATTTATGGTAAACTTGTTTTAATTTTTGCAGATGTTATTTGAAAAGTGCAAATCAATAGCTCTCTTAGAATAGTCTGAATACATGTATCTTATTCAGTTTATTGGATCTAGAGTAACTTTTTTAATTTTGTTTGAAGTAGCAGGGATCTCTATTTCTTCAAGATTTTATTGTTATTCTATTTCTTTACTTGGTTTGAAAGTTGATATAGTGTTTGCAAAACATCTCTAAGGTTTTGTTGGGTGTCTGGGGATAGTCCTCGGTTGGACCAACTGACTCTCAACGTATATTTTCTGAAGAGACCACCTCATAACAATCTCAAGATTTATTTAAAGGTTATATTTTTTAATGCAGGAAGTTTTGGCCTAGTACCTCTCAAAAAACTAAAAACTCTTTTAATAATTTTTGGAAAATTTGTTAGATCTCGCTAGAGCCTTAGATCATCAGATCTGGGAGCGGAGTTAGACTCACACTCCTCATATCTGACCGATCTGCAACTCCTGTGCATAGATCTGTAGATATTGTGTATAAATCTGGATTTTTTCTAACTTGTGATTAAGTTTTTATTTTCGATTCTTGTATATGTGTTGGGTATTTGGGTTTTCTTGTTTCTGGTTTGTGCAGGTGATACTTGAGGGTTTTCAGAATTTTTTTTTAGATCTGTGACAACTCCAGGCCCTGGAGGGTAAGATCTGATCTCAAGATCATACTTTTTGCAGGGATACTCAAATCAAATTTTTAAATATGAGTCTATTGGGTGAAATAAATTGCTGGGCAAAAGGGAAAATTTTGAAAGTTTTTCGAGAGCACCAACGTGCTTGCGTCGTTTCCCTTGCTTGCTGTCCCTATGTTTTCCTTCATCTGCGTGCTACCTTGCTCTTTAAACGCTGTCTTTCCATTCCCTTTCCCTGCTTTTCTCCTCCCTCTGTCTTCATTCGTCCTCGCCTCTTCCTCCCTCCCTCCGCTGCTTTGCGTGAGCTCCCCATAGGCTGGTCACAACTCTTTTACGCTCTATCCCTTCTAGGCAACCTTTTCCATCCCTTGCTTTTGCGTTTCCCAGCTCCCTCTTCCTCTCGCAGTGGCTCTCCATCGCTGTTTTCCCTTTCTTTGGATGGTCCATCCCTGCTCCTCATCACAGCTTCTATCCCTCGCTGATCGATGTTGGGTGCGGAGCTTGATTATCTTCTTTATGTATCACTACGTTGGACCCCTGTCCTTAACAGACGACAACGCCGCTCGTCGTTTAATCACCGTTAGGGGTGTCCAGGGGGGGTGATGGTGATTTTATGAGCCCTCCCTTGCGGGGGGTTTCGGGGGCAGTGCCCCCGAAGCTAAAAACATATGTAAAATTGGCTTGTAAAATATTGTAATTTCGTAGTCAATTTGGGCCGTTCATTAGGCAGATGGTCTGACGGTAGAAGTTATGTTTAATTTATGATTTTTTTTCCCTAGAAGGCAACCCCCTCTGTTGTTTGAGGGTATTGTATTGCGGCTGTGTATTGTGTGTATACTCTGAGCGAGAAATAGCAAGGGGGATTGTGTGAGAGAGTAGAGAATATTACAACGGATCTGTTGTAGGTTATGTCTCTTCATTTTACTGGATATTATAAAGGAAGGACTGGTTGTTTCTGTGGACGTAGCCCAAGTTGGGTGAACCACATATATCTGTCTCTCTTGTTTTATATGTTATTTCTGTGTTTGTGTTTCCGCATAGTTTATGTGTTCCATTGCTCTGTAATATATAATTTTTTAACAATTGGTATCAGAGCCGAAGGTATATTTGATAAACTTGCAGGAAAGAAGGGTTCCTGGTTTGAGTGGGAGCAATGGTGAAAAATGGCAGGTTTAAGGTCGAGAAATTTAATGGCCAAAACTACCAGCTGTGGAAGATGCATATGGAAGATTATCAGTATCAGAAAGATTTGTACCTACCATTGAGTGGAAAAACAAAGAAGCCGTCGAGTATGACAGACGAAGAATGGGAGATTTTCGACAGAAAGGCACTTGGAACAATACGACTATAACTGGTGGCGTCGGTAGCCTTCATTATTTCGAAGGAAACGACAACAGAGGGTTTAATGACGACATTGTATAAACTATATGAAAAACCCTCGGCCTCAAATAAGGTATTTCTTATGAAACATTTATTTAATATGAAGATGTTAGAAGATGGATTTGTTGCTGACCAGTTAAATGAATTTAATACAATTACCAGTCAGTTCTGTTCTGTAGGGGTAAACTTTGATGATGAAGTTAGGGCTCTGTTATTTCTGTGTTCATTGCCAGAAAGTTGGAATGGTTTAGTTATAGCCATTAGCAACTCTGTCTCTGGATCTAGTGCTTTAAAGTTTGATGATGTTGTCGGTGCTATCCTTAGCGAGGAAATGCGACAGAAAATCACCAATGAGACATCAGGAAATGCTTCGAGTGCAGAGACTAGGGGAAGAAAAATGGAAAGAGGAAAGACCTCATGATATCGCAGTAAATCAAGGAAAGGCAGATCGAAGTTTAGATCGGGGATAGTGTGCTGGAAATGTAGGAAGAAAGGACACCTTAAGAAAGACTCTATGTCTTGGAAGGGGAAAGAAAGAGATGCACAACAAAAAAACAATCATGAAGCAAATGTGACAGGTGATGTGTTACAAGATGCTTTGATTCTTTCTTAGAAAATGTTATTGATGCCTGGGTGGTAGATTCAGGGGCCTCATTCCATGCCACACCTGATAAGAAACATTTTCATGACTATCTTCAAGGAGATTTTGGATAGGTTCATCTGGGTGATGATAAACCCTGTAATATCGTTGGAATGGGTAAATTTATTGTAAAACAACAGAATGGAAACCGATGGTTATTAAAGGAGGTAAGGCATGTTCTAGATCTGAAGAAAAATCTGATTTCAACAGGGTAGTTGGGCAGTGAAGGTTGTGTGAAAACTTTTATAGATAAAACTTGGAAGGTTATTAAAGGAGCCCTGGTAATAGCAGAAGGAGAAAAGGTTGGTACATTGTATTTATGTAATTGTATTTCTAATTGTGTTAATGCTTCAACCTCCACAAGAGCAGATGTAGCATTATGGCATCATAGGCTCGGACACATGAGTGAGAAGGGGATGAAGATTCTTCACTCAAAAAACTTGTTGCTAGGTTTGAAGAATATTGATTTGGATTTCTGTGAGAATTGTGTATATGGAAAATAGAAGAGAGTCAGATTTTTGAGAGTTGGGAAAGAAAAGAAGAGAGGAAATTTAGAGCTTGTGCATACGGATGTATGGGGACCTGCTCAAGTATCATCTCTCGGTGGATCTCGTAATTATGTTTCTTTTATTGATGATGCAACTAGAAAAACTTCGATTTATTGTATTTAGAATAAATCTGATGTATTTGATACTTTCAAGAAATGGAAAGATTTGGTTGAGATTGAGACAGGAAAGAAGTTAAAGTGTCTCGGATCAGACAATGGAGGTGAATATTGCAACAAAGAGTTTGATAGGTACTGTTCAGAGCATGGAATTCGCAGAGAGAAGACAGTTTCAGGAACACCATAGGAAAATGGTGTGTTAGAAAGGATGAACAGGACAATCGTGGAGCGTGCAAGATGAATGAGATTGCATGCAGGATTGCCTTTACAATTTTGGGCAGATGCTGTAGATACTGCTGTTTATCTAATAAACAGAGGGCCTTCAAGTTCCTTGGATGGTGGTGTTCCAGAGGAGACATTGACAGGTAAAACGATAAACTACTCTTTTTTAAAGCCTTTTGGTTGTGAGGCCTTTGTCCATATTAATAAAGAAAATAGAACAAAGGTTGTGGAAAAATCAAAGAAATGTACCTTATTGGATACGGTGTTAATGATTTGGGTTATCGCTTGTATGATTATGAAAATAAAAAAATCATTAAGAGCAAAGATGTAATATTCAATGAAAAGGTCTTGTATAAGGATCAGTTGCAGGAAAAGAAACAGGAAAAAGAAAACAAAGAATACACAGTTCTTAATGAGATCACATAAGAAGTAAAGGTGTCTGAAAATAATAATAATCAACAACCACAACAACAACAACCACTACAACAACAACAAGCACCTTAAACACCTGAAAGTGGTGTCAGAAGATCCACCAGGATAAGTGGACCCCCTGAACGATACTCTCCTTCATTATTTTATTTATTTTTGACTGATTTTGGTGAACTCGAATGTTATGAAGCAACTAGAAACTAGGAAGAAGTGGGACCTAGCCATGAAAGAAGAGAGGGACTCCTTAATACATAACCAGACTTGGGACTTAGTCAGGTTGCCTGCAGGTAAAACAACATTGCAAAATAAATGGGTTTACAGGTTGAAGGATAAAGATGGAGGAAAACAAAGGTACAAATCAGACTTGTGGTGAAGGGGTTTGCACAAAAGAAAGATATTGACTTTGATGAAATATTTTTTCCTATTGTTAAAATGACTTCAATCAGAACTATTTTAAGTCTTGTAGCAGCAGAAGATTTTCATCTTGAACAGTTAGATGTAAAGACAACCTTTCTCCATGGAGATCTGGAGGAAGAGATATATATGCAGCAGCCACTACGATATGAGGTCAAAGGGAAGGAAAAATTAGTGTGCAGGTTGAAGGAGAGCTTGTATGGCTTAAAACAGGCTCCGAGGAAGTGGTATCTAAAATTTGTCAAGTTTATGTCTGAACAATATTATACTAGATGTCACTTTGATCATTGTGTTTATCTAAAAGAGAAAAATGATGGAAGATATATTATATTGTTATTGTATGTAGATGACATGATTTTTGTAGGGTCTAACATGCAGGAAATAAATGTGCTCAAAAGAAAATTGACAAATTCATTTGCAATGAAGGATTTGAGAGCTGCAAAACAAATCCTTGGTATGAGAATAACTAGAGACAGGAAAAATCGCAAATTAACATTGTCTCAGAATGAGTACATTCAAAAGGTGCGAAAAGATTTAATATGCAGAATGCAAAACCAGTTATTACACCTTTGGCTAGCCATTTCAAACTTAGTATGGAGATGTGCCCCAAGACCCAAGAAGAAATGGATTATATGTCCAAAGTTCCATATGCATCAATAGTTGGAAGTTTAATGTATGCAATGGTTTGCACAAGGCCGGATATTGCACATGCAGTGGGAGTTGTAAGAAGGTACATGAACAATCTAGGAAAAGAACATTGGATGGCAGTGAAATGAATTCTTAGATATTTGAGAGGTACTACAAATCAAACATTATGCTTTGGTGGTTCAAACATTGCTCTACAGGGATATGTTGATGCAGATATGGGAGGTGATAAAGATAACAGGAGGAGTACTACAGGGTATGTATTTATTGTAGGTGGAACATCTGTCAGTTGGGTTTCAAAAATGCAAAGTGTTGTTGCACTTTCAACAACAGAAGAAAAGTATGTTGCTGCTACAAAGGCTAGTAAAGAAATGATTTGGTTACAAAGGTTTATGGATGAATTAGGTAAGAAGCATGAGATGGGAAGGTTATACAGTGATAGCTAGAGTGCCATTCATTTTGTAAAGAACTCAACATTTCATTCCGGGACTAAACACATATAGCTCAAGTACCATTTCATACGGTCGGTGTTGAAAGATGGACAGTTGAAGCTGGAAAAGGTACACAGTAGCCAAAATCCTGCAGATATGTTAATAAAAGTTGTAACCAGGGAGAAACTGAGATTCTGCTCAGTTTCAATTGGTCTTCAAGTATTATGATGAAGATGAGAAACAACCAGGTCCAAAGTGGAGTCATTTTCCAACAAATGAAGTAGCAGTGGAGTTGCTACAATCAGTCTGCAAGTGGGAGATTGTTAGTTGTGGAGCATGATTATCTTCTTTATGTATCGCCACGTTGGACCCCTGTCCTTAACGGGGTGTAGAAATTTGATAACCCAACCCCGGTTTTCAGTTTCTCCTTATTTCTCCCATAAAGTTAAATTCCCATTCCCATAGCCATACATTCAACAAGCTGGAAAAATGAATATTTTCTGAAAACACAAATTTTGGAAATTTCACAGTGTTGAAATGCAGAAACACTAACTTAGAAAAATAAATTAGCCACACACAAAATTTTGACACGCTGATTTTTGGTCAATTTGACCCTGGAAAAACCCCCTACAACTCTTGGGGAAAGCCAGCTCGAAAGTTTCTCTTTATTTTATGAATATTGCTTTTAAAGTGAAACAAAAAAGCACAGTAAAAATTCCAGCAACCAAATTTACAAACTTATCTCGATTTCCGTGCTTGCACACTGCCTCGGAAATTGTGCCAAATCAACAACTTGCAAAACATAAAGTATTACATTAATGACAACAATAAATGCTGTACGACCACCTTGAGAAGCGTGCTGGAACAAGATGTGCGGTGCTGTATGGATTATATGGATTGTACATCAGCCCTTCCTCGAAATTCAAGCCCAAAAACTGCCTGGAAACCCGCGTTGTAGCTGCTGTCCTTTTCTCGGTTTTTGTGCCAAAAATAACGACAATACTTTTCCTCGAAATTCGTGCCTAGTTTTGTGCCTCGAGCTGCGTGCTTAATTTTGCTGCCCTCTTCCTCGATTTCTGTGCCTCCTTTCTTGGAAACCGTGCCTCTCTCTTGCTGTATGGATTTTCTGCCTTGGTCTTTGTGCCAATAAACGCTGCTGTACCTTTTGCTGAATCTCCTCACTGCTGCCCTCTTTCTTCTCACTGCTCAGAAAATCTCTTTAGCTTTCTCTTCTCCTCTCTCAATCTGCTCATGAAAGAATGAATGACCTTTTCCCTCCTTTTCCTCCTTCAACCTAACCCTAAGTGACTTTTGGGGAATCCCTAAATCCAATGGCTGATATAGCTTTAGATCTAGGGCTGAGATTAAATGCTCATTTAAATCTCACTTTCTATTTTTTAATTCACCCCACTTTAATAAAGATCCACATAGTCATTTATATCCAAAGTCATTTTTTCCTTTCTAATTTCACATTGACTTTATTAAAGTAACTTTAAAATTAGACTTAGTAATTTTATCACTTAAAGTCACATTTAAATTAGATTTGACTTTATAACTTTATAAAGTCACTTTAGGAAAAAAAATAAATTCTTTTGGACACATTTCCCTAGGCCAAAGATCAAAGCCTTAGGAAACCACCTGACCTCCGGTAACAAAATTTCAACACTCCCTCTTACCGAGGAAGGTGTTCCTCACCACACCCATCTTGTCTCTGAAGTAGACATGCTTGCCCCATGGTAAGGCTTTGGTAAGAATATCTGCAACCTGCTCATCAGTGGTTATATACTCAAGCTTCACAACTCCCTTTTGAACATAGTCTCTGATGAAATGATATTTGATGCCGATATGCTTTGACCTGTCATGAAATACTAGATTATCCATGAGTTTAATGCAACTCTGATTATCACAATATATCACTGAAGGTCTCAACGGCTGACCAAATAAGCCAAACAACATCTTGCGAAGCCAGATGGCCTCACAACTAGCTAGACTGGCTACCATGTACTCTGCTTCCGCTGAACTCAATGCTACTGACTGCTGCGTTCGGCTGAACCACGACACCACTGCCGAACCCAACCCAAAACAGCACCCTGCAGTGCTCTTCCTATCAAAAGCACAACCTGCCCAATCAGAATCAGTGTAACTTGCCAATCTCACTCCATCCCCCTGCCTATAATCCAAACCATAATCCACTGTCCCCTGCAAGTGCCGCAAAATGTGTTTTGCAGCAACCCAGTGCACCCTCTTGGGCTCACACATGAACTAGCTCATCGTGTTGACTGCAAAACATATATCTGGTTTAGTGTTGACCAAATACATCAAGGAACCAATCAGTTGTCTATACAATGTGGGATCCACCAACTCGGAATCTGAAGCGTGAAACTTCTTCCAGTTGGTGATCATCGGTGTCGACATGGGTCTACAATCCTCCATGTCGAATCTGCCAAGGATGTCCACAATATACTTCCTCTGCCCCAGGAAGAAATGCCCCTCCTCTTGCGACACCTCCAAACCCAAAAAGTAATGCATCAAGCCAATGTCCTTCATCTCAAACTCTGACGCATGATCTCTCTTGCAGTTCTCTATGAGTCTCTCTGCACCCGTAATGACTAAGTCATCCACATACAACACTAGAATGAGAGGCTCCTCACCTATCACAATAAAGTAAAGGTTCGGATCTGCATCATTCTTTGTGAAACCCATCTCCTGCAAGTATGTATCTATCCTGGAGTACCAAGCTCTGGGAGCTTGCTTCAGGCCATAAAGGGCCTTCTTCAGTCTGCACATATGGGACTCCTTCCCATGCACCTCAAAGCCCTGTGGCTGCTCAATGTACACCTCCTCCTGTATGAAGCCATTGAGAAATGCGGTCTTCACATCCATCTGGTGGATCTTTCAACCCATCTCTGCTGCTATCGATATAATGGAGCGGATCGAAGTATATCGAGCCACGGAGCGAAGGTCTCCTCATAATCAACTCCCTCTACCTGGGAGAACCCTCTAGCCACAAACCTCGCTTTGAATTTCTCAATGCTGCCATCTGCAGCATGCTTTACCTTGTAAGGCCATCTGGAAGTAACCACGGATTTGCCCTCAGGCCTCGGCACCACCTCCCAAACATCATTCTTCATGATAGAAGAATACTCCTCCTGCATGGCCTCTCTCCAGACCTGCTGGCTAGCTGCCTCCTCATAGCTAGAAGGCTCAGAGTCAATGATGTTGGCAACCATTGCCATATAGCTACAAAACCTATCAGGTGGTCTGCTCTCTCTGATCGGCCTCTTAGGCCCAGCAACAGATGTGGCCTCTCTCAAGGTATCCTGAAGCCACTTGGGCTTCCTCTTCCCTGAGCACACTTCTCCCACCAGAGAATGAAACTCCTCCTCCTCATCATCAAGAGCCTGAACTCCTGACTGTCTGTCTGCTGTCCTCCTGCCTGAACCTGAACCTGTAGATGTTGAAGTACCGTGTGAACTGTCCATCAGTGGACTCCTTAGTGAATAGCTCTGCGGATTGCTTTGCATGCTGCCCGAAGCGCCACCCCTCTGACTCTGTGAGCCACTGCTCATTGATGGACCTAACACCGTAATCAATGTACCTCCGGATCCTCCTGATCCCTGCCCACTGGATCCTTGTGCCTGACTCAGCTGCTTCTGAGGGTCTGGCCAATCCAAATACTCTATCTCTCGTGACCTCTTGAAAGCCCTGTCCTCCTCGTACTTCACATCCCGCCTGACAACAACTCTGCTCTGTGTGGTAATATAAATCCAAAAGGCTTTCGAGGTCTCACTATAGCCCACAAAGATACCTTTCTTTGCGGTGGGCTCTAGTTTGGTCCTCTTCTCCTTGGGTACGTAGGAGTATTGAATACACCCAAAGATATGAAGATGACCAATATCAGGCTTCTTTCCAGAAAAGGCCTCCTCTGGAGTCACATGCCCCAAGGCACGATGCGGATTCCCGTTCTGCAAATAAACAGCAGTGTTGCAGGCCTCTGCCCACAAAAAAAATGGCAACCCCTGATCATGTAGCATGGCTTTAGCAACCCCTCGGATGGATCTGTTCTTCCTCTTCGCAACCCTGTTCTGCTGGGGGTTGTAAGGAACAGTGAACTCCCTCCTAATGCCTGCCTTTGCACAACAATCAACAAACTCACCAAGGGTGTACTCTCCTCCATTGTTCGACCTCAGGGACTTGATCTTTTGACCTGTCTGAGTCTCCACAAGAGCTCTGAACTCCTGAAATCGCTTGAGGACCTCACTCTTGGTCTTCAAGAAATAAATCCAGGTCCTCCTGGAGTGATCATCAATGAATAATACATAATACTCATATCCACTCAAGGAAACATGAGACATTCGACCGCTCACATCGGAATGAATCAAATCAAGTACCCCAGTCGATCTGTTGTCACTGTTGGGAAAAGGGGATTTGGCAAACTTGCCCATCGCACATCCTCTGCATGTATCAAAGTGATCAGTACTGAAATCTGGCACACCTGTAGTGATCTCCCGCAATGTCCTCAAGGCTCTATGATACACGTGCCCCATTCTGCGGTGCCAAATCTCACACAACTCTAAACTGCGAGCTCTATTGCTCAATGCAAAAAGGTGCTGAAATTCAAACTTGTACACCTTTGCATGGTGTACACCAATCACTGTAGCTGAAGCAGTTGGAGCGCCCTTGGGATATATTAACACCTGTCCTCACCTGAACAATATCTCATACCCTTCGCCCTCCAATGCTGAGACGGATATGAGGTTCTTCCTCATCCCTGGCTTATATAGAACATCTGACACCTTCAAGGGAGGTTTGGGTTCCCTATCAAATGTCAATGTCCCCACACTGGGTGCTCTAACAACGATGTCATCTCCGAGTACTACCTCTATATCAGTGCCACTCTCTGAAAGCTCTGAGAAGTACTCATGGACTCCTGTCATATGACATGAAGCCCCACTTTCAACATACCAGATACTTGAAGATGCTCTGCTAGTGGAGGGAAATGCACACTCCCTCTCAACCTCCATGGCAGGTGATCCTGCACTAGTGGACTCACAAGCAATGAACCCAAATTCCCAGTTAAAGTGATCTGTAAAGTCCTCTATCTCTGCTGATGCTACCATGCTCTGGGTCTTCCCATTCCTCTTCTTCTCCGGACACACAGCTTTATAGTGTCCCATTTTCTGACAATGTAAACACTTCACCTTGGAATAGTCCTTCTGTGTGTTCCCCTATTTACCTTTACCTTTGCCTTTGCCCCCACCAACACTTGTGGAAGGTTGTTTCTTTCCCTTGCCTTTCTTGCCTCCTGCCAACAGTGCTACATCCTCATCCTGCTCAACTGGTTTGGCTGCCCCAAGCTTTCTCTTTCTGATTTCTGTCTGTATGCGATCATCCCAGAACCTCTTCCAAGAGGGAAGGGTCTCACGTGCACAAACTCCATCAGCAAAGTTCAACCATGAACTGAGAAGGCCATTCACTGCAATCCGCACCAACTCAGTGGGTGGAATGACCTCTCCAACTGCTGCCAATGCATCTCTCACATTAGTAATCTTTGTGAGATATCCAGTTGCACTATCAGTCTTGCCCATCTTAATGGCCTTCAACTTCTTCCTTAGGACCATTTTCCTGTTCTCATTGGTACTCTGGTAGAGATTGGTCAATGCTGTCCACATCTCATAATCATATCTCTTTCCTCTCACATGAGGAATGCAATGGTCTTTGATTCCATCTAGAATCAGTCTCTTACCCTTGTTATTCTTCTTATTAAATGCTGCCAACTGAACAACATCAGCAGACACATTAACAGGGTTCTGTGCGGTATGCACCATGATATCCCATACTTCTGCCTCCTCAAAGATGCTCTGCATTCTCTCCTTCCATACACTGTAGTTACTATGCCCATCCAACCTATCCTCCACCCTCAAGCCCAAAGACATGGTTGCTGCCCTAAATAAACTGAAAATAACACTGCTGTAGTAAAGGTACTGTTTTCTGTGTGAAGAATCAACTTGCTGTGATTTTTCTTCTTGCTGTCTCAAACTGCACTTTTCAACAAAATAACTCCGATACCATGTAGAAATTTGATAACCCAACCTCGGTTTTCAGTTTCTCCTTATTTATCCCATAAAGTTAAATGCCCATTCCCATAGCCATACATTCAACAAGTTGGAAAAATAAATATTTTCTAAAAACACAAATTCTGGAAATTTCACAGTGCTGAAATGCAGAAATAAAAACTCAGAAAAATAAATCAGCCACACACAGAATTTTGACACATTGATTTTTGGTCAATTTGACCCTAGAAAAACCCCCTACAACTCTTGGTGAAAACCAGTTTGAAAGTTTCTCTTTCTTTTATCAATATTGCTTTTACAGTGAAACAGAAAAACACAGCAAAAATTCCAGCAACCAAATTTACAGACTTATGTCGATTAATGTGCTTGCACACTGCCTCGGAAATTGTGCCAAATCAGCAACTTGCAAAAAAGAAAATATTACAGCATTAATGACAACAATAAATGTTGTACGACCACTTCGGGAAGCGTGTTGAAACATGTTGTACGGTGCCGCACAAACTATACGGATTGTACAAAAGCCGTTCCTCGAAATTCGGGCCCAAAAACTGCTTAGAAACTCGTGCTGTAGTTGTCCTTTTCTCGATTTTTCTTCCAAAAGTAACAGTAGTACTTTTCCTCGAAATTTGTGCCCAGTTTTGTGCCTCAAACTGCGTGCTTAATGTTGCTACCCTCTTCCTCGATTTCTGTGCCTCCTTTCTTGGAAATCGTGCCTCTTGTTATACGGATTTTCTGCCTTGGTCTTTGTGCCAATAAATGCTGCTGTACCTTTTGCTGAATCTCCTCACTGTTGCTCTCTTTCTTTTCACTGCTCAGAAAATCTACTTAGCTTTCTCTTCTCCTCTCTCAATCTACTTATGAAAGAATGAATGACCTTTTCCCTCCTTTTCCTCCTTTAACCTAACCCTAAGTGACTTTTGGGGAATCCCTAAATCCAGTGGCTGAGATAGCTTTAGATCTAGGGCTGAGATTAAATGCTCATTTAAATCTCACTTTCTATTTTTTAATTCACCCCACTTTAATAAAGACCCACTTAGTCATTTATTTCCAAAGTCACTTTTCGTTTTCTAATTTCACATTGACTTTATTAAAGTAACTTTAAAATTAGACTTGGTAACTTTATCACTTAAAGTTACTTTTAAATTAGATTTGACTTTATAACTTTATAAAGTCACTTTAGGAGAAAAATTAAATTCTTTTGGACACTTTTCCTTAGGCCAAAGATCAAAGCCTTAGGGAACCACCTGTTCTCCGGTAACCAAATTTCAACACGAGGCGGCAACGCCACCAGTCATTTAATCGCTGTCAAGTGGGGCCGGGGGGGGGGGGGGCGACGATTTTATAAGTCCCCCCTTAGCGGGGTGTTTCAGGTGCAACACCCCCAAAGCTAAAAATAGATGTAAAATTGCCTTGTAAATTATTATAATTTCATAGTCAATCTGGGCCGTTCATTAGGCAAATGATTTGACGGTAGAAGTTATGTTTAATTTAGGGTTTTTTGCCCTAGAAGGCAACCCCCTATGTTGTATGAGGGTATTGTAGTGCGACTGTGTATTTTGTGTATACTATGAGCGAGTAATAACAAGGGGAACTGTGTGAGAGAGTATGGAATATTACAACGGATCTGCCATAGGTTGTGTCTCTGCATTTTGCTGGATAATAGAAAGGAAGGACTAGCTGTTTCCGTGGACGTAGCCCAAGTTGGGTGAACCAAATATATATGTGTCTCTGTTGTTTTATATGTTATTTTTGTATTTGTGTTTCTGCATAGTTTATGTGTTCCATTGCTATGTAATATATAATTTTCTAACAACTATGTTGGCGCTGGAATCAACACTTGGACTGCTTCAAGTGCCTGACCAGACACATCCTAAACTCTAAGGTAATTTGATAATTTGGTTTATGAGATTGGTAGGTGGTTTAAACTCCCATCCACTGAAAAGAGATTTCAGTCAAATCCACTGTTCTACTAATGAGGGTATTGGGTCTGATGTGGTAGCAAAAGAGTGAGTTTGTAGCCTATGAGGGGGAGAGAAGGTGAAATGGAAGAAGAAATAGTGGGTCTGCAAGGCAGAAATCCACTACTTTTGGTAGAAAATAACACAAGTAGAAATTTGTCAATATTTCAACAAGAGAAAGCTATTTCTAGACTTACAATATTCTTATTGAAATATCATGGAAGATAATTGTTATAAGTGATGCCCTTTACACTGTCATCATGTATTTTCATCGAGAAAGCTCATTGTGTCAGACTAATAAAATTGACAAACACATGAACATGTCAAGAGACTGATAAAAACACATAACAATATGAGGGATTACACATAACAATATGAGGGATTACATGCTGCCACTGAAGATAATAAGATATGGAAACACAAGAGAAGATTAACAATACATACACTAGATTGATCATAAGTCCTCAGAAGTTTCTTCAATTTTATTCACTGAAAAGAGTACCGATCATATGAGCCAAGGTTCTAAAATCACCAACCAACCCTATTTACATAGTAGTTTATCACATATATACAAAAATAATAAACTGTCATCTCCACAAAAGGAGTAAACCTGTTCCCAAAAGTTATTACGATCTCGTGCAAGAGATGAAGCTTATCCTAAAACTTTAATACAAAGTGCTATGACATAATGAAAATAAATAGCATCAAGGCTAACAATTCGAAGTGTTTTGTATGATGTGGCAGTCTATGGGAAGAATTTTCTTTTGTTCTGGTGCAACCAATTCCACAAAAAGTGTAAACATAAATGAAAATGACTTGTGGCTGTTCCTTGAATGTTCCCTGGTGCTTTGTAGAAACGTGCTGGTGTTGAGAGTAGTGGTAGAAAATTGTTTCAGAGAAACTCTGCTGTTGTTCTGCTGTTCTTTTCCTTCTTTGTTGGAAAACCCTTTGTAATGGCGGAAAACCCGAAACTTTTTGGATAGAATGGCAGAGGTTCATTTTATGAGATATTACAAAGAAACCCTTAGAAAAAGGTTTAATTGATAGGGGCGACGTGGAGCGGAATGAATGATAAGTGGGAGAAAAAAAACTTTTTAGACATATATCACAATCGCAAATCGGGGTCGGAGTGTTTAAGTTTAAGACACAAACGGGAAAAATACGATTTGCGATGGGGTGATGACGTGGCAAAAAAGTGGGTGCGATTGTAGATCACACGTAATATCCCGTTTCAAGGATATCTCTCAAACACAAGCAAACTCCAACCAGAGATAGAATGGGAGGGCGTTTCCCAGATATTTCACCTCCGAAAAGACGGTGAGATTTGGAGGCTACCTGGCCCTTTCCAGACTCTGTTTAAGAGTATGGGGAAAACACACCAAATGGTATAGTAATTGAAATGCTCAAAGAGAGAGAAATACCAGTAGTGCAAGCATACAATAACATATATCAAACATGTAACAAATACTCCAGAAATATAGAGAGAATGCTAAGCCATTTTATTATACTGAGAAATATAAGGGAGTACAATAGGTGATCAGAGTGATGGCACCTAGACTTGCTCAAGGCAAGCGAAGAAATACTCTCAGAATGACAAGGAAATGGCTGCTCTTTGATCTACGTCCAAGCTGCTGGAACACTGTTGTGTAGCTACCACTGCTGAAATCACATGAAGATTTGGGGTTGCTCCCCTCCTCGGAATGAGTTGAAATTCTGGAATCTGCCTCTGCTCACCAAACCCAGAAAAACCCAGAAAGCATTTCTGAAATGGCCGACCCCCGAAAATCACCCCCTTGAGGATCTACGCTATCCTCCAAGGCTCTGTACTGAGGCTGAATGGAAACCACCAAAATACGGCCACAAACTCTACCAAAATCCTCCAATGGGCAAGGGCTGGCCACTTGCTCGATCTCCAGGCTCGAATCCTCCAAAAGAAACCCAATCCGGAGCTCCCCAAGAATGGACTGCGTCCTCCCTCTCAAGACTGCGCAGTCTCTGAATGCAATGCTCCTCCACAAACAAAACTCGATCCTCCCACCAAAATACTGAAGAGAAAACCTCACCTGAGCAGGCACTCGAAGTCTCCCGGGGCTGAGGGTGAGATCTTCGAACGGAGACACTCGTTGCACTAAACAGTGCTGCAGACAGGCTAAACAACCAGCGTGCTCAAGAAGTCGAATGACCAGCTCAATATCATAACATCGAATGCTCCAAATGAGGAGGCTCTACTGCTTATATAACTTTGGCCTCTCTCTCTCTCAAACCCTAGGCCTCTCATCCAACGTAGCCTTCTTGGCCCCCACGCTGCCAACTCAACCTGTGCTGTCTCTCCAAGTGTTCACTTGGGCCCCTTCCCTACGTGGTCCTTTTGTCCCCCTTGGTTCACTTAAGTTACAACGTTGTGTCTACTACAGAGTGCACTTTATTTTTAGAGTGAGTTATGTCCCCCTCTACTCACCTTTATTTATAATCTAATTATATAAGGAAAAATTGATCAAAATTAATATTTCCAATTAGCTGCCGCTAATTGGGAATATTCCAGTCCTCCCCGCCAAAAATTGCTTGTCCTCAAGCAATGCCTGAACAAGCCTCCTCCCTAGCTGGTGCTCCCCACCTACACTGCAAAAAGGTGCCTAGGTCCTAGATGCGCCACTGAATCTTCCCTGTCCTCTGCATCACCTTGATATGAAGGGATCTCTCAATGGCAGGATCCCAAACTGATCTCTCACGGTACCAGCCAACCAACAATCCTCTGGGATCCCATCGCCACCATGGCCAATAATTGCCCAAGTCCCACGGCTCGAACTGCGCACTGCCTTTGGCTATGATTGATGCTCTAAGAGGCGAAGACCATGACCCCTGCTCAATGTTGCAGGAAACGTCCCCCCCCCCCCCCCCGGCTCGAAGGCCCGAACCGCGTCCCGTACGGGATCCGTACCCGGAACCGCGAATCCGATTTTCGGAAACGCGGATCCCAAAAAAAATTGCGGTTCCTGGTTTTTTGGATCCGTACGCCCGGATCCGTGATTCCGTACCGTGGATCCGCGGATCGTATGGCGGATCGCTGTACGGAACCGCCACGATTCCGGGACGGATCCGTACGGATCGTGAACGGTTCCGTACAGTGCCGTACGGATCCGACTAATGTAGGTCAGAAAAATGATTTTTTTGATTTTTTAAATTTTTTTTTGTCTTTGGTTGGGTTAGTAGGTGAGTTAGTGCTGAGTTAGGGATAGGAGGAAAAAAATATAAGCTCTCTTTTACCTCCTTAGATATTTCTTAGATGCTCCCTCATGGTAATGTTAAATTCTTAAAGTAAAAGTGACATTCCTTTTACTTAAATTTTTAACATTACCATGAAATGACTCAGGATGTTTGAGAGTGGTTCCAGCCTGATCGGACTTCATATGGAGAAAATAGAATTTCATATCCTCTTCCAAATTCAGCAGACTTAACAGTTTTCAGGAATTCAGGATCAATGGTATGGTGGCATGTCATTAGATTATATCATGTATGAGGGTATGTGATTAGCGTTTAATCAAGAGCACCAAGCCCTATATGTACCCTAGTGTTGGTGGTGTTAATTGTTGAACTCCTTTGTCATGTCGTTAGCAAAAAATTACATTTCAATCAAGTCAAAATAATCGATCAAGCATGTTAAGTTCTTTCTACCATTTTTTAAGGCTTGCATTAGGGTTTGATCAAAATTGGGCAATTTTGACTAATGTCCCTCGATAATCGAGGTAGAGGCAAAGGCTAGATAAGAGGAGAAGAATCTAGATTATAGATTGTTGATGCATCTATTCTAAATGGTTGATGCTCAAATAATTAATCATTAATGTACAATGGATGTCATATCTATCTTGATTTATGTACAAATATGCATGCTTCCATGTCTTCTACAATTAATTTGGTATTTTGGATATTTTTTTAATATAAATGCAAAAAAATAAAAATAAAAATATATATATATATATAGTAGACGCTTCCGAGACGCTTCGCTTCCTAGATTTTTTGGAAATGACGCTTCCGCGTCCCCGCTTCCAAAAAACGTCCCCGCTTCGTCCCCGCTTCGTGCAACATTGCCCCTGCTGCGCTGTATCTGTGACTATGTAAGCTGTCCCATCAACTGTGTACCAACTCATCACCTCTCTCCAATCCAAGTCCTGACTCAATCCCACACTGATCCTGCTCTACTGAAATCGGGATGGAGTGCTCAAGAAACGACGACCTGTGCCCCCCTGCCAGCTGGAATCTGTAACATCTGCTATGTCCAAGGGCCCCTGCTCCGCTGTGCTCCCTACGAAGAATACCGTACCATCAAGAGGGTACCAACTCATGATCTCCCGCCAGTCCATCCTAGAAGAAGAATCCGATGTAGCAACAACAACTGCATATGGAACACGCTTGGAGTGTTACCGCCGGCCCATAATCAACTCCCACTGCTCTGCCCTGTCTGCGAATGAAAGCTGCCTGTAGAAGGAAGCCCCTCTCTCTATAATGGGCCAAAGTGGACAAGATATGCTGCAAGCTCCATCGATGTACTCCTAGAGAGTGCTACCCACTAAAAACACTGCAGCTCTGTTGACTGCGTGTACATCTATCTGCGCCTCATCCCTGTGTCGACCCACAGATGGATGCTCCACCATATCCAATAGCTCCTCCCACTCCTGATCAGGAATGTCATGCTCCCGCTGTCTACTGGCCCCCTGCAGAACAATCCCATCAACCTCCAACACCTCCAAAGGATATGGATCTGCAACTGCTGTCACCGTACTCGATGTTAGTGCAATTGACTGCCCCATCTCAATGGTTGACCCCAATGTTAGCCGCATATCCCTCATCGGCTCAATGTGGGCGCCCATCGGGCTCTACCCCAGAGGAATATCGTGCCTGATGTGAATAGTGTCCTCCTTTGTCGACTCAGGCTCCATCACCTGCTGCTCTAGCTGAATTGTCACAAGTGACTCTTCATCCAGAGTATCTCCCACAGAGTCCTGTGACTGCTCACCCTGGACACTGGAAGGCAGCTCCGGTCTATTGTCACCATCTCTACATGATTGCTCTCGCTCCCCAGAAGCGTCCTCAACTGATCCTATGGACTCATATGAAAAAGAGTCCTCACCCTGGCATACAGAAGGAATGCCCTCCTGTTCTACCTTCGCCACCTCATCTGCATTGAATATGCCATCCACCCCCTTGATAAAGTGTCGATACAATGTCTAGAGCCCAGACACATACTAGGATGCTACCTCTGTTGTACCCAATATCCTCTGCTCATGCATGATCTCGACATGCCCTGAGGGAAAAGTGACGCATGTGTCTCTCATGACCCGCTCCCTAAGCGTAGGCTCAGCGATGACTGATGTGCCACCCCTGCAGAGGATCATCTCATCCCCTAACCTGTGGCTGTGAACTAGCGCCCCGACCCAATGCCACTCTTGAGAAGTCTCTCCCCTAGTGTTCTGAGTGGCATCCAAATATCTTGGGTGAGCCTCGCGTACCCTGCTGCTCACGCCCAAGGTGCCAAAGGACAACGACAAAATTGACTTTGCGCGTGAGTGATGTAGAAGAGGGTCAGGTGCGTGAGTCCCCACAGATACCGTTAAGTATCGCTCATCTGTCTCCCCATTGATCTTGGGTGAAATACCCCCAAAGGTAAGCCTGGTGTCCCTGTCCGTGAGTCTCCCTAGAGGCAATACTCTAAGACCCTGCTGTGCAGCTCCGTACGCCCTCGCATACCACCAGTCTTCCATGTACCCCTCGACATGCCACTGCACACTGAGGCATACCCCTGTACATTGTTGGGTACCCCCTACTACTGCTGTAACAACCTGTACTGTCTCGTGCCTTGTCTGTGTCAAGGCATAGGTCACTCCTCGCGTGTCCTCAATGCGTTGTAGGACACTCCTACTCCACAATGCAGTCCCACACACTACGGTACACCACCACGCAACTCCATGTCCACCAGTAGCCCACTGCTCAATGCTCGATGCTCCCACACATCCTTGGATGTGATGGCCTAGAGTTGTGTCTCTACATGTCGGACCACCCCTAATCAGTATCATCACCTCCCCCGTCGCATCGCTATATCCATCGAAGAATGGATCATCACTCCAAACCCTCCTCGATGGGTCTGAGAAGTGAATCTCCTTGTGTGTCAGTAGTGATACCACCACTGCTCGGCTCCGCTGCGACCTCTGTGCCCCACACAAAGGTGAAGAATCCTTGGCTCCATACAAGGCACCATCTGGTGGCCTGCCAGTGCCACCTCCTCCGACAAGCTCCCGCCAAACTATGTTGATCACCCTGTGACCCCGCATACAAGTGTCGTACCAAGACAACCCAAGGAGTCTGCCCATAAACTGGTTGGACGTTGAAGCTAACTGGGCCTCCCTCGGCGAATGTGCATGCTCAACTGCTAGGCCAACTATACCCTCCGAGATATAGTCAACCCTCCTGCCTGGGAAACGATTGGTAGTCCCGCCAGGATCCCAATGCTAGTCTAGGGTTCTTGTATTCCCCATACCTGGAAACTCCTGCTGAACTACACTCGGATCCACCACTATCTCCATAACCCACTTCACCGCGTACCAACTCAAAATCTCTTGCCATCCAACCTTGGAAAGTGGATGCTGCACACTCTGCAACTCCGATTGTCTCATCCTGCTAAATAAATCAACGTATGAGGTCTGACTAGGTGACTTCGTCTCTCTCTCTCTCCAATGGGAAGAGGTGACCCAACAACGCTGCTAGTCCCGTCCATGCATGCTTGAAGGGGAATGATCTGACGCTCGAATGTGCCCTCTGGTTGTACCATCAGGGAATCTAGTCGTTCCCCAATGCGGGCCAACTTGGCCACCGACTCGGCACAAGCCACTTTCATGCCCTCCAGCTCCTTGTCCTGCAAGAAAATGGCCTCCCGTACTGACGTGGCCTTCCCTTTCAAAACTAGAAGGTCTGCCCGAAGCTGATGATACCACTGTCTGCGACCATCATCCAATACCTCTGTATCTCCTAGTGCCTCATCGAAGGTGGATACATCTCCTGACACCTCACCCATCTGTCATGTGCTGCTACCACCCGAAGACTCAGACTCGACTTCGGTCATCACCTCAATGGATGGCTCTACTGGGGTAGGCTTTGCCTTCTCCACTACGATATCAACCAACACGGTCAAGGAGGTCTCCAATGAGGGTGAGTCCTGTGTCACACTAGGTGTATCCTCGAACTCCCTGCAATCTTGTGTGCCCTCATCCTCCAAGTGTGAGGTAACCATTTTGATGGTTTCCCCCTCCGATACTCGGTTAAGCTAGAAAGAGGTATCCAACTTCTCCACCCAAGCTTTTTCCGAATGCCTGGATGACCCGTCAAATGTCAGTAAATGGAATCTGCCCACTGTGCGTTGTAAGCCCCGTCATGTGAGTGCTTGTTCCCTCTGTGAAAGTTGCGGGGTCTGCTATCTTGCTGGAGCTGAACAAAATCTCTAAATGGAAGGGCATCCCTGAACTCCTACCCATATGCCTGATACTCGGCGAAATAATCACCCATGTGGCCAGGCTCTGGCTCTTGCTGTGCTCCTACCCGTGTGTCTGCACCCAGAAAAGTGGGCATAGTGGAATGTGTGGGTGTATGTGATGCCATATGCTGAGTGGCATCATGCTCCGACAAATGGTGGGATGTGCCTGATCCCTCGCCAATCTGGAAACCCCTTGGGGTTTCACGCTGTCTAGCCTCTACAACAGTGAATCTCTGCCCCATCACCTCAATCTGCCTCGACAGATCCTGTACTGATTTGAGGAGCATCTTCCCAAATCTCTTCGCATCATCATCACCTGCCATCGACTCCTCCTGCTCTGTGTCTATCACAAGCTCCTCATGTTCTGTGTCTACCATAGGCTCCTGTTCTGCGTCCACCACCCGAACGCAGTCCCCCTCTCTGTAGGTGTTCTCCAACCTATGCTCAATACTCTGTACTTCCTACCTCTGTAGCAGATGTAGGGCTTCTCCCCCGCTCCACAGGCTAAGCCAGATCTATGCTCTAATACCACTGTAATATCCCGTTTCAAGGATATCTCTCAAACACAAGCAAAGTCCAACCAGAGATGGACTGGGAGGGCATATACCAGATATTTCACCTCCGAAAAGAGGGTGAGATTTGGAGGCTACCTAGCCCTTTCCAGACTTTGTCTAAGAGTATGGGGAAAACACACCAAATGGTATAGTAACTGAAATGCTCAAAGAGAGAGAAATACCAGTAGTGCAAGCATACAATAACATATATCGAACATGTAACAAATATTCCAGAAATATAGAGAGAATGCTAAGCCATTTTATTATACTGAGAAATATAAGGGAGTACAATAGGTGATCAGAGTGATGGCACCTAGACTTGCTCAAGGCAAGCGAAGAAATACTCTCAGAATGACAAGGAAATGGCTGCTCTCTGATCTACGTCCAAACTGCTGGAAAACTGCCGTGTAGCAGCCACTGCTGAAATCACATGAAGATTTGGGGCTTCTCCCCTCCTCAGAATGAGCCGAAATTCTGGAATCTGCCTCTGCTCACCAAACCCAGAAAAACCCAGAAAGCATTTCTGAAACGACCGACCCCCAAAAATCACCCCCTTGAGGATCTACGCTATCCTCCAAGGCTCTGCGCTGAGGCTGAATGGAAACCACCAAAATACGGCCACAAACTCTACCAATATCCTCCAATGGGCAAGGGCTGGCCCCTTGCTCAATCTCCAGGCTTGAATCCTCCAAAAGAAACCCAATCCGGAGCTCCCCAAGAATGGACTGCGTCCTCCCTCTCAAGACTGCGCAGTCTCTGAATGCAATGCTCCTCCACAAACAAAACTCGATCCTCCCACCAAAACACTGAAGAGAAAACCTCACCTGAGCAGGCACTCGAAGTCCCCCGAGGCTGAGGGTGAGATCTCTGAACGGAGACACTCGTTGCACTAAACAGTGCTACAGACAGGCTAAACAGCCAGCGTGCTCAAGAAGTCGAATGACCAGCTCAATGTCATAACATCGAATGCTGCAAATGAGGAGGCTCTCCTCCTTATATAACGTTGGCCTCTCTCTCTCTCAAACCCTAGGCCTCTCATCCAACGTAGCCTCCTTGGCCCCCACACTGCCAACTCAACCTGCGCTGTCTCTCCAAGTGTTCATGTGGGCCCCTTCCCTACGTGGTCCTTTTGCCCCCCTTGGTTCACTTAAGTTACAACGTTGTGTCTACTGGGGAGTGCACTTTATTTTTAGAGTGAGTTATGTCCCCCTCTACTCACCTTTATTTATAATTTAATTATATAAGGCAAAATTGATCAAAATTAATATTTCCAATTAGCTGCTGCTAATTGGGAATATTACATCACACATCGGAAGTTTTATTATGAAGTGCGAGAGTTAAGTGTTAAAACTGGAGAAGTACGATGTGCGATGAGATGGAGGTGATGTGGCATAACAAACAGTGGGGTCAGCCGCAAATCACACATCGGAAGTTTTATTATGAAACGCAAGAGTTAAATGTTAAAACTCTAATTGGGAATATTACATCACACATCGGAAGTTTTATTATGAAGTGCGAGAGTTAAGTGTTAAAATTGGTGAAGTACGATGTGCGATGAGATGGAGTTGATGTGGCATAACAAATAGTGGGGTCACCCGCAAATCACACATCGGAAGTTTTATTATGAAACGCAGGAGTTAAATGTTAAAACTGGGAAAGTGCGATGTGCGCTGAGAGTGGAGTGTGACGTGACATGATAAACAGTTGCCCGCAAATCGCAAATCGTAAGTTTTAAGGAAGCGAAAGTGAATGCTGTAAATGAACTTTGCGGAAATGCGATGCGAAAAGTTAGGTGGGGCCCTTTAAACGACTTTTCAAAGTGGAAAGTGAACATTTTCGTTAAGTTATGGTAATATGATAAAAAGACGCCCGAAGCATAAAAAAGGCTTTCTAACGTATTCGAGGCGTATCAAAGGGAAGTATGGGTCCCAGACCATACCGCAAATCGCACATCGCAAGTTTTGTAGGAGACGACAGTTGTAATATGAACGAAAGTTAAAACTGCGAAGAGCCGATTGCGATGAAAGGTAAGGGGTCCATAATGTTTATTAAGTGCGACAAGTTATATCATATGATATATGATATAACCAAGGTTTTGTTGTGGTGCGGGTAAAAGCTGTGATAGAAGAAATATATGGTAAGTTAAAAAGGAAATATGATATGGCTGTTGATGGGTGTGCGGAGCTGCTTTTTATCTATAAAAACTGGATTTTATGAGTTATAAAGGGTTTTGAAAAGGGAAATGAGAGGATGGAATTTGGGTTTTTTGGGAAAATGAATGGTGAAAGAGGGAAAATGAAATGAAGGAAGGTAGAAATCAAATTTTCTCACCACTACACTCTGACAGCGACACTTTCATCTTATTATCAAACTGAAAAGGCAGATTGATTCGTTGGAGAATGATGACTAGACTTTGAAAATCTTTGGAAAAATTGCAGTGCTAACAGTGGATCTTATTGGGGATGAAGTCCTCCCTGTGAGGCTTCAAGGACTGTAGACTCAATGCCTTAAAAACTTTTGAAACTCAGAAGACTTCTTGAAAATTAAGACTAGGACTGACCATTGACTGACTGGACTCAAGACTGACTATATATGCAGATACAAACTCCATTGGGCATGGAGTCTTATTGACACATCACACCAGATATTTACAATAGAATGACTCAACTGACTTATTGAAAAAAGAACTTCTTAAGAAAATGACCATTGACTGGACCTCTAGTCCGCTGATCATCATCTAGATGTTTAAGCAGAAAAGTATTGTTTTCCAAAACTTCAGCAATTGTAAGTGGCCCGAACCATAAATTGTCAAACTTACCATGGTTTCGATGGTATTCTCTCCTAACATTTCAACGCAACACCAAATCATCCTCCTGAAATAACTGCTGATTTTCTCTTTTGTCAAAAACAGATTTGACTTTAGTTTGATAATTCTGTACTTTATCCATCAGTGATTCTCTGGTTTGGTGTGCCTCTATCAATTGCAGCATTCTTCTTTGGATTGGATTTTCATCATCAACTTCATCTTGCAGGAACTTCATCACAGTTTAAGCTAATTGCAAAGGCATTACAACATAAGTACCATATACAAGTTGAAAGGGAGACATTCCAATTGATATTTTACTGCTTACCCTATTTGCCCAAAGAGCATGTACCAACTGAGCGTCCCAATTTCTCTTATTTCCAGGCAACATTTTCTTAATAATCCTCACCAAACTTTTATTGGATGACTCAGCTAATCCATTGCCTTGAGGGTAATAAGGCGTGGAATGAGTCAATACAATTCCATGTTGCTGACAAAAGCTGTACATCTTAGCAGACTTAAAGGCCATTGCATTATCAGTTACTAACCTTTGTGGACAACTAAATCTTGACATAATGGTTTTCCAACAAAAAATTGATAATTACCGTATCAGTAGCATTCCTGGTTGGTATAGCTTCAATCCATTTAGTAAAATAGTCTGTAGTTATGAGAATCCATTTATGCTGTCTTGATGAAGGTGGATGGATTTCACCGATAAAGTCTGACCCCCATTGCTGGAAAGGAATATATGCTGAAATAGGAATAAGAGGTAATGGTAGCAATTTTTTTTTCCAACAAACTTTTGACATTCAACACAGCTCCTGACTTTGGCAAAGACATTAGAGAAAGATTTTGTTTGCAGTGGCTTTCCAATACAAATGCTCTCCACACACTCCTGCATGCATCTTTGTCATAATCTCTTGGGATTCAGCTTCATTTACACATTTTAATAAGATTACAACATGGTCTTTCTAGTAAAGAAGGTCTTCCAAAATGTAATACTTCACAACTCTCAATTTGAAAGCTCTCATTTTTGACTTCTCCATTTCAGGGGGACAGTTGAAATTTAATAAAAATTATACTATATCCTTGTACCAATTTGAATGAAATATATCAGGATAATTAGAAATACCTTCTCCATCTTCTCTTTCCGCTGCCTCCACATTGAGATTTAAAGCCTTGCAGTTAGATTTAGCCATTAAGCGAGCCAAGCCTTGGCCTTTTATCAATTTAGTTGGTCTGATCTCAATATCAAACTCTAGAATTTTAGTCAACCATTGTCTCCTTTTGCCATCTGTATCTAGCTGCAGCAACACATCTTTAATAGTGATATTGGGCACAAAAGCAACTATTTTTGAATGCAACACATAAACTCGAAAAGACTTCAAAGCCTTAACTAGTGCATATGCTTGTTTTTCAGTTAGGCTGTATTTTAATTCAGCATTCCTTAAAAGCACGACTAAAAAATGAAATAGGCTGCTCTAAACCTTCTTTGTTCTTCTGTAGCAAGATAGTTGCAATTGTTTCTTCTGATGCATATGAAAAAATCAGAAAATCTTTTTCAAAATCAAGACTAATCAAAACTGGAGCTTCAGTCAAGGCAGACTTGATTGTTGAAAATGAATTCTTTGCTTCATCTCGCCATTTAAATTCTGCATCTTTTTTTAGCAATACATTTATGTGTTTGACCAACTCTGCAAAATTAGGAACAAAACGCCTCCGAAAATTGATTTACCCTAAAAATGATTGCAATTCTTTTTTATTCCTTGGAAAACCAATGTAATATCCCGTTTCAGGGATATCTCTAAAACACAAGCAAACTCCAACCAGAAATGGACTGGGAGGGCGTTTACCAGATATACCGCCTCTGAAAAGAGGACGAGATCTGGAGGCTACCTGGCCCTTTTCCAGAGTCCAGACTCTGTCTAAGAGTATAGGGGAAAAACACACACAAGTGGTATAATAGCTGGGATGCTCAAAGAGAATATAACAGTAGTGCAAGCATACAATAGCATATATATGGAATATAAGCAAATACTCAAGAAATGCAGAGAGAAATGCTAAGCCATTTTATTATACTGAGTAATGGAAAGAGTTCAAGAAGTGATTAGAAAGATGGCACCTCGACTTGCACAAGGCAAGTGAAGAAGTACACTCAGAATGATAAAGAAATGGCCCCTCTCTGAACTGTGTTCAAGCTGCCGGAGAATTGCTGTGCTGCTACTACTATTGGAATCAAAATGAGGATTTGGGGTTGCTCCCCTCCTCAGAAAATGCTGAAATTCTGGAATCAGCCTCTGATCAATAAACCCAAAAAAGCCCAAAAAGCTTTTCGAAAATCGCTGACCCCCGAAAATCACCCCCTTGAGGATCTACGCTATCCCTCAAGGCTCTGCGCTGCCACTGAAGAGAATACTCCAAAACTCCACCCGAAACTCTGCCAAAATCCTCCAATATGCAAAGGCTGGTCCCTTGCTCAATCTCCAAGCTCAAATCCTCCAGACAATCCCAATTCGGAACTCCCACCAAAAGAGACTGCGTCCTCCCTCTCAAGATTGCGCAGTCACCAAAGGCATTGCTCCTCCGCAACTCCCACAAATCGATCCTCCTTCCAAAAGACTGATGAAACTACTTTGCTCGAGCAGGCACTTGAAGTCCCCCAGGGCTAAGGGCGAGATCTCCGAACGGAGACACTCGATGCACTAAACAGTGCTGCAGATAGGCTAAACAGCGAGCGTGATCAAGAAGTCGAAGTGACTAGCTCAGATGCATAAACTCAAATGCCAAAATGAGGAGGCTCCTCTCTCTTTTATAACATTGGCCTCTCACAAAACCTTAAGGCCCAATCCTCCAACGTAGCCTCTCTTTTGCCACGTGCTCCTCTCCATCTGCGCAGTCCCTCCAAGTGTATACGTTGGCCCCCTCTCTACGTGGTCCTTGCCCCCCTTGTCTCCCTTTAAGTTACAACGTTGTGCTACTAGGGAGTGAATTTTATTCCCAAAGTGAGTTATGTCCCCTCTACTCACCTTTTTATTTATAAATAAACTATAGAAGGCAAAATGGAGCAAAATCGAATATTCCAATTAGCCATTGGTAATTAGGAATATTACAGTCTCCCCCGGCAAAATGTTGCTTGTCCTCAAGCAACTGAAGTGATGGACGCTGCAAAATTTTCTCACTCTCACGTGGCATCCTCATCCGGCAAATTCTTCCACCTCACCAAGAATTCCCGAACCGTCCTGCTCCGTAGCTGCCTCTCCCGGGTATCAATAATAGCCTCTGGCTGCAACACCAAATGCCCCTCATCATCTGTGGGTGGTAGCTCATCTGTCACTGTCAGCTGCTGCCCCAGTGCCTTCTTCAGGCATGATACATGAAAAACGTTATGAATCTTGCTGCCTTGGGGCAGCTCCAACTCATATGCAACCTGTCCAATCCTGCATATCACCTTGTATGGCCCATAAAAGCAGGGCTTGAGCTTCTCAGCTCCCTTCTGCTTCAGTGACGACTGTCGGTATAGCTGTAATCGTAGGTAGACCAAGTCCCCTACCTCAAACTGTCTCTCCACCCGACCTCTGTCAGCATACAGCGTCTGTTGGTTTTGCGCTGTAGCCATATTATCCTTGAGAGCTCGGCGAATATCCTGACTCTCTTGGATCCAAATCTTGGCTCTTAGAGCCTTGCTAGCACCAAACTTCACATCAGCAAAAGACAAAGAATGATACCCATACAAAGCGTAGAATAGTGACATACCAATGGACATGTGATGTGTAGTGTTGTAGCAGTACTCCCCCAGATGCAGCCACTTCAGCCATGCTCACTGCTGCCCATTGACATAGTTACGCAAGTAGCCCTCCAGCCACTTGTTAACTATCTCTGTCTGCCCGTCCGTCTGTGGGTAATAACTGGTACTCGGTGTCAACTCCGTCCCCACCAACTGGAAAAGCTCCTGCCAAAATCTGCCCATGAAGCGGCTGTCCCTGTTACTGATGATGGTCTTAGGAAGACCATGTAGCCTGAAGACCTCTTTGAAGAACAACTCGGCCACCTGTGCTGCTGTGTAGTGTGTGGATATGGTGAAAAAATGTGCATACTTTGTTAGTCGGTCAACGACGACAAAGATACAATCCTTGCCCTGCGCCATGGGCAACCCTGTGATGAAGTCCATCAAAATACTCTCCCATTTCCCCTCCGGAATGGGAAGAGGTTGCAATACTCCTGCGGGATGGCTCATCTCCCCCTTGTTCCTCTAGCAAACATCGCACTCCCTGATGTGCTGGAGTATGTCCTCCTTGAGGCCCTTCTGTGAGAACCTCTCTCTAATGGCCCTGTAGGTTTTGGTAAACCCCTGATGGCCGGCCAATGGTGAATCATGTGATGCCCGAAGTATCTTCTTCTTGAGCTGAGATCCATCAGTCAAGAAGATCCGGTCCCTGTAGTAGATGATCTCATCGACCACCCTGTACCTGTCATCCACCACCTGTCCATCCAGAACCTCACATGCAAATCTGTCCTTGGAGTACTCTACTAAAAGTCGAGCCCTCCAGTCTGTGTCCAAGCTCATAAGAGACAACGTGGTTGGTCTACGTGAAAGGGAATCTGCTACCACGTTGTTCTTACCCTTGACATACTCAATGTCAAAGTCATATGCCTGGATCTTACTGATCCACTTCTGCTGCCTCTCCTGTAGCTGCTTCTGCTCCAAAAAGAACCTGATGCTGTTGTGATCAGTCCTCACCCTGAACCTGTTCCCCACTAGATACTGCCGGAATTTGGCCAATGCATGCATAATGGCCAACATCTCCTTGTCGTATATAGAATACAACCTCTCGTGGGGAAGGAGCTTCCGGCTCTCAAAGGCTATAGGGTGAGCTCCCTGCATCAATACTGCACCGATCCCCTCTCCCGACGCATCACACTCCAAAACAAACGGCTGCGTAAAATTTGGCAATGCAAGCACTGGGCAGTTGCTCATCACCTCCTTGAGTCTGTCAAAGGCTCGCTGCGCTGTATCCGACGAACTGAATGCCCCCTTCGTCGTCAAATCTATAAGGGGTGTAGCAAGCTGTGAGAAACTCTTGACGAACTTCCTGTAATAAGTACAAATGCCAATGAATCCCCGAAGTTCTGTCACGTTCCTTGGCTCCGGCCAATCTCTGATGGCCCTGATCTTCTCCTCGTGGACTCTCACTCCATCCACCCCTATGATATGTCCCAAGTACAACATCTTCGTCAACCCAAACTCACACTTGGAGAGCTTGGCATAGAACTGCTGCTCCTCCAAAATGCGCAATACTGCCTCAATGTGCTAGAGATGCTCCTCCCAAGTCCTGCTGTAAATGAGGATATCATCAAAGAACACCAGCACAAACTTCCTCAAGTGACTGCAGAAGATGTGATTCATGCAAGACTGGAATGTCGCTGGGGCGTTGGTTAGCCCGAAGGGCATCACCAAAAACTCAAAGTGCCCATAGTGACACCTAAAGGCAGTCTTGGGAATGTCCTGTTCCCTCATGCGAATCTGATGGTACCCAGATCTCAAATCAATCTTTGAGAAGAACTATGCTCCTCTCAACTCATCCATCAACTCATCGATCCTGAGTATAGGGTACCCGTTCTTCAGGGTCTTCTTGTTCAGGGCCCTGTAGTCAATGCACATCCTCAATGTGCCGTCCTTCTTCTTCACCAACACCATGGAAGAATCAAAAGGACTCGTGCTCAGTCGGATGTGCCCGAGAGCCAGCAACTCCTGGATGGCCCGCTCAATCTCATCCCGATAGGCCTTGGGATGCCTATAGGAGATAGTAATCACTGCCTGTATGCCCTGCTCAAGCTCAATGGTGTGCTCAAAGCCCCGGTCTGGTGGCTGTCTCGGCGGAATCTCCCCAAACACTGTGGCATACCTGTCAAGGATGGACTGTATCTCTGGGTGCACCGTCTGCCCTGTAGTCCCCGCCTCTGATGCATGCAACTCCACTGCCCACTCTACGTCTCCCTTCTGAAAGACTGCCTCCACAACGGTGAATCTCTGCCCCATCACCTCGATTTGCCTCGCTAGATTCTGTACTGATCTGAGGAGCGCTTCCCCAAACTGTTTGGCCTCACTGTCATCTGCCATCAGCTCTCTCTGCTCTGCGTCCACCACAGGCTCCTCCTGTTCCGTGTCCACCACCCGAACACAGTCTCCCTCTCCATAGGTGTTCTCCAACCTACGCTCAAGATCTCTGTACTTCCTGCCTTTGTAACAAATGTAGGGTTTCTCCCCCGGTGTCATAGACAACTAGCGCCACAGGATGAGCCAGAACTATGCTCTGATACCACTGTAATATCTCTTTTCAGGGATATCTCTAAAACACAAGAAAACTCCAAGCAGAGATGGACTGGGAGGGCGTTTACCAGATATGCCACCTCTGAAAAGAGGACAAGATCTGGAGGCTACCTGGCCCTTTTCCAGACTCTGTCTAAGAGTATAGGGGAAAAACACACACAAGTGGTATAATAGCTGGAATGCTCAAAGAGAATATAATAGTAGTGCAAGCATACAATAGCATATATATGGAATATAAACAAATACTCAAGAAATGCAAAGAGAAATGCTAAGCCATTTTATTATACTGAGTAATGGAAAGAGTACAAGAGGTGATCAGAAAGATGGCACCTTGACTTGCACAAGGCAAGTGAAGAAGTACACTTAGAATGATAAAGAAATGGCCCCTCTCTGAACTGCGTCCAAGTTGCTGGAGAACTGCTGTTTGCTGCTACTACTGGAATCAAAATGAGGATTTGGGGCTGCTCCCCTCCTCAAAAAATGCTGAAACTCTGGAATCAACCTCTGCTCAATAAACCCAGAAAAGCCCAGAAAGCTTTTCGAAAATAGCTGACACCCGAAAATCACCCCCTTGAGGATCTACTCTATCCCTCAAGGCTCTGCGTTGCCACTGAAGAGAATACTCCAAAACCCCGCCCTGCCAAAATCCTCCAATATGCAAGGGCTGGTCCCTTGCTCAATCTCCAAGCTCAAATCCTCCAGACAATCCCAATCCGGAACTTGCACCAAAAGAGACTGCGTCCTCCCTCTCAAGACTGCGCAGTCAGCAAAGGCACTGCTCCTCCGCAACTCCCACAAATTGATCCTTCTGCCAAAAGTCTGATGAAACTACCTTGCCCGAGCAAGCACTCGAAGTCCCCCGGGGCTAAGGGTGAGATCTCCGAACGGAGACACTCGATGCACTAAACAGTGCTGCAGACAGGGTAAACAGCCAACGTTCTCAAGAAGTCGAAGTGACTAGCTCAAATGCATAAAATCGAATGCCAAAATGAGGAGGCTCCTCTCTCCTTTATAACGTTGGCCTCTCACAAAACCCTAAGGCCCAATCCTCCAACGTAGCCTCTCTTTTGCCACGTGCTCCTCTCCATCTGCACAGTCCCTCCAAGTGTATACGTGGGCCCCCTCTCTACGTGGTCCTTGGCCCCCCTTGGCTCCCTTTAAGTTACAACGTTGTGCTACTAGGGAGTGACTTTTATTCCCAAAGTGAGTTATGTCCCCTCTACTCATCTTTTTATTTATAAATAAACTATAGAAGGCAAAATGGAGCAAAATCGAATATTCCAATTAGCCATTACTAATTAGGAATATTACAACCAATCTTATGAATAGTTTCTACTCTTCCTGGATCAATATAGATGCCATTTTCTGTTACAATATGTTCCAATAATTTCCCTTCTTAGATAGCAAAGGATGGATTTTTTGGATTCAAGGGCAAACCAAACTTTATGCATATGTCAAAAACTTGTTTCAAATGTTTCAAATGGTCTTCATCAGATTTTGAATAGACTGTGATGTTATCCAAATAGATGACTACAAATCTATCTTTTTCTCCTGCAAAGGCAATATCCATTGCTCGCTGAAAATTTGCGCTTGCATTCATCAGACCAAATGGCATTTTGTTGTACATGAATATACCCTAGGGTATGGTAAATGCTGTCTTTTCTCTGTTTTGCCTGTCAATTGAAATCTGATTATAGCCTGAAAAGCCATCAATCATTGACAATCTTTTGGATCCTACAACCTTCTGCAAAATATAATCCATCTTGGGCAGTGGATAGTTATCTTTTAATGAACACTGGTTCAGGTTGCGAAAATCAGCACAAATTCTTATCTCTCCATTCTTTTTCCGAACATGGACTATATTAGCTACCCAGTTAGAAAATCTCAAAGGCAGAATTATCTTTGCTTCCCATGATTTTCTGATTTCTTTCTCAATGATTGGGAGCAACATGGGATTGATATGTCTGATGTTTTGTGCTACAAGCTTTGCATCTGTTTTCAAAGGAATCTTGTGCTCCATTATGCTTTTATCATAATTTTTCAGCGCAGTATAAGACCATGCGAAAATATCATCAAATTCTTTCAACAACTTGATATATTTTGTTCTAATTTCAGGAGAAAGGAATTTGGACACTTTGACTAATTTTGGCTAATCTTCTGTGCCAATGTTACATTCTATTGTATTTTCTCCATCAACTTTACTTTCAAGCTTGAGAAAATTATCAAACAATCTTTCTAGAGGAACTAAGCCTTTAGGAATATAGTTAGTTTTCAGATCTATAATGTTCTTCCCAGCCATGGTTTTCTTAAAAGGCTTGCTATTTTGATTTTCAGCAATGTCTTGCTCATTATCAATTTGTATGTCTGCAAACTCTTCAACACACTCCAAAAATTTCTGAATTTCCTTTTCATCCTCAAATACTTGCCTATATTTGATGTTATTAGGAATTGAAGGCCTGTTTTTGATTTGAACATCATATGTTGCCTTGACATCTAGAGGAACTTTGAAATTACAAACAGTAATAGCTAGTGAACCAGCCATTTGATTTTCTTCTCTAGTGACAAAATTTATATTAAATGCTGAAAAGTAATGCTCAATCAAATCCCAGATTTCATTCCTATAATTCTTCAATTTGGAATTTTTCACTTGGTAATTGTTTCTCACTTGTTTAATCACCAAATTTGAATCAGTAAAAGCAATTAGCTCCTCTGCTCCCAAATTTTTCGTTGCCTTCATACCTAGCACAAGCGCTTCATACTCAACATTGTTGTTAGTTGTAGCAAATTGCAGTTTATATGATATAGTTACCCTTTGTTGAGTGGGAGAAATGAGGACTACACCGGCTCTCGGTCCTTCTCTTGATGAGGCTCCATCAAAGTACAATTTCCAATCTATTCTCCTTTTAAATGCTGCTCATTTGTACCTTGAAAGTGTTGTTTTTCACTTATTTCAGGCTGGAAATTGTTATCATCAACAACAAGGTGTAGTATTGATGACCCCAATGCCTTTTCTTCAGCATATATGGGATGTTTTGAAGGATTATGCTGATCACTAATGATGTAGGCCATTTAGGTTTCCCTATACAACCTTCTGAATTCCTCTCCAAACACTGGGATGGTGGCATATGACATGTCCATATGAAGGGTACCTCCCAATTTTTTAGACCAAGTTCGCAAAGTAACATCTCAAATCTAGAAGGAATGTCTGCAACTACAATGTCCATCACTAAGATCTTCATAGGAAGCTGGGTAAAGGAAACAACCAAGTCCTTGATCTCTCCTCGACACTTGATTTTTTTGGAATCAAAGGTGTATAGGTCATGGTATTGCTTGGTGATCTCTAATCCTAATTCATCCATGACCTTCTTTGGCATCAGATTACGAGAAGCTCTAGAATGTAACAGACAATTATGCAGCAATTTGTCATGTATATTGAGTGATAGGTAGAAAGGTGGTGAGTTGTCATCATTTTGGTCTTGTACATGACAGCCTAGATAAATAGTGGGATTCTCATCCTCAAGGTTGACTGAATCAAGAGCGAGCGGTGGCTGTAGCAGACTTTTAAAAGACTCTTTATATGCTGGAATTTTCAACAATTCCAGAAGTGGGACTGGAATTTTGATTTTATTCAATTCATATTTGAAACTGAAATAAACTGGAACTAATCCTTATTTTCTACAGTGATTTTGACAATTGGGGTAGAATTTTGAGGTGGAGGAACCTTATTGACCTTGGCCTTCTGTTTAGCAACTTGTTTATCTAAATCTGATTTTTGTTGAGGTTGCTGAACAGGACCTTTGGATCTCAAAGGATAATTTCTGTTTTGAACTTCTTGCTGTTTTTGATAATTTTGTGCATAAATTTGGGCATTCACATGATTCGAAAACAAACAAATCCTTGATTGGTCTTCAAATTCTTGCAATGTCAAACATGTTGACTGTGAGGTTTCTCCCACAAGGTTTATTTCTTCATTTTCTTGCTGTTATTCTTCAACAAAATTATTCAAAGGAGGCTGAACATTTTGATTGTCAG
This sequence comes from Pinus albicaulis, assembly GCA_034641835.2. Taxonomy (NCBI): domain Eukaryota; kingdom Viridiplantae; phylum Streptophyta; class Pinopsida; order Pinales; family Pinaceae; genus Pinus; species Pinus albicaulis. Next base: position 562,243,978 of record CM076570.1, on the reverse strand, counting down.
CATTCCTCCTTGGGCGCTGTAGGATTTGTTGAGGTTAAAGGCCTCCTGAAGGGAGCCTGATTTCTATTAGCCTAATTTTGATTGGCTTTAGCAGCAGGCTTGTTTTCAAACTCTAATTTTGTCATCTTAGAAGCAAGTTCTTTGATCAAATTGGACATTTGATCAATCTTTTCTTCTGTTGTAAGAGATTTAGAGGAAGAAGGTTTTTCTTCTTTCATTTTCTTTTTGTCTTTTGCTACTTTCTCTTCCTCCATTTTCAACTTATTAGATGCCATAAGATTAGACTGCACTCCAATTGCAGCCTCTAGCAGATCCATTAATGTCTGTGCTTTCATAGCCCTCAACCATAGAGAAAACTCAGAGTCTAAAGGCATTTGCAAAATTTATCATGGCTATGGTTTCAGTAGGTTTAATTTCTTCAGGAATTTTCTGATAAATCTTATTAAATCTCTTAGTAAAATCAGCCAATGACACATAGTCTTTCCTATCACCCCATTGCTTCACAAATATCTCCTCCAATTCATCAATTCCTGTTATTGAGTTTGGAGGCAGACTTCTAAACCATTTACGAGCTTCACCATCCAAGCTATAAACAAAGAGTCTTGACCAGACATCTTCATGTTCAATATTTTGATTGTCAGAATAACTATAGAAAGCCACTAAGTGTTCCTCAGTAGAAACTCCTTCTCCCTCTCCAGTGTATTTTGGAAGATATTTCAAGTAATCTCCTTGAGGAAGTGGATGTAAGGGTTGAGGGAGAACAAGTGGCGCATATCTTGCAGCCACTATCTGCTACATCCTTGTAAGGGCAGACTGAGCCATATTTTGCTGATGTACAGTTGATGGATGACCAATTGATGTAGTTGTTTGGGAAATAGGAATTACAATTGGTGGGTTCTGATTCTGATTTAGGACAATAGAAAATTGAAAATCTGGAGCTAATTCTTCAGGCTTTGGAACTGAAAAGAGTGCATTTTCAAAAAGATGAATAGAGGATGTCTTGAATTCTCCTTCTATAGAAGAATCAGATTCAAAAGTTGTCTCTTGAGGGGATGGAGTTAATTGAACTTTATTTTGTTGAGCAAGGAAATCAGATAAGTTGAAAGTAAGGCCTTAAGGAACTCTCTTCTAGTGGATGAGAAGAAGATGACCCAACAACTTGATTTGGAGAAAAAGGAAAATACTCTTGCTGAGGGGTGATAAAAGACTAGTATTCAGGATGAGTTTGAAGGGAATTTAAAATAGTCTTAAAGTCTTCTTCAGTGAAAACATCCCTATCAAGAAAAGGTGCAATAGTCAATACTTGTTCTAATTCCCCTTCAGTTAGCACAAACTCTTCTGATTTCTTATCAACACTTAAAAACTCATTTTTTTCCTTTTTGATTAGAACAATACTTATCTCAAATTTACTAGGTGATGAGTGAGAAAAACTTCTAGTTGAGCCTAGATTAACAACATCTACTTTATTTTCTAGGGAAGTAGTTTCAACTTGAGATTTTTCAGCAGAACTGTTTGAAACTAAAACTTCTTTTGATTCTAAAGTAGATGAAGGTACCTTTTACTTTGGAACGTACCTTTTGTGTACCTTCTTCACTGACTGAGATGTGGCCTCAACTGATCTTTGTTTTCCTTTTGCATCTTTAATGATCTTCTCTGGGTCAACAACTGGAGTCATAGTAGGAGATCTCTGATTCCTCCTTGTAGAAGGAGGTCTCAAAACCCCTCTTCCTCTTTGTGGAGTCGCTAGGTGAAATAGTTTGCAGTCTTCTTCAAGTCACCAATTCTTGTTCATCATCAAGAATTGATTATCAGCAATTCAAAACAAGAGACTCGGAAGAATATTTTGTTTCAAGGCCTTCGTCTCTCGGCAAACGCACCAAAAGATGTTGGCGCTGGAATCAACACTTGGACTACTTCAAGTGCCTGACCAGACACATCCTAAACTCTAAGGTAATTTAATAATTTGGTTTATGAGATTGGTAGGTGGTTTAAACTCCCATTCACTGAAAAGAGATTTCAGTGAAATCCACTGTTCTACTAATGAGGGTATTGGGTCTAATGTGGTAGCAAAAGAGTGAGTTTGTAGCCTATGAGGGGGAAAAAAGGTGAAATGGAAGAAGAAACAGTGGGTTTGCAAGGCTGAAATCCACTACTCTTGGCAGAAAATAACACAAGTAGCAATTTGTCAATATTTCAACAAGAGAGCTATTTCTAAACTTACAATATTCTTACTGAAATATCATGGAAGATAACTGTTATAAGTGATGCTCTTACGCTGTCATCATGTATGTTTCTTCAAGAAAGCTCACTATATGAGACTAATAAAATTTGACAAACACATGAACATGTCAAGAGACTGATAAAAACACATAACATTATGAGGGATTACAAGCTGCCACTGAAGATAATAAGATATGGAAACACAAGAGAAGATTAACAATACACACACCATATTGATCATAAGTCCTCAAAAGTTTCTTCAATTTTATTCACTAAAAAGAGTACTGATCATATGGGCCAAGATTCTAAAATCACCAACCAACCCCATTTACATAGCAGTTTATCACATATATAAAAAAATAATAAACTCTCATCTCCACAAAAGGAGTAAACCTGTTCCCAAAAGTTATTACGATCTCGTGCAAGAGATGAGGCTTATCCTAAAACTTTAATACAAAGTGCTATGACATAATGAAAATAAACAACATCAATGCTAACAATTCGAAGTGGTTTGTATGATGTGGCAGTCTATGGGAAGACTCCTCTTCTGTTCTGGTGCAACCAACTCCACAAAAATTGTAAACAGTAGTGAAAATGACATGTGGCTGTTCCTTGAATGCTGCTTGGTGCTTTGTAGAAACGTGCTGGTGTTGAGAGTAGTGGTAGAAAACTGTTTCAGAGAAACTTTTCCATTGTTCTGTTGTTCCTTTCCTTCTTTGGTGGAAAACTCTTTGTAATGGCAGAAAACCCAAAATTTTTGGATAGAATGGTTGAGGTTCATTTTATGAGATATTACAAAGAAACCCTTAGCAAAAGGTTTAATTGATAGGGGAAACGTGGAGCGGAATGAATGATAAGCGGGAGGAAAAAAACATTTTAGACATGTATCGCAATCGCAAATCGAGGTCGGAGCGTTTAAACTTAAGACACAAACGGGAAAAAATGCGATTTGCGATGGGGTGATGACGTGGCAAAGAAGTGGGGCCGATCGCAGATCACACATTGGAAGTTTTATTATGAAATGCGGGAGTTAAGTGTTAAAACTGGCAAAGTGCGATGTGCGATGAGATGGAGGTGACGTGGCATAAAAAACAGTTGGGTCGCCCACAAATCGCACATCGGAAGTTTTATTATGAAATAGAGGAGTTAAATGTTAAAACTGGCAAAGTGCAATGTGCGCTGAGAGCGGAGGGTGACGTGACATGATAAACAGTCCCCCGCAAATCGCAAATCAGAAGTTTTAAGGAAGTGGAAGTGAATGCTGTAAATGAATTTCGCGGAAATGCGATGCGAAAAGGTAGGTGGGGCCCTTTAAATGACTTTTCAAAGCAGAAAGTGAATATTTTCGTTAAGTTATGGTAATATGATAACAAGATGCCTGAAGCATAAAAAAGGCTTAATAACGTATTCGAGGCGTATCAAAGGGAAGTATGGGTCCCAAACCATACCGCAAATCGCACATCGCAAGTTTTGTAGAAGACGACAGTTGTAACATGAACAAAAGTTAAAACTGCGAAGAGCCTATTGCGATGAAAGGTAAGGGGTCCACAATGTTTATTAAGTGTGGTAAGTTATATCATATGACATATGATATAACCAAGGTTTTGTTGTGGTGCGGGTAAAAGATGCAATAGAAGAAATATATGGTAAGTTAAAAAGGAAATATGATATGGCTGTTGATGGGTGTGCGGAGCTTATTTTTAACTATAAAAATTGGATTTTATGAGTTAACAAGGCTTTTGAAAAGGGAAATGAGATGATGGACTTCGGGTTTTTTGGAAAAATGAAAGGTGAAAGAGGGAAAATGGAATGAATGAAGGTAGAAATGAAATTTTCTCACCACTACACTCTGACAACGACACTTTCATCTTTTAATCAAATTGAAAAGGCAGATTGATTCCTTGGAGAATGATGACCAAACTTTGAAAATCTTTGGAAAAATTGTAGTGCTAACAAACTAGATGTTGCTATTCATTGCACACATGAGCTCCCTCGTTCCCTGCAACCTCCTTGAGCTCTCTTCTCCCCATCGCTGCCATCTCCTGCGCGTTGCCATCTCCTTGCCATTCGGTTGACGACCCATCCCCCGATTCCTTCACACTCCTCTTGCGTGTGGCCTGTCGATTGCCCTCTTCCTTTGACTCTGCCCTTGAATTCCTTCCTTCACTTCCTGCTCCGTCGATCCTCCTCTCTACTTCGTGCTGCCTCCATTCGACTCTCACGCACCTTTCGACCTCCACGAAAACCTAATCACATAACCAAAGAAAAAAAATATAACATTACATTTTAATTTTTTTTCATTTGGGTTTGGGATTTCGATTTTTTACATTAACCTTTCATTTCAATTTTTAGGGCTTTCATTTTTTTTTTTTATTTTGTAAAAAATTTAAAAAAATTCAAAAAATAAAAAATTTCATTAATTCTTTTATTTGTTTAATTTTTAAAAAAGTTCCGAAAATATAAAATTTTAATTAACTTTTAACATTTGTAATTTTTTTCATATTTTTAAATTTCCTTTGAATTCTTTTTGTATGAAGTACTAGAAAGTGGTTTTGCGATCTTAGTGTTTTTTGGGTTAGTGTTAAAGTGTGAAAATCCGAAGTGTCAAAAGGAATTTTTTTTTTAATCAAGGGAGAAATCTAAATGTTTCTATAGTCAAAAGGAAAATTAAAATTTTATAACATATCTAAAGTTTGACTATAGAGATAATTTAAATTTTCTAGATTGGAATAATTTAAATCATTTAAATTCGGAATTGCTTGAAGTTCTAAGCATTTTAATTTTGTTGTTCTTTCATGTTAATCGCTTCTGAAATTTAAAGTGCTTAAGTTGTGCATTGGGTTTTGAATATTTTGTGCTTAAAATCTATTGAGATTGTAATATGGTTTAAATTACTTGAATTAATATTTATTGCATGATAAATTTTGAGGATTTTTCAAGCAGTTGTTATAAGTTACACGTCTTTCGTTTCCTAGATTGAATATCTTTAATGCATTATCTCGAAGGTGATATTGAAGAATTGTGAAAATATTTTTGTTCTCTTTGAGCTGTAATTGCATTGGAATGATAAGCTTGTGATTCAATTGAGCATTATATTGTGATATTTTAAAGCATATTGATCGAAAAACTTATCTTTTAGTTTAGTGAAGTGATTATCTATTTGAGTGATTAAAGATTTTGGTGTACATCTCATATATAACCGTGGCATAAGTGCTTTCGTCCTTGAATCTTGCTTCGTCTTATCTTCTAATCATCTCGTGCATTTGTATTTTAAGTTAGACTTGCATTATTAAAATTTATTTCCAAGCATAAGCTTGGTAGATAGAAAGATAGGTACCCATCCATGTTTGCTTGAGAAGCTTGGTTTTGATAGTACTTAAAACGGTGACCTTACAGTTGTTAGAGCCACAACTCTCTGCAACCCCGGAGACACTGGGTGCAGATTTTCAGGAGAGGTATCGTTAATCACACCGTGGTGTCGCTTCACCTTATCTTCTCTCTACCACTTACTACGGAATCAGGCTCAATATAGAAAGGATTGAAGGGTTTGAACTTAGATAATCATTTAATTAAAATTAACCAAGATCCTTTGCATCCCACATTAGTTTTAGGATTTGCATTTCATATAATATAATCATTCATACAAGCAACAATTGCTCATCAAGTATTTGGTCCTTAATTTCTTAGCAAGATAGTTGACTCTGAAAGGCACTGTTATCAATCGTTTAATCTAATCTTTGAAATCTTTCTAGATCACATACAAATATTTGGTTGCTTGTCTGTGTCTCTTGAATTGGTTGGTTCTCAACTAGTTCTCCTTCATTCCATTTCTGTAGGGTCTACCCCCCTTAGTCTGCTATTGGAAAACAACTTAAAAAAAGAGATTGGGGATCAGGGTGACAACCCTTGATCTGAGTTGTTGTCGCGGTGCCTAGACATTTTGTGCGACAACGGGGTCCATCAACCACGTCTAGTCGCACTGACCATTGCTCCACCGCCTCCTTGTTTCAACGTTTAGCTGTCATAAACTGTTCCTGCGGTGGGTGTAGTACCCCAATTTGACATTTTAACCAAAGAGTTTAACCCAATTTCATTTTATTTTCACAATTATATAAACAAACTAGTTTTTAACATTTTCTTCAGAAAATAACTGCAATTTCAAGGAAAATTTCAGTAGAATACCTGGCAGTTGTAGCAGTTCCTGATGCTGTAGTTACACAAATCGACCTTACCTCCCAGCGTAACTGGGGTCTACCTATATGGTCCTCAGACCCAGAAGGTGAACTTTTGGCCCTCCATACCCAGAATTCCTAGAACAAATAAGACTCAGAATCAATAAGACTCAGAAACTTAGAGTCAGTATCAATCTCAAAAAATTTCTGTTGTTCCTTCAATCTCCCTTCTTGGCTCCTTGATTCGACCTTCCCTTCAGATAATTTTCTCCCCCCCTTCTTTGTCACCTCCTCTCATCGATACATCAATCCTTCCACTGCCTTCCTTTCCACCGTCTCATGCCCCTGATAAATAAATGTTTGATTGGTTCTCTGTCAGTCACAGGTGGAGCAAATTTCATCTCCCGCCTCGCTCTTTCATTTCGTAGAGGCGGTCACATTTTAGAGTAATGGACTGAAGTTTGAACTATTGTATATATTTAATTCATGTTGTATTGATAGTTCACTTTATAACTTCCCGTGATTTTATTTTATGCTCATTTTAATTGCATAATATATATAATGAATTCTTTTAAGTTTATATAGTTTGTATATTATAATTTTTCCCTTTTAATTTATATAACAATTTATATATCTTACAATTTCTTTGTATATTTTGTATTGTATTTCGCTTGCTATTTTATATGTATTATATTCAATTTATTTTTGTACTATATATTATATTCCATTTTACTTTGTATAATACATTGTCTTTCCCCTTTATTTTGTATGGTTATATATTATGGTGGAAGTACATACATTAAGTACCTCACCCAATATATTTAATATTTGTGTGAATTAGGTATTTACTTGGAAATTTCAAAACTTAATTCGTTTATCTTTTACTGGGCAATTTTCATAATAAGTTAATAAGTATACTAGCGCTATGCATCCAATGCATGCATATGTAGTTATCATATGCATGCTTCGTATGCATGCTAATATTCTTATGCTTCCTTTAATTCAAGATGGGTCATTACATATACCTCTCCTTCAGGAAACTTCGTCCCGAAGTTAGGGTTTATACAGTATAATAGTAATTATTCAGTGATTAGTATAATCATGTAAGGATTGTGTTTCGTGCTTGATTTCTTAAATGTGAGGACATTTTTAAAATTTTGTATTTAAAGGTTTACAATTTTAAAAGTCGTGCCCTGCCTCGGCCGGACTCCCAAGCTATTCTAGAATCATCTTATCCTTCCTAATCTCTTTCGCTCCCATCCTATCCATCATCTACTGAGGTATGCAATGGTGTCATATATACTGACTTAACCATTCATAGACAGTGTTAACTCTATCGACCTGATTTCCCAATAGGAATCCAACAGTCATTATCACACGTCTAGGGGAGTGTGACTCGCATAATCTTCCCATGACTCCAAGTTTTGGAGGATAAACGGCGGGCAACATCTCCACCTCTCCCAGTAGGACCAGGGTCAACACCTTATCATGGAATTTCACTGAGTCTCAATTTTTCTTGGAATTCTGTCATCACTTAGTCAGTTTGGTAATGATGTTATCTGCAATGTAAACACTTGTCCATACATTATAGCATATGCATCAATATGTTCAAACAATTTGTATTTAAATAACAATTTTTGTATAATTCATATATGTTGCTATATATGGTATAACATACTTGGTCTTATCTAACCCATATATCAGCAAGTTAGCTTTCTTATTAAAATTTAGTCATTCTTTTATTTCTGTCTCGTCAATCATGTCAATATGCGGAATATGAAACAAAATTTATAGATGTCTTCATATTGGTATCCATGTATTAGCAGAGTTAAGCAAATAACATATATCATGTATCAGTAGAATTAAACAAACAACATATTCTTATGGGTATCCATTGATTAGCAAAATAAAATTCATTTTACATGTGATAGTTCAAAATGATAGTCTTAAGTATCTAACTAAAATAAAGTAGTCATATACAAAATAAGGTTTTAAGTGCTTTTTTTTTTAAATCAAAACAAGTTGGGGTATTTCTGGCATATGTGCTCAGTCTCTTCCTAGGTAGCCGATTTAGGACTATAATTGTCCCACTAGACCTTAACTTGGTCTACTAAGAGTGTCATGTTTTCAACAAGATGTCAATTGTTGACCAATAATAATTTCCTCCTCTTTCAATAATAAATTCACAATTTACAAGATATGCATAGTCACATTATCTATATGTTACAGTTTTGATATAGTCTCTTTACTTGCAAGTTTCACCATTTAAAGTCTTAAACTCTAGCTAGGATATTACTAGCTTTACCATCATTCCTTAAACCATTGTTTCATTTCTATTATATTGACTCATTTAATCCTAACACATAATTCATCACTGGCATACCCTCTTCTTATTCTTCACATTAATCATTTCGTCATTAGTCTGTAAGCCTCATTTTATCACCAAATGTATCTCCTTTTCTAATGGTATACAATTATTATCTTTATTATTTACTTTTAAACATTTTCCCAGTTTATCTTTTGTTATTCATAACAAATTACATGTTCACAACTCCCTATAGGTCATTGCTTTGACCTTTACCAATCATGTTGCTCATATCCTTAAGAATATTCTACTTGATAGAAACACCCTTTTACTTCCTCATACCAGATATTCCTAATATTCCATGTTTACATCAATTTAAAAAACATATTATCAAATTGACTTTGATTACACTTGGAAATGTCGTTACTATTCCCCAACTTGGGTAAAATCCTATAAATAAATTCAATAAAGTGGATATCAAATGTATTTTATTTATCATTTTATGTTTTAAAGCATCACGAAATATAATTGCCTGATCATACTCCATGATGTCCATAATCCATGCATATATTTAATTCATGTTGTATTGATAGTTCACTTTATAACTTCCCGTGACTTTATTTTATGTTCATTTTAATTGCATAATATATATAATGAATTCTTTTAAGTTTATATAGTTTGTATATTATAATTTTTCCCTTTTAGTTTATATAACAATTTATATATATTATAATTTCTTTGTATATTTTGTATTGTATTTCCCTTGCTATTTTATATGTATTATATTCAATTTATTTTTGTACTATATATTATATTCCATTTTACTTTGTATAATACATCGTCTTTCCCCTTTATTTTGTATAGTTATATATTATGGTGGAAGTACATACATTAAGTACCTCACCCAATATATTTAATATTTGTGTGAATTAGGTATTTACTTGGAACTTTCAAAACTTAATTCGTTTATCTTTTACTAGGCAATTTTCATAATAAGTTAATATGTATACTAGCGCTATGTATCCATTGCATGCATATGTGTAGCTATCATATGCATGCCTCGTATGCATGCTAACATTCTTATGCTTCCTTTAATTTGAGATGGGTCATTACAGTGGGCGACAGATAGTGGATAGAGTTCTGCCCTAGAACCACAGTCAGGTTGGCCAACTCTTATCGATGCGCCTGTGGTATGTTCTAATGTACGAAGGTCTCAGCAGTGGGCGATGAGAAACAGGCAGTGGAGCCTGGTTCTGATGGGGCTTGGTTACACTAATGCCTACTCATTGTCGGCCCATCCATGTGCAAATCCATGCACAGTGGTTTTAGTAGTGAGCTGTGTCAGGGCTCCACGTGGGCAATGCCACGTCGACTTGGCATGGGACCCATTAGATCCTCCCCCTCGACGTTTTATAGTCACTTCACGTTATATCCCGTGCTAGAGAAATACGTGGTGTTACGCGATTGTCCACTATTGATATGCCCCAAACTCCCAGACCTTCAGACTACTTGACTTCATTGAATGAGATGTAGCTTAGAGGACATTTGGGAATCCACAAAGATGTAAACTACTTACCATCTCTAAATCCCGAATCCCTTGGATCTTAGGTGCACCTAATAGAAATCTGGTCCTAGTCTTATCTGGGACCTCTCATGTGTGCGCAAACTCACCCATATCTGGATTCCATAGATCTCGGATACACCTTCAACTTCACGAGTAAATCTGGGCTTGCACATAAGAATCACCAATGCGGGGCCCCACCTTGGCTCTCCAGTTACAAATTGCGCATGTCCCAAAATTAAGTCCAAATGAAATCCAAACCATTTTCAATGAGTAATGTCCTGTCCATTCATATGCTTGGATCACACCTAAAGTATCAAACTCTTGGATCGTCAAATGGCTTAGAGTCGGATAATCGTGGCAAGTCCATAATGTGGGACCTACACCAATTAACACTTTAACAAACCCTAATCTACCCATCCGGGGATCCGGTCATAATATTGGTCGCACACACCTTGGCCAAGCTGGATGGAAGAGGCGGGATATTCACTAACTGATAGATTTATTGACAGGAAAATTTACGACTCCGATTATTGACGGGCTCGTCGTTCAACTTCGAATGTGGTCCAGTCTGCAATTCACTGTTATTCCTCTATTATAATGAAGTCGGTTGGAGTTAAACACAAAGGATTACAAAGTTATCTTGCAACTGGCTACATGACTATGGCATTTCTATCTAATATTAACCACAATCATTAAACATATTTTCAACAATTATAAACACCAGGATCCATAAAAATGCATAATTGATGCATTGGGCATAAAAGAAAACACCAAATCTAGAGTAGAAGGAAGACAAGGCTCTATAGGCCAACTCCCCAATTTCAATACTATCTAAAATGAAGTATGCCCGATTATCTAACTCTGTTGCCTGTAGGGTTTAGTTGACTACTTTAATGAGATAGGATGCCTTCAATCATCCTTAAGGAAGCTTAAAGGTGTGCATGATTACACAAGAGAGTTACTGGCCGTGTATTAAACATCGAACCTCAAGGTATTAAGCTGATTACAATTCTCAATCACAATAATAACATGTGTGCATGGTTCATAGATTGACCACTTCATTCATGAATTAAGTGTCCTCAACATTAACCAAACAATCATTGAAATCATAACATAGAAAAATAGTCTGCAAATCTTGAGTTCGACAACAAAATTAACAATACAAAACATTCCATATAACTGAAGACATGATAAACTATTGTCAACCATGATCATATAGTGATTGCAGGTAATCCTTCACGAGGCATACAAAACTACACATCAACCAATAACATAACAAACATTTTCATAATTCATAATCAAATATGCTTAAACCATTATACTTATCTGAATGAGATTAGATTAGCTGGCAACTAGAGGAGGGACTAGAGGAGGGACTTTAACTCTCCACCCAACTGTAGGCTACCTACATTGCAATTTTTCTTCTAGCTAACCACCTGAGTCAGATCCAAAGTCTGAGGAGGTGCTTGTTCAAGGGAATCACACCAAGGATAGAGTCATACGTTAAAGAGGCGAATTCCATTGCCCAAGTGATTTATCTCCTACCCTATGGCAGTAAGCACCATAATGACTTCCTCACTCCTCTGAGTTCAATCACAAGGCTTCAATGCAAGGTCCAGTCCAGTTCAGTCTTTCCGTTTGGCCCAATTTTTGTTTACTAGCTCACTCCTCTGCTCCCTGGCCACTGCTCTGAATCTCCACAGGCTACCTGAGAGGTGTTTCTGTTCCCCTTTGGCACAAAATTCCTTCTTTCCTTTTCTAATGGCTTGACACCCATCTTCTTCTCTTGCACTACTGTGTTCCATGCTGTTTGTTTTGCATGTTGTCTATTTCCTTCCGTCTGATCACATCCTTTCATCTTTTAGATGGTGGTTTGGTCTGTTATGCCACCTCCTCCCTCTTTGAGTGAGGGTGCCATCCCCACTTCTCTTGTCTGTCTTCCCAGGCTTTCGTTCCCTTTGTCTCGATCCATGAGGAGGAATAGGGATGGTGCCATCCTTTCGCATGCTGCCCCCTCTGCAACCTTTAATGCTTGTTAGTGCAGGTTGGTTGTTGGTCAAGGCAACGTTACAAAGGGTAATGCTATCAATATGGGTCTACCCAACAGGAACATCACCGACAATCAATAGGCATGCCACAAGCAACCAACATGCACACAACAGGCAACACCCTCAAAACATTGGGTCCATGTGTCCCTCTGTTCAGGCTAGCCAATTAAAATTCACATTTAATTTATTTTAGGTTTACAACAGAATGTTTCAGCCAGCCATGGCTTCCATGATGACGTTACATAGTCACAATTTAAACATTACAACCACAGGGTAATGGGAGGGGTCTTACAACTAGGGGCCGCTCGTTGGATCTGAAAGATAGAAGAGGTATTAAGTCACAAGTGGGGATGATTTCTCTTGTATACCAATCCCACTTCCTTGATAAAGTGCAAGATCGACTAAGAGAGGAGTGTGTTTCACAACCTAGCTCTTGAGATAAAGTTATTGTGGTACAAGGTAAAAAAGAAAAACAACCACGTTATATCTTTGAAAAAAAAAAGTTTATTTTCTATTTTAGTTTAGGGTGTTTTATTTGCTGATTTTCTAGAGTTATATTATAAACAAAGGGCTTATTTTCCTTGGGACATTAGAAATAAAGATAAATCTTACCAAGGTTTAATACATTGAGTTGGAACATTGGATATCTCTACCCCCTTGGTATCAAATGTTTTTATTGCAGATCCATGCATTTTAGTGGTTGTGGTTGAAAAAATATACAATTTTTTTCAAGGTTCCTAGCTCAGACCAAATAAGTGATTTATTTAGAATCTTGCATTTACGCTCTAGTATTAATTTACATTGCTAATTTGTCAATTTAGAGACAAACATATAATTGTTTCCAGCTGTCATTAAAGTAAATCAAGCTCTGGAAATTTTATAGGCATAGTATGTAATGGCCCTTAGGGAAATTTTGCCCTTAGGTTAGGAATTAGTACTTAACAAGTCCCATGCTCTACTAGTTTGCTTTTAATTTGACAATCAGTAATAGTAATGGAAATCAATGAAATCATGTGTTCAACTTGTTTCCATCAACCAATTTCAGCAGTACATAACAGTTCATGTTCTTAGTCCTCCCATATATTAGAAATACACAACAATGACCAATTACATCAATCAACCCCTACCAACTTAATACCCTAAACCTGACCTTGCCTCTATCTTCAGTCTACTGCTGCATATCTATTCTGTCCAGGCTTCCTGTGCTTGTCTTGGGGCTGCTGCTGGACCTCATTGCCTCCCACTACTTTGCTGCCACAGTTAATTTTAAACAGATCTTGCTGTTCAAGAGTGTATAAGTGTGCTGGCTTACTGTTGTGGATTAGGCTAGGCCACTGACCTAGCATAGACAAGGAGGTGTCTCGCTGCCATTTAAACGTGATCTGCAGCCGTAATTTGGCCTCAGGGAATCTGTGTATACTGTAGATTACCCTTGAAGGGTTCAGCTGCCTAGTGTTATCTGTTAGCCAGCAAAAAAGCGCGTTACCTTAGATGATGCCCTAGAAGGGCCTCCGTCTTGTTCCAGGAGAGGTCCACTGGCCTAAACAAGATGTTGTTGCCTGTCTGCTATTCCAAAAGCTGGCCAGGAAAGCTTGCTGTCAAATTTGCTCTTCAAAAGCCCTTATCTCAGGTGAGTCGCATACCCTAGGATGTGTATTCCACCAAAAGGAACTTGGTAATCAAAGTAAGGGTTTTGGTGCCCTAATAATGCTTTAGGATGAACCCTATACCACAGAACGAACCTTCTCTTGATCAATAAGGACCTCCCTCACCTAGGATATTCACCATCTGGTGTTGGTGCTGTAGAGAGGATCTTTGCTGCATTAGAATCTCCTTAGCCAGAACTTGGTAGTTAGACAAACCATGGAAAATGTCTCCTTTTTGCTTGCCAAAACAGATAAGAGGTATCTCAAGATATTATGCCGCAACAGGATAAAGAGTGTTAATTTTCCACTGTTCTATGCTATTACAATCACTTTAGCCCAATCTGTTCTTCAATTAGAAATCAAATTTAATCTTCCAATAATAAATAACAATTGTAGATAGAACAATAAATGCAATGACAGTAGAAGACAATCAAGAGCAATAACAAGAGACACCAAATTTGGTTAAAGACCAGGGAAAAACCCCACAAGGGGAAAACCCTTTCAAATTTTTCTTCTTATTAGATTGTCATAAAAAGTTCAGTAGAGAGAGATACAATGATTGAATTCATCAACAACAAAGTCAAAGTCAATTCTTTGACCATCCAAGAGATCAACCAATCAATATCCAATAGATGAGCCTCAAAGTCAAATCGGGTCAACAAGTCAAAATCTGCAATTCTGTCCAAGTCACAGCAGTCAAAGATGCCCTGAACAGTCCTGAAGTCAAAGGTCAAAGTCCTCCAAAAGTGCTTGGTCAGCAGTCAAAGTACTCGGCCTTCCTTGCTGGTCAAAATGAAGTCAAAACAGTCCCAAACAACTCGGTCAAACCCAGTCAATGGAGTGAGAAAGTATGCTGTCAAAATCTGCGGTCAAAGTCAGAAGTCAACACAAAATTTCAGGCTTGCCTCCAAACCCTTCACACGTGTGAGAAGAAGACCCTGCAATTTCAGATGTATGAACCAATCAAGAGAGGAGAGAGAGAGATGTGTGATGTGTGTTCAAATGAGGTGCCATTGAGTTGTATTTAGATGCTTCTTTGGAGACCCAATTTTGTCTTTAGGTCGACTTGAACTTTTGTGCACGTGGGTTTTCACATAAAAAATATATTTTTCCTTGACCAAATTAAATTCTTCCAAGGGCAAAGAGGGTCTTCTCCGGATGAGGAAGGCTGTGCAAAGGAGGGAATTTGTCCAAGTTGCCAAATTAACACTCCATCTCAGCTAGGGAGAAATTTCTGACTGTAACACCACCGAAACTAATTAACGGGGAGAAGGTCATTGAACCTTGGTTGTATACGACAACAACCTTGGTAAATTTTTCATTTTTTATTGTACCTTTGTGAGCTATTTGTTTATGGACTAAGTTGCATGGTCTCACCTAACGACCTCCACTTCAACAAAACATGAAAAATACAATGAAAGGAACCACTTCCAAGATAAGAACAAGGTAAGTAAGGTATGTATTGGCATCTCCATAGTGGTATTTTCATTGATATTTTTCATTTTATATTTTCATTTTAGTCTTATTGTGAAGTTCCACAACAAAAGGATGGGGCTACCTCCTTGGTTAGCAACCATGGTATGATCAACCATGGTATGATTCAGTGGATTTTCAGATATGAAGGATTTTCCTCATGATTGTAAAGTTGGATCACATGATCGATCCATCTTCTATGGATATGGAAAATCAATTGTAAATCACCTTAATGTTTGATCAAATATTGTAAGAAAAATGACTTCCTCCATGAGGATGTTCCGATGAGTCAATCCATGTGAGGTTTCAAACGATCTGCAATGATTTGGTACGAAGGCCTTAGCAAAGGCATGTTTCCATCATTTGCAAAAATTTTGGAAGCATTTTGTGCAAATGGGATCATGATTCATAGAGTTGACATCCCATTATATGAGAAATAAAAGGACTATAGTTGGCACAAAAATCTCTAGGAGAGGGTCTTAGTCTTTTTGGAGAAGTCAGTGAAAAAGAAGAAGATTCCCATGAGCATCCAAGTTTCCATTCTCATGTATGAAACTTCATTTCATGACCTTGACAATAGTGATAAATATGACTTCATTAAAGAAGAACATCAAGAAAACCTTCGAACATAATAACATAATTGAGTGGAGAGTCTCGCCTCATTAAGGAGGACAAAGTAGCAGAGATAAATGAAGATACTTTTACGTGTACAAATGAAGAATAACCTCCTTGTTTTCTCATAAAAAATCAAGAAATAGTTGAAGAACATGGATGTGAGGAGAACGTTAAGGTTAGGGTAATTCAAGAACCCACCCACTCTCCTCTAGATGAAAGCACAAGTTCAACAAGCTACACTCCTTTCCAAGGGCTTGATATTCATGACACATCTACTAGTGGTTTGGGAGAGGAGAATTCAATGACTAGGCATGCTGTTGAAGAGGATGGTGATCACAAAGAAATTGAAAGTATTGATGCATTCATCAAAGTTGACTGGTGCAAGTGGGATATGAACTATGTTAATTTTGATGGTGATTCCATTTATGACACAAACACTAAGAGATATGAGATTGCTGAATGTTGGCCCCATGATAAACAAGGCTATTCCTTAGAGTATGAGAAACCATATCAACTCATACAGGAGCAAGCATGTATGCAGGTACAGAGAGGAGACTAAGACATTGACATCTAATTCTCAGATGTATAAGGATTCAATTGACAGGGAATCTAATAACCTCGGCTTGACCCTGAAATTGTAGTATATATGTACATTTGATACTTAGGTTGGTGAGTCGGTACATACTAATTAGGTTAGTGAGCCAAGTTTTGTTTGGCCCTATGTGCTTGCATGTACAAGTGTGTTAGGCCTACAGGCTAGTGTACAAATATCTTTTGAGGCCAAAGTGCCTATGTGGTTTAGGCCAAAGGGCCTATGAGCTAAAAGGCTAGCGAACCTAGCAGATACAATATGTAAACATGCTGAATTAATAAAATAACTCCAGGACTACAAATCAAGGGACATAAAGAGCATGTGGGGATAAGATTCCACGAGAGGTAAAAGTGGGGAGTTGGAACCAAGGCATGGTTCCTAAGTCAAATAACGTTTTCTAATATAATATTTCTAAAGTAATATTATGGGTTGATATTAAAGTATATTATAATAGTATAATATATTTTAATACGAAATATTTATACAAAGCTATAAATACAAGGTAAAGGGAGGGGAAATGATATTCAACCTTTCTTTCCATCAGAGACTACCAATGGGTCACTATGGTGATGGTTTTGGTGAGAATGAGAGGATCACTGGCTATTGTACTCGAGGACCCTAGGTGGGTCGGGGTACGAGTGTAATTCTCCTTGGGCTGCCTTGGGGAAGGCTAGAGCCCTAGAGGGAAGTGTAGGGACATGTGTCCCTGTATGGGATTGGAGACTCCTGAGGGCAACTGGAACTCCTGGAAGCCATCGGGCTTTAAGAGATCCTTGGCCAACCTGAGTTGGAAACCCTAAAAAGTTAGTGGCACAACTTGATGAACTTTAGGTGTCGAGAATGAGTGCACTACCTTGGGTTGTGTGGGATGATGGGGGATTTGAGACTATTGGTTAGAGACTACTTGTTAAAATTGGACAACTAGGTCCAAACTCCGAGTTGTGTTGCTCAAATGACGATCCCAATATTTTTATTGGATTCCTCTTTCGGAGAGGTGTAAGATTGATCTAAAGATCATCTCGATCGGATGAGCAGAACATGTACTTTGAATTTATTCCACTTATGTGCTAAGTCGGCCTACAATAAAATATAGACTTAAATGTCTTAAAGGACGTGTCACACACCCACAAAGATTCCTATATATTGGAGAGACTTAGAGATCATTTGACACACATTGGTGTGGAGGAATTCTCTCTCTCTGGATAGCGTTGGAGCTGTGATATATATGGACTGTTCTTTGTTTGGGTTGTTCTGGGTTATGTGTGACACGTTAGGCTGAATGACCTATTGGAGACTTTGCTGGTTGAAGCATCCTGCTGATCGCCGTAACGCCACCATTTCCTATCTCTGTTTTGGCTTGTCTTCTATCGATCTGTTAGTATGTTCTATCTTCTTTAGTATTGTGATCTAATCTGAAATGGCATAGAACATAGGCATAAATTAACATGGTATCAGAGGCAAGTTGTAAGGTAAAGATGGAGCTGGAAGGCTGAGATTGCTGTAGATGTTTGCGGCCTTGTTTGAAGGTCAAATAGAGGTATGAGGAGGCTATTAGGGAGCTGCCGCAAACTAAGGTAGGCCGCAGGCCTACCCTCTCCAAAACAAAACAACGAAAAGGGTTTCAAGGCTACGGCAGGCTGATATTCATTTCTGATACGTGGATCAAGGAGGACAGCGTGATTGCGGAAGTCATCTTCAACAAAGAATAAGACACCGAGGAAGCTCCAGGAAGCCCAGTCAAGGCTAAGTGCTGCGAACAGAGAGAAGTGGAGCCAGGGAACCTCGCTGTGTAATTTATAGGAGGTATGGACAATACGTTTGTGACGAGACAGACGACGATGTGTGCAGCTTGGAGTGTAAAGAGGCAGTGCTTCGCAGGCATCGGTGTCAATCCAGAGCCACAGCGCTCGTTATTTCTTCCATCAGATCCATGTTTGCAGAATCCTCAGAAATTGATGCCGCCGAGGTCGATAAACGCTGCCGCAATGTATGTGATGACTAGATGCCTGCGTAAAATGAAACGCTGCAATCATCGACGTTTGAATGAAATCATCATCATATGTGAGCTTGAGGAATGTGCGATTGAAGGAATTGTAGTGACTGGTTGCAGGTTCGATTCTTGCAGAGTGGGCCGCAGGGCCGATATATAACAGAATATTCCGAGGTAATGGTTTGAAGTTTTCAGCGTATATGATTGTGGCCTTCAGCATTCAAAAATACGATAGCACTGGTCACCTTAGACCAGCGCTCGTCGCTTCCTTTCTAAAAATCATTTGAAGAATCCTCTGCCAAATCCACGAGAGCCGCAGCAAGAGCTCCAGTTTGCTGGCCACGAAAGCAACGAGGAAACATCGAGTCGAATATTCATTATTAAAGGCGTATAAAATTTATAACGGGCCAGATTATTTAGAAAGTTGCACAAATCGCCGCCTGTCCACCGGAATTGACGATTACAGAGGTTGTAAGCATACACCGCCCCCATCCGCAGCTCATTGCACAACAAAATCAGTTGGGTTCTGTCAGAGATGGGTCCTCCCGAAACAGTAGCAGTGTTACCTTTCGTTCAACGTCGCGGAGGGGTCGGATCTTCAAAGCACACACTAATGCTTTTCGCTGAGAAATTGAAACGCAATTTAAATTTTTTTTTGGCAAGAGCGACATCGATCGAATAGGACAGCGTCACATTCGGAGCAGTGTGGTCGAAATTAAGGTACTACGTGTTGAAACGCATGAGTCTGCCGGGATGATTGTTTGTCAATGGATGATATTGTGGCTAAGCAGAGCAGCAGATCAAATGGAATGTTCAAAGAAGTTTTTGACGGTCATGTGCCTTTTGGAGGACGAGCATGACAATGTCCCTTGATCGCTGAGCATAAGTCAGATATCTATATCGACTGTGATCTATAGAGATCAAATATATATATATATATATCCTCTAAAAGCTGAAACTCTCCGACCGCTTGCAATTTTCTGAGTTGCTCAATCCAATTGTCTGTGAATTCAAGGAGGTTGAGTAGCCTACTTCTGATGAAATGAAGTCGCTAAACTAGTGTCAGAACCGACTTCTTCATAGTGTTGAAATCCAATTTACAGATGGATCAGCAAAAGCTGCATTTTTTGAAATTTTCAGTGTATTTGGGCCGAGAATTTGATCCCTGTAGCAAAACGCAGTTTTTGACATGGATCGATTAATGGAAGTTTTGCTGAAGATAATTGTAGAAGCCAAATCCACTCTCGGTTTGGAAAGAAGATTTGGTCCTGGAGAAGCTCTAAATATAGACAACAGTCATAACGAGAGCTTGGATAGCAAGTCAGAAACTGTGGACAGCACTTTGGAAGGACCAGATTTGTGTCAGCTCAGACCTGTCACAAATTAGAGGACAATTGTAAATTTCCTGTCAGATTCCTTGAACAGCATCTACATACAGTGCCTTGTACCTGTTTCCCTTGGGAAGGCTCAGATTTATGAAAGACTCAAAGTAACCATTACATTCCTATGAATCATAATGAATGTGAAGTAGATATTAAAGTAGTGAACAATGAACCTGGAGCAATGTACAAGAAGATCTTGACAGAAGACATATTGGAATTGATCGTTGTCCATATTTTGAAAAGGATCCACTTTGAGAAGCGGTTTCTAGTGAAATTACACAGAATGCTAACAGGAACAAGATAGCATTGAGGTATCTGTCTGCTGGACATTTGACTTTTATGCAAGTTTAACAGGAAGGAAAAACAAATGTTCCTGGCAGGAAGCAAACAGGGCTCATCAGGAGGAGTTATACCCTCAGTTTTGGTACCCACATGCTTTGTTTGGCCACATGGAGGTCACCGTGTCTTTATTGTTGGATCTTTCACAAGATTGCAGCCATAGATACAAGCTAAAGTTGGACGCAGTCAAATCACAATAATTCCCAGATCTGTACACGTGGCATAGACCGGATTTCAAGTGAAGACAAAGAAATTGTTTTGATGTACTTGACAAAGTCTTTAAGATCTCTACATAAAGGAGTAGTGAAGTGCCTCATCTGACAGTATTATGATACTGGAAAAATTGACTTATGACAATGGTTGTGAACCAGCATCTATCTGAACTCAACCTAGTGGCAGTGACCCTAGAAAGTGTCTTGACCAGATGACAAATTGCGGAACTGAGATCTGAAGCCTTGGAGCCTTAGATCAGTCAACCATTTACTGCATATGGGCAGATCTGGAAGCAAAATGTAATGACAGATGTTGTAGATGAACACCTCAAGTGCAGAATAAAAGGCAGATTGGATCCCTAGTTCAGTAAGATGCAGTCTTAGAAGGCTGCTTGAGGAAGCTACAGCAGATCTCCTCAGAATAACAGGTACTTGCTGTAAGGACTTCTAACATAAGATGAGGTTTGTTGATATATTCTCCCTGTTGGACAGTGACATAGATAGACACCTATGTAGCGGTAAGCATGTAACTATATCAGTCTCACATTGGAGCGTAATGATAAAGTGTGAACTGAGAAGTTTTTGCAGCTTTCAGTCACGTTGTTGGAGTCTTCAGCGAAACCCTGTGGTCTTGGATGGTTTTGACTGTGGGAGAATAAGACTCCTTTCCAAGCTGGTATCTGGGATGCCCTCATAAAATTTGGCATTAAGAGGGAGAATACAACTGTATATGCTCCTGAGCTAATATCTTTGCTGAAAGAAAGAAGACCCTCCTAGCTCAAAGACATATGGCTTCAGAGGGGGAAATTCTGGAAGAAATCCAAGAAGCCATATAAATACCAGGGATATCTAGCAGCCATGAGTACTATTGTACAATCTGACTTTGGATCCTTTGAGGAAGTCGTAAAGCATCAAGTCTGGAAGGATGCTATGCACAAAGAGTATGATGAAGAATGAGACCATAAGACAAAGCAGTTGTCACCTCGAAATGGCTCTACAAGATCAAGCATGGATCTGATGGAAGAGCTGAAAAGTTCAAGGCAAGATTCGTTGCTTGTGAGGAAGGTATAGACTATGATGACATATTTGCACCTGTGGCTCGATATACCACCATTCGATCTATTATAGCCCTTGCTGCTACGCAAGGATGGAGTCTTCATCAGATAATGTGAAGACCGCATTTTTTTGCATGGTGTGATAAAGGAAGAGATATATGTGGAGCAACCTTTGGGGTTGGAAGTCTAGGATTGGGACACCCATGTCTGCAGGTTGAAGAAAGCCCTCTATGGGCTGAAACAAGCACCCTGAGCTTGGTACGAGAGGATAGATAGCCACCAGATGAAGCTGGGCTTCACCCGTATTATTGCTGATCTGAAACTTCACTGCAAGGTTCATAGAAAGAAGCCTCTCACTCTGGTGCTGTATGTGGATGACCTCTTCCTAACAGGTGCTGATCCTCTCATTCATCAGTGTAAGAGGGAGCTCGCTGCTGAGTTCGAGATGAAGGACCTAGGACGAATGTTTAGGCCTGAAGGTCTAGCAGAGACCTGGCGAGATTTTCCTTTCTCAAGGAAAATACATTATGAAGTTTTTGGTATGATGGACTGTAAGTCCATGGAACTCAACTTTAAGAAGTTGAGTAGCAGCGTTGCTGGGCCCGTCCTACTGAGTATCATCAACTCATAGGGACCCTGATGTTCTTAATGAACACCTGTTCGGACGTATGTTGTGCAGTGAACACTTTGAGTCAAAACATGGTTGATCATAACATTCACTGGGTTGGTGCCACGAAACTCTTGAGATATCTCTGAGGCACGATAGACCATGGGCTGAGATACACTGCTGGGAGTATGACACTCCATGGATATACTGATGCCGATTGGGCTGGCAGTGTGGTGGATCACAAGAGCACATCTGGATGCTACTTCACATGTAGATCTGCTTCGGGCAGGAATCTAAAGTCGGTAGCCTTGAGCACCGCTGAGGCCGAATACATTGTAACATGTATGGCATGTTGTGAAGTCACTTGGTTGCGAAAGCTCTTCTGTGAGCTGTTCGAGCATGTGCTAGATGCCACCGTTATCCTTTGTGATAACCAGAGGGGGATTCAATTGTCATAGAATCCCGGGTTCCACGATTGATCCAAGCATGTTGATGGCTGGTACCACTTTATCTGGGATATGGTATAGCGAGGCGCCGTAAGGCTCGATCATATAGGAACTGATGAGCAGGTCGCGAATATTCTCACAATGCCCTTGGGGAAGGTCATGTTCATAACCTTCCGTGAGAATCTTGGTATCGTGGAATGACCCTATTCTTAGGGTCCTGTTGGACGATGAGCTCTGGGAGCTCTGGGGGGCTTTGGGGACAGCTTCTCGGAGCTATGAGCAACCACAAGGCTAGGCTTGCCAAACCTTGTTGGTGTGCTTGGACCCCACCATTGTGATTATTGAGTTGGTTTACCTCTCATTATCTATGCCCCGTATGCATCCTACCCATTGAGTTCAGGGCTCATGGGAAGTACCTCTCATTTGGCCAATGAGATGGGAAAGGCTAGAGACTAGTAGCAAAGACTGATAGACGCATCAGAAATTGCCGTACTCTCTATCTAGGATGGCACGGTCCAACCACTTGATCTGGGATCAAGTCTTGTGAGGTCTCGGACCTCTGCTTGACTTCGGGTCAAATGAACCAACTTCGGGTTGGTTGGAGACTCCTTGTGATTCTGATAGAGGTTTTGACCTCTGGGCTGAATCTGTTAGCCGGGAATGATGTCTTTGTGACTGACCCACTTCTGTTTTGAAATAAAGAGGCCAGCAAAGCAAGTTACGGCGGGATGACGCACGATGTTTGGATTGCACTTGTGGACGGAGTTCTCCCTAGTTGAGAGGGGGTGTTAAAATTGGACAACTAGGTCCAAACTCCGGGTTGTGCTGCTCAGATGATGATCCCAATATTTTTATTGGATTCCTCTTTCGGAGAGGTGTAAGATTGATCTAAAGATCATCTCGATCGGATGAGCAGAACATGTACTTTGAATTTATTCCACTTATGTGCTAGCTCGGCCTAGAATAAAATATAGACTTAAATGTCTTAAAGGACGTGTCACACACCCACAAAGACTCCTATATATTGGAGAGACTTAGAGATCATTTGACACACATTGTTGTGGAGGAATTCTCTCTCTCTGGATAGCGTTGGAGCTGTGATATATATGGACTGTTCTTTGTTTGGGTTGTTCTGGGTTATGTGTGACACGTTAGGCCGAATGACCTATTGGAGACTTTGCTGGTTGAAGCATCCTACTGATCGCCGTAACGCCACCATTTCCTATCTCTGTTTTGGCTTGTCTTCTATCGATCCGTTAGTATGTTCTATCTTCTTTAGTGTTGTGCCCCAATCTGAAATGGCATAGAACATATGCTCAAATTAACACTACTGGAGTTCGGTGCCTTGGCTTGATTATGTTGGTATTGGTGATGTACCTAATTTTGGGTAGTCATTGTCATTGTGGAGTCATGGCCCTAGCTTGGGGGTGATCCCCTACTAAGAGCTAGAGTAGTGCGATCTATGGTTGGGTTGTATGTCCAAGGTTTGCAGCCAATTGATGGATTTTATCAGATAAGTGGTCAACATGTTTATGGTTTCTGACTCTCATGCTTGCTATTATGTTATATTTATATGTCGTTATGCTTTTATGGTATTTGTATGGTTGTGAGTGACATTGCCTTAGCTAGGTGGTTGAGGCCTGAGGGATGTCACAAGTGGTATCATAACCACGATTTCAACATTGGGCCTGCATGGGCCAAAGGTAAAGTTAAAAGCATAGTAGTGAAATTGTTCACGCATATAACTTGTTTGACAAGAATTCCTCATATTGGAAGTTAAATGGGGGATTCATGCAGATGCACGTGACATGTTTGAGAAAATTCCTATACAAGCTCTTCATTCCAATTCTAGCCTTAAACACCAACAAAAGTGGCAATAAATAATTTCCACCCTGAACATAACATTCAATTCACTATGCAAGGAAGTCCGATTGAAAGAGGTGTTGGACTATTTGCATGTCATGGGTAGATGAGGAATTGTAGTTGATAACACCTTGTAAGCTTCACTATTGGATGCATGTGGCTCTATGAAAGGTGTGGCATAAAGTAAGAGAACTAAGGGAACACGAAATTTCCTCTTCGACCATCATCACATAATTGAGTGTAGTATGTAGAAATGGATGATTGAAGGAGGCTTCACTCACTCTATGTGCCAATCAACATTGCTTTTCGTTGAACTCATATATTTACACCTCTATATTGTAGCTGTGTATCAACAAAATGGTGTTGATGATAGGTAAGCAAGTCCATGCCCACTTGCTATAAAGTGATTTTGAAGAAAATATCTACTTGGGTACAAAACTTAGTACCATGTATGCCATGTACAGGAGTGTTGCCAATGCATGCCATGTGGTTGACAAAATTTCCAACCGAAATATGTCCTTATGGACTACAATGATCAATGGATATGTTAGGAATCACCTATTTTAGAAAGCTACTCAACTCTATTCACAAATACTATGGGCAGGAATACGTCCCTGACTTCACATTCTCTTGTGTACCCAAGGCATGTGTAGGCACGGTGGCTCTACTTTAGGGTAGAGAAATCCATGATTACATAGTTAGAAGTGACATTAAACTTGATATAGTTGTTGAAAGTTCTCTTTTAGTTATGTATGGAAAATGCTGTAACTTAGAGATTTCATGCCAATTGTTTGACAACATTTCTCAAATAAATTTAGCCTCATGGAGTTCCATGATTGCCATCTACGCTTAGAATGGGAAGTTTGCAATAGAGCAAAGGATTACAATGTTGAGTTATCAAGAGTAAACTCAAGCCAAATGTTTTTGTTTGAAATGCCTTAATAGACATGTTGTTATGGGATCAATGGGTATGGTGAGGTTTCCCTTAGATTTCCTATCATTGGGATTTTTTTTTAAGGATTGGAAAAGGCTGAGGTATCATCATGTTTTCAACTTGAACAATTTCACTTGCTCTGTCACCTACTGTTCTAATACCAAATGTTGGTATATGAGCAATCATAATAAACATTTACGCACATAAACTTACAATAACAAAAATATACTCTAAATGACCACATTGTATTGTAGAAATTTGATGACCCACTTCGGTTTTCAGTTTCTCCTTATTTCTCCCATAAAGTTAAATGCCCATGCCCATAACCATACATTCAACAAGATGGAAAAATAAATATTTTCTGAAAACACTAATTCTGGAAATTTTAAAATGTTGGAAATTGCGGAAATAGAAACACAGAAATATTTTCAGCCACAGAAATTTGACACGTTGATTTTTGGTCAATATGACTCTCAGAAAACCCCCTACAACTCTTGGGGAAAACCAGTTCGAAAACTCTTCTTTATTTATGATAAATAACTTTTATAGTGAGAGAGAAATACTCATAAAATTTCAGCAACCAAACGAATACAACTTATCTTGTTTTCCATGCTTAACCACTGCCTCGAAAAATGTGCAAACAGCGAAACAGGAACAACAATAAATATTGTACAGACTTCCTTGAATTTCGTGCCCAGAAATACATCAATAAATGCTATTGTACGGCCTCCTCGAAATGCGTGCAGATGGACAACAATAAATGTTGTACGGATTCTGCCTCGTTTTCTGTGCACAGGGACAACAGCAAACTGTACAGTTTGCCTCGAAAATTGTGCCACAAAAAACAACAAAATTGCTCCTCGAAATCTGTGCCAAAACTGCTGTACAACCTCCTAGAAATACGTGCCCTAGCTACTACATGGTTTTGCCTTGAAACTCGTGCCCAAACTGCCTTGAACTGTGTACAAATCCTTGTACGGATTTGCTGATTGCTACCTCGATTATCGTGCCAAGGTTTTGCTCTCCTTCACCTCACTGCTCAGAAATCTCCTTTGCTCTCTTCTTCTCCTTCTCTCAATCTGCTCATGAAAGACTGAATGATCTTTTCCCTCTTTTCCTCCTTTAACTTAACCTTAAGTGACTTTTGGGGAATCACTAAATCCAATGGCTGAGATAGCTTTAGATCTACGACTGAGATTAAATGTGCATTTAAATCTCACTTTCTATTTTTTTAATTCACCCCACTTTAATAAAGACCCTCTTAGTCATTTATTTCCAAAGTCACTTTTCACTTTCTAATTTCACATTGACTTTATTAAAGTCACTTTAAAATTAGACTTAGTAACTTTATCACTTAAAGTCACTTTTAAATTAGATTTGACTTTATAACTTATCAAGTCACTTTAGGAGAAAAAGTGAAATACATTGGGACACTTTTTCCTAGGCCAAAGATCAAAGCCTTAGTCCTCCGGTAACCAAATTTCAACACTCCCTCTTACTGAGGAAGGTGTTCCTCACCAAACCCATGTTGTCTTTGAAGTAGACATGTCTGCCCCGTGGTAAGGCTTTGGTAAATATATCTACTACTTGCTCATTTGTGGGAATATACTCAAGCTTCATAGCACCCTTCTGAACATAGTCTCTGATGCCGATATGCTTTGACCTATCATGAAATACTGAATTGTCCATGAGTTTAATGCAAGTCTGATTATCACAGTAAATCACTGAAGGTCTCAACGGCTGACCAAATAAGCCAAACAACATCTTGCGAAGCCATATGGCCTCACAACTAGCTAAACTGGCTGCCATGTACTCTGCTTCCACTGAACTCAATGCTATTGACTGCTTCTTTCGGCTGAACAACGACACCACTGTCGAACCCAACCCAAAACAATACCCTGAAGTGCTCTTCATATCAGAAGCACAACCTACCCAATCAGAATCAGTGTAACCTGCCAATCTCACTCCATCTCCCTGTCTATAATCCAGACCATAATCCACTGTCCCCTGCAAGTATCACAAAATGTGTTTTGCAATAACCCGGTGCACCCTCCTGGGCTCACACATGAACTGGTTCTTCGTGTTGACTGCAAAACAAATATCTGGTCTAGTGTTGACCAAATACATCAAAGAACCAATCAGCTATCTATACAATGTGGGATCCACCAACTTGGAATCTGAAGCGTGAAGCTTCTTCCAGTTGGTGATCATAGGTGTCGACATGGGTCTACGATCCTTCATGTGGAATCTGCTAAGGATGTCCACAATATACTTCCCTTGTCCTAGGAAGAAATGCCCCTCCTCCTGCCACACCTCCAAACCCAAAATGTAATGCATCAAGCCAATGTCCTTCATCTCAAACTTTGACGCAAGATTTCTCTTGCAACCCTCTATGAGTCTCTCTGCACCCGTAATGACCAAGTCATCCACATACAACACCAGAATGAGAGGCTCCTCACTTATCACAATAAAGTATATGTTCGGATCTGCATCACTCTTTGTGAAACCCATCTCCTGCAAGTACGTATCAATCTTGGAGTACCAAGCTCTAGGAGCTTACTTTAGGCCATAAAGGGCCTTCAGTCTGCATACACGAGACTCCTTCCCATGCGCCTCAAAGCCCTGTGGCTGCTCAGTGTACACCTCCTCCTGTATGAAGCCATTGAGAAATGTGGTCTTCAAATCCATCTGGTGGATCTTCCAACCCATCTTTGTTGCTATCGATATAATGGAGCGAATGGAAGTATATCGAGCCACGGGAGCGAAGATGTCCTCATAATCTACTCTCTCTACTTGGGAGAAACGTCTAGCCACAAACCTTGCCTTGAATTTCTCAATGCTGCCATCTGCAGCATGCTTTACCTTGTAAAGCCATCTGGAAGTAACCAAGGATTTGCCCTTAGGCCTCGACACCACCTCCCAAACATCATTCTTCATGATAGAAGAATACTCCTCCTGCATGGCCTCTCTCCAGACCTGCTGGCTAGCTGCCTCTTCATAGCTAGAAGGCTCAAAGTGAACGATGTTGGCAACCATTGCCATATAGCTACAGAGCCTCTCAAGTGGCCTGCTCTCTCTGACCGGTCTCTTTGGCCTAGTAGCAGATGTGGCCTTTCTCAAGGTATCCTGAAGCCACTTGGGCTTCCTCTTCCCTGAGCACACTTCTCCCACCGGAGAGTGAAACTCCTCATCCTCATCAGGAGCCTGAACTCCTGAATGTCTGTCTGCTGTCCTGCTGCCTAAACCTGAACCTATAGACGTTGAAGTACCGTGTGAACTGTCCATCAATGGATTACCTAGTCAACTGCTCTGCGGATTGCTCTGCACGTTGCCCGAAGCACCACCCCTCTGACTTTGCGAGCCACTGCTCACTGACAGATCTGACACCATAATCGATGTACCTCTTGATCCTTGCCCACTAGATCCCTGTGACTGACTCAGCTACTCTTGAGGATCTGGCTAATCCAGATACTCTAACTCCCGTGACCTCCTGAAAGCCCTGTCCTCCTTGAACTTCACATCCCGCCTGACAACAACTCTCCTCTGTGCAGGAATATAAATCTGAAAGGCTTTCGAGGTCTCATTGTAGCCCGCAAAGATACTCTTCTTTGCGGTGGGCTCTAGCTTGATCCTCTTCTCCTTGGGTACGTAGGAGTATGCAATACACCCAAAGATCGAAAATGACCAATATCAGGCTTCTTCCTAGAAAAAGCCTCCTTCGGAGTTACATGCCCTAAGGCACGATGCAGACTCCCGTTCTGCAAATACACAACAGTGTTGCAGGCCTCTGCCCACAAAAACAATGGTAACCCCTGATCATGTAGCATGGCTTTGGCAACCCCAACAATGGATGTGTTCTTCGTCTCCGCAACCCCATTCTGTTGGGGGTTGTAAGGAACTGTGAACTCCCTCCTGATGCCTGCCTCCGCACAATAATCAACAAACTCACCAAGGGTGTACTCCCCTGCATTGTCTGACCTGACGGACTTGATCTTTCGACCTGTTTGAGTCTCCACAAGAGCTATGAACTCTTGAAATCGCTTGAAGGCATCACTCTTGGTCTTCAAGAAATAAATCCAGATCCCCCTGGAGTGATCATCAATGAATAAAACATAGTCCTCATATCCACTCAAGGAAACATGAGACATCCGATTGCTCACATCGGTATAAATCAAATCAAGTATCCCAGTTGATCTGCTGTCACTGCTGGGAAAAGGGGATTTGGCAAACGTGCCCATAGCACATCCTCTGCATGTATCTAGGTGATGAGAACTGAAATCTGACACACTTCTAGTGATCTCCCGCAATGTCCTCAAGGCTCCATGATACATGTGCCCCATCCTGCGGTGCCAAATCTCGCACAGCTCTGAACTGATAGCTCTATTGTCGGTACTAATGCTCAATGCCAAAAGGGGTTGAAACGCAAACTTGTACACCTTTGCATGGTGTACACCAATCACTCTAGCTGAATCAGCTGGAGCGCCCTTGGGATATATAAGCACCTGTCCTCTCCTGAACAATACCTCATACCCTCTGTCCTCCAACGCTGAGACGGATATAAGGTTCTTCTTCATCCCTGGCACATATAGAACATCTGACACTTTCAAGGGAGGTTTGGGTTCCCTATCAAATGTCAGTGTCCCCACACCGACTACTCTAACAATGCTGTCATCTCCGAGTACTACCTCTATATTAGTGCCACTCTCTGAAAGCTCCGAGAAGTACTCACGGACTCCTGTCATATGACGTGTAGCCTCACTGTCAACATACCAAATACCTAAAGATGCTCTGCTAGTGGAGGGAAATGCACACTCCCTCTCAACCTCCATGGCAGGTGATCCTGCACTAGTGGACTCACAAGCAATGAACCCAAACTCCCGGTCAAATCTCTCTGAAAAGTCCTCTATCTCTGCTGATGCTGCCATGGTCTTGTTCTTCCCCTTCTTCTTCTTCTCTAGACACACAACTGCATAGTGTCCCATCCTCTGACAATTCCAACACTTAACCTTGGAATAGTCCTTGTCTTTGTTCACCTGCTGCTTACCTTTACCGTTGCCTTTGCCCCCACCACCACTTGTGGAAGCTTGCTTCTTTCCCTTGCCCTTCTTGCCCCTTGCTAACAATGCTACATCTTCATCCTCCTCAACTGGTTTGGCTGCTCCAAGTTGGTTCTTTCTGATTTCATTCTGTATGCAATCATCCCACAACCTCTCCCAAGAGGGAAGGGTCTCACGTGCAACAATCCCATCAGCAAAGCTCAACCATGAACTGGGAAGGCCATTCACTGAAATCCGCACCAACTCAGTAGGTGGAATGACCTCTCCAACTGCTGCCAACTCATCTCTCACATTAGTGATCTTTGTGAGGTATGCAGTAGCACTAGCAGTCTTTGCCATCTTAATGGCATTCAGCTTTTTCGTTAGGACCATTTTTCTGTTCTCATTGGTACTCTGGTAGAGATTGGTCAAGGCTGTCCACATCTCATGAGCATGTCTCTTTCCTCTCACATGAGGAATGCAATGGTCTTTAACACCATCTAGAATCAATTTCTTACCCTTGTTATTCTTCTTGTTAAAGTCTTTCAACTGAACAGCATCAGTAGGCACATTCACAGGGTGTTGTTGTGTATTCACCATTATACCCCAGACTTTTGCCTCCTCAAAGATGCTCTGCATTCTTTCCTTCCATAGACTGTAGTTGCTATGCCCATCCAACTTATCCTCCACCCTCAAGCCCAAATACATGCTTGCTGTCCTAATAAACTTAAAATTACATTGTTGTGGTAAAGGTTCAGTTTTCTATGTGTAAAATCAACTTCTTGTAATTTTTCTCTTTGCTGTCCCAAACTGCACTTTTTAGCAAACTAACTCCGATACCATATAGAAATTTGATGACCCACTCGAATTTTCAATTTCTCCTTATTTCTTCCATAAAGTTAAATGCCCATGCCCATAGCCATACGTTCAACAAGCTGAAAAAATAAATATTTTCTGAAAACACAAATTCTGGAAATTTCAAAATGCTGGAAATTGCAGAAATAAAAACAAAGAAATATTTTCAGCCACACACAGAAATTTGACACGCTGATTTTTGGTCAAATGACCCTGGAAAGACTGCCTACAACTCTTGGAGAAAACCAGTTCGAAAGCTCTTCTTTATTTTTGATAAATAGCTTTTACAGTGAGAGAGAAATACCTAGAAAATTTCAGCAACCAAACAAATACAACTTATCTCGTTTTCCATGCTTAACCACTACCTTGGAAAATGTGCAAACAATAAAATAGGAATAACAATAAATGCTATACGGACTTCCTTGAATTTCGTGCCCAGGAATACAACAATAAATGCTGCTATACGACCTGCTCGATTTGTGTGAAAACATCAATAAATGCTATTGTACGGCTTCCTTGAAATGCATGCAGAGGGACAACAATAAACGCTGGACAGATTCTGCCTCGTTTTCTGTGCACAGGGACAACAACAAACTGTACAGTTTGCCTCAAAAATTGTGCTACAAAAAACAACAAAACTGCTCCTCGAAATCTCTTCCAAAACTGTTGTACGACCTCCTAGAAATATGTGCGCTAGCTATTGTACGACCTCCTAGAAATATGTGCGCTAGCTATTGTACGGTTTTTCCTTGAAACTCGTGCCTAAATTTCCTCGAACTGTGTACCAATCTTTGCTGTACAGATTTGCTGAATGCTACCTCGATATGCGTGCTAAGGTTCTGCTCTCCTTCACCTCACTGTTCAAAAATCTGCTTTGCTCTCTTCTTCTCCTACTCTCAATCTGCTCATTAAAGACTGAATGATCTTTTCATTCTTTTCCTCCCTTTACCTAACCTTAAGTGATTTTTGGGGAATCCCTAAATCCAATGGCTGAGATAGCTTTAGATCTAGGCTGAAATTAAATGTGTATTTAAATCTCACTTTCTATTTTTTTAATTCACCCCACTTTAATAAAGACCCTCTTAGTCATTTATTTCCAAAGTCAATTTTCACTTTCTAATTTCACATTGAATTTATTAAAGTCACTTTAAAATTAGACTTAGTAACTTCATCACTTAAAGTCACTTTTAAATTAGATTTGACTTTATAACTTATAAAGTCACTTTAGGAGAAAAAGTGAAATACATTTGGTCACTTTCCCTAGGCCAAAGATCAAAGCCTTAGGGAACCACCTGTCCTCCGGTAACCAAATTTCGACATGTATTAATTGCAATAATACACATCACTCTCGATTCTCTTACATCAATACAATACATAAGGCCTCATTATATAATATTGAGGTGCTCATAACAAAATTTCTAATATAGCTAATTGGTACAACCATCTACATAACTATCTCCACAATATCTCCATGAATAGATCCATAATTCTCCCAACTGATTCTATGTAATCTCCATCTCTAACTTCTCTCATTGTCCTCATCGTTGATCATACATAGATTTTGTTACATATTGATAATTTCATCATATATCATAAGTATGAATTATTCCTTCATACTCCCCCTTAATGAATACTTATTATTCAATCTGGATGCCTTGAGTGGTCTTCATCTTTAGTCTTCTGCACTTTGTATCATCTTGAGTCTTCTTCATCTTCATCTATATCTTCAGTTGTTGTTTTTTGTATCAATATGTGTTGCATAATTCTCTCATAATTTTTGATCTTGGGTCAATCATCTGAATTGCATCATATTTAAATCAAGGATTTCTTTAGCTTTCCTTTGGCCTTACCATGAGTTTTCTATGGATTACTGTTAATTTCTGAACATGTTCTATGCCATTTCAGATTAGGGCACAATACTGAAGAAGATAAAACATACTAATAGATCGATAGAAGACAAGCCAAAACAGAGATAATAAATGGTGGCGTTACGGCGATCAGCAGGATGCTTCTACTAGCAAAGTCTCCAATAGGTCATTTAGCCAAGCGTGTCACACATAACCCAGAACAACCCAAACAAAGAACAATCCATATATATAACAGCTCCAACGCTATCCAGAGAGAGAGAATTCCTCCACCACAATGTGTGTCAAATGAACTCTAAGTCTCTCCAATATATAGGAATCTTTAGGGGTGTGTGACACGTCCTTTAAGACATTTAAGTCTATATTTTATTCTAGGCCGACCTAGCACATAAGTGGAATAAATTCAAAGTATATGTTCTACTCATCCGATCAAGATGATTTTTAGATCAATCTTACACCTCTCCGAAAGAGGAATCCAATAAAAATATTGGGATCATCATCTGAGCAGCACAACTCGGAGTTCTGACCTAGTTGTCCAATTTTAACACTCCCTCTCAACTAGGGAGAACTCCGTCCACTAGTGCAATCCAAACATCGTGTGTCATCCCGCCGTAACTTGCTTTGCTGGCCTCTTTATTTCAGAACAGAAGTGGGTCAATAACAAATACATCAATCCCGGCTGACAGATTCAGCCCAGAGGTCAAAACCTCTATCAGACTCACAAAGAGTCTCCAACCAACACGAAGTTGGTTCATCTAACCCGAAGTCAGGCAGAGGTCCGGGACCTCACAAGACTTGATCCCAGATCAAGTGGTTGGACCGTGCCATCCTAGATAGAAAGTATGGCAATCTCTGATGCGTCCATCAGTCTTTGCTACTAGTCTCTAGCTTTTCCCACCTCATTGGCCAAATGAGAGGTACTTCCCATGAGCCCTAAACTCAATGGGTAGGATGCATACGGGGCACAGATAATGAGAGTTGAACCAAGTCAATAATCACAATGGTGGGGTCCAAGCACACCAACAAGGTTTGGCAAGCCTAGCCTTGTGGTTGCTCATAGCTCCGAGAAGCTGTCCCCAAAGCCCCCCCAGAGCTCCTCGAGCTCATTGTCCAATAGGACCCACATCATAGGGTCGTTCCACAATACCAAGTCTCTCACGGAAGGTTAGGAATTTGACCTTCCCCAAGGGCTTAGTGAGAATATCTGCGACCTGCTCATCAGTTCCTATATGATCGAGCCTTATGGCGCCTTGCTGTACCATATCTCGGATAAAATGGT
The DNA here is from genome assembly GCA_034641835.2 of Pinus albicaulis. Lineage (NCBI taxonomy): Eukaryota > Viridiplantae > Streptophyta > Pinopsida > Pinales > Pinaceae > Pinus > Pinus albicaulis. Next base: position 562,209,480 of record CM076570.1, on the reverse strand, counting down.
ACCTGATATCAATATGCTTGGATCGGTTGTGGAACACAGGATTCTCGGTCAAGCGAATCCCACTCTGATTATCACATTGTATCACCGTGGTATCTCGCACATGCTCGAACGACTCATTGGAGAGCTTTCGCAACCAGACTGCTTCACAACAGGCCATACTTGCTGCAATGTATTCGGCCTCAGCGGTGCTCAAAGCCACTGACTTCTGCTTCCTGCTCATCCATGAGATCGAAGCAGAACCAAGATTGAAACAACATCCCAATGTGCTCTTATGATCCATCACACTACCAGCCCAATCGGCATCAGTATATCCAAGGAGTGTCACGCTCCCTGCAGTGTATCCCAGCCCATGGTTTATCGTGCCCCGAGGATATCTCAGAAAATTCTTGGCACCAACCCAGTGAAAGTGATGAGGCTCAACCATTTGTTGACTCAAAGTCACTGCAAAACATATATTTGGATGGGTGTTCACTAAGAACATCAGGGCCCCTACGAGTTGACGATACTCAGTAGGATTTGACAATACGGGCCCAGCAGCACTACCACTCAGCTTCTTGAAGTTGAGTTCCATTGGTGTTGACACGGACTTGCAGTCCACCATACCAAATCTTTCTAGAAGTTTCACAATGTATTTTTCTTGAGAAAGGAAAATCTCGCCAGGTCTCTGCCAGACCTTCAGGCCTAGGAAATAGTGCATCAGTCCTAGGTCCTTTATCTCGAACTTAGCAGCGAGCTCCCTCTTGCATTGATGAATGAGAGGGTCAACACTTGTTAGGAAGAGGTCGTCCTCATACAACACCAGAATGAGAGGCTTCTCTCTATCAACCTTGAAGTAAAGGTTCGGATCAACATTACTACGAGTGAAGCCCAGCGCCATCAAGTAACTATCTATCCTCTCGTACCAAGCTCAGGGTGCTTGCTCTAGCTCGTCGAGGGCTTTCTTCAACCTGCAGACATGGGTGTCGCTATCTTGGACTTCGAACCCCAGAGGTTGCTCTACATACACCTCTTCCTTTATCGCACCATGCGGAAATGCGATCCTTACGTTCATCTGATGGAGATTTCGTCCTTGCGTAGCAGCAAGGGAAATAATAGATTATAGGTTCAATAGTAATCAGTGCCTTTAGGCGACACATTTTTCCATCAGATCCATGCTTAATCTTATATCGAGGTGACAACAACTTTGATCTGTGGTCTAGGAACCATATCCCATACATCACCCTTGTATCCTTGCAAATTTAGATACTTTACAGCTTCTCCAAATGATCTAGGCTCATATGGCGACTAGATACTCCTGGTATTTATATGGCTTCTTGATTTTCCTCCGGAATTTCCCCCTCTGAAGCCATATGTCCTGAGTCATGAGGATCTTCTTTCGTTCAGCAATGGATCCGCTCAGGAGCATATACAGTTGTATTCTCCCTTTTAATGTCAGCTTCTCTCTCGAGAGAAGACATCTATTTTAAATGAGGTCATCCTAGACACCAACTTGGAAAGGTGACTTAATCTCCCATAGATAAAGGCATCCAACAGGCTTTGTTGATCATGGTTCAAGATTCCAACAATGTGTCTGAAAGTTGCCGAAACACATTTTACCATTACGCTCCAATGTGAGACTGCTACTGTCACATGCTTACTACTACATAGGTGTCTATCTATGTCACTGTCCAACAGGGAGAATATATCAACAAGCCTCAGCTTGTGTTAGAAGTCCTGTTATTCTGAGGAGATCTGCAGGGCAGCAGGAGCTTCCTCAAACAGCCCTCTTTACTGTGACCCACAGAACTAGGAATCCAAACATGATTCCTTCTTTCATAATTCTACACTTGAGAGCTTCATCTACTACATTTGGCATCTTATCCAACGCTGCTTCTTAATTTCAGATTTACAGTTAATATTTGATTGATCTAGGGCTTCAAGTCTCCAGATCTCAGTTCGGAAATTTGTCTCCTAAATTTCACAGATTTGGGAACCGATCATACAGATGTTCCAAACACAGAAATTTACCCTTCTTCATGTCAGAGATTCTTTTCAGCTATGCAGATCTAGCACAGTCATAAGTGCACATCATATAGACTATGCCCGGAATCTTTACATTCGACAATTTGAATGAAAAACTTATTTATTTTCTGTCCCTGATGGTTTGCAGAGACTGTCCAATAATCCAAAGGCTTTACTGAAACTGCAGTACACTGATGTAGTTTTCTGTTAGGTTATTTCGCAGACTGCACCATCCACTTAACCAGTCATTGGACAGCCTTCTGAAACTGCAGGCTAGGCAAGGTGCCTTATGAATGGGCTGAAGTTCAGGGTATGAGGCAGTCTCTAAAGAATGATCATGGGCAAAGATTTAGCCACACGATCCAATCCAAAACATACCTCAAATGATGCAACTTCTTTCCCTTGCATCCCCAGTGGCCTTGTGATGAGAGAAGGCACCTCTATTTTAATTTGGCCTTCAAAATGCCACCTTCAGGCCTACGGCCTAGACATGGTGGTTTTCTTTCCCAGAAACAGTCTTCCAACAGTCTTCCACAGAATATCGTAGCTTCAACTACCCTTGAGTCCCAAACAGGACATAAAATGGGCATTAAAACGACATAGAGCAGATCTGAGCTTACCTTTGGGCAGACCTTAACTGCTGTTGGTAGCCTTTAATCCGCACTTTAATGATGTCACGTCCAACATCTAAACACTGTTATACGCATCCCTTGTCTGCACTTATATTCAAACTTCTTCACGCAACACTTAAAACACGGCCTTTAAATAACAATGGCTTTCCTTCACTTGCTGCGGCCTTCCTTTGAAGGGCTTCTTGCCTTCTTTACGGTTGATCTGGGCATAGAACAACCCTCAATCTTCAGCTACAGGCTTGGTAAGGGCTGCGACTTTCGTTTCCCAAGAGTTCGGTTGGAAGAAAACCTAACCCTAAGCAAAATAAATATGGGCTTCATCTACAAATTGCTTGCATCATTCCAGAACATGTTCACTGCAGTACGCTGTTACATCTCTTTTATCAAATCCTTCGAGACAATGCGGTCAGAGACTCATTCTTTTAAAAAAAAATTAATTTAATGCCTTTTTCTCTGTGAAAACAAGCAAATGATGTTTTGAATAGGAAGAGCAGAAGCTCTCAGTATAACGGCTAATGTTGTCATTCTTTCAAACTGATGTACCCACAGATGAGGGTAAACTTGAAACTGGTTTCATTCCAATCTGAGACTTCCAACACTACCCAGACTTCTTTCTAAAGGGCCACGACACCCTACAGATGTAGCGACACCCTACAGTTGCAGCGGCAACCTTAAATTTAATTGAGTCTTCCTTAAATCCATGATATCGGGCTTCGCAGGGTCCACACCATTCAAAACAGCGTCAACAGCTAAAGAGAAAACTTCGACAACCTTTTTGAAGTCTAGTGGAGAGCTTTCGAGATGATGGTCGGGTGAACCCCCTTTTCGAGCGAATGCTTGAATTGCTTCAAGACCACGACCACGCCCCGGCAACGACCACGATCGTCGAGGAGCCATCGCCGGCCACGATATTGGCCTGACGGATAATACGCAGAACATCCGATCCACAGCCGTGAACCTTAATCCGCAATTCCTTAAACTCTAGAGCCCGAGTCACTGTTCGTTTTCAAAACAGAATCACGCGAAACCTATCCACACTTATCCACAGGTCAATTTCCAGAAAATCATATAAAAAATCACAATTCGTTTCACTACTGTAAATGTCGAGCGACGAAACCTCAAATTTTAATGCTCGGTTTGATGTTCTTTGTATGCAGACCAAATCTACTAATAATATTAGCAGTGTGTGTACTTCTGACAGAAGACGGAAATCAGACAGTCAATCAAGTGAATCCTTTGACGGAAAACCCGAAAATTCACTGCAAGAATCACGACACTAATAGAAATGAGCAACGAATGAAACCACGATACCAATATGTTGAATCACAATAAAACATACACCATGCTTCCGCTGCGCTGAAATCGCATCATCGAATTTGGTCGACACGCCATGAGATGAGGTGCCTTCTCGTCCGTGATGCGATGAGATGTTTCCCCGTCCGCAGGATAATGTGCTTCATGAGTAGCATCCCTAGCATGATTCCAATTGATAGCATGGTTACATACGCTGCCCTGCGCTATTACCTCCAGCGTTTTTAAAAAGAAATATGTGTTGCCATTTGCTGTGGTGGTATGGCCTGCGGCCAACCACACAGCCTTACGTCACCCTTATTTGCTTTTACAACAACTGTGTTTGAGATCGATTACTCCTTAATGCCCCCTTTGTTTTCTGCGGAAAGCATTAAAGTGGCTTGCGGCATTCTCTTTTAGAGATAGACCGCCCATAAGACAGTCCTTAATCAGCATGCAATCTGCCCTCAAACACGGTGGCAACCTTCTGTAACTGTAACTTAAATTGGACTTCGTCTTCTCCTAAGCTCTGATACCATGTTAATTTTTGAAAATGTTCTATGCCATTTCAGATTAGGGCACAATACTAAAGAAGATAGAACATACTAATAAATCGATAGAAGACAAGCCAAAACAGAGATAATAAATGGTGTCGTTATGGTGATCAACAGGATGCTTCTACCAGCAAAGTCTCCAATAGGTCATTCAGCCAAATGTGTCACACATAACCCAGAACAACCCAAACAAAGAACAATCCATATATATAACAGCTCCAACGCTATCTAGAGAGAGAGAATTCCTCCACCACAATGTGTGTCAAATGAACTCTAAGTCTCTCCAATATATAGGAATCTTTGGGGGTGTGTGACACGTCCTTTAAGACATTTAAGTCTATATTTTATTCTAGGCCGACCTAGCACATAAGTGGAATAAATTCAAAGTACATGTTCTGCTCATCTGATCAAGATGATCTTTAGATCAATCTTACACCTCTCCGAAAGAGGAATCCAATAAAAATATTGGGATCGTCATCTGAGTAGCACAACCCGGAGTTTGACAATTACCCCCTAACCATTACATCATACTCAGAATTTTCCTGGCTCATCCTTTACCATTGAAGTGATTTTGGCTTATCACTAACAATCAAATGGTTTCGTCTTCCCACAAATTATTCATTACATCAAGTGGTTTTGGATGACCACGAACCATCAAGTGGTTTCTAGCTGACCACTAACCTTCCTTTACACTGTGGTTATTGGATTACCATATGGCATAAACCATTACAAGAAGAATACTCTTACTTCATTTGACTCAAGAAATGACTTGGTAAACTAACAACTCTTTCCTTAATTACAACTAACTTTTGGAGGACTAACTAACTCATGAACTTTGTATGGGAGATATTTTTGTACATTTGAAGACTTGACCCTCTAAATTCTTTTCAACATAGAAGTAATTTTCTGCTATCCAAGCACATCTATCCAATCACATTGAAATTATATATGAGGATTTGATATTTCTCTATTCCAACACTTGCGATGATCCTGATTTGTAAGACCAAAAACACTGCAAGGATATAAATTCCAATACTTCGCTTGCATATGACCTTTTTTTCCACAATCACTGCAATGTTGTTCCTACTTCTGCACTTGATTCATTGTATTGTTATTTATATATGGCTCACCCATTGTCAATGTCTTTGCTTTCACAAACTTGATAGTTGCATTGCTTGTCTGAACTTTGACCTTCATAACCTAGACCTTCAGTTTTTGGCCTTACACATATTTGTATTGGCTTTTGAATACCTTGACTATTTCTGCTTAAACACTTGCTATTACATTCTATTTTATTCAAAAGTTTGGAACCAATTCCTTTTGTGTGCTTCTCAAAATAACCAAGTTCATCATCTTGTGTGAGAGATTCATCATCATCAATATGAGATTCACCTTTAGAAATATCATTAAGATAATTTTTCAGCGCCTCATAACAAGAGAGAAATAGATTTACATCAACATTATTATCATCAACCAAATAACAAATATTATTACAACTATCTATATTTTGAATAAGGTCACTAGTATCACAAATTGCATCACACTTTGTGTTCTTTTGATTTAATTGTTTTACTTAATTTTCGAGTCTTAACAAAATTTCTTTGGCCACTAATTTTTGTTGCAATGATTCTATCAATTTGTCTTTTTGATCTTGAATTTTGAAAATATCCTCTACAATTTGATTTAGTGATGTTAATCTTTCTTCTAATGTGTTAATGCATAGTTTAGTGAAACCAACAAATTCATGATGGCGTTCATTATCTCCTGATTTAAGTTCTACAATTTTTCCCATCATGGAATTATTTTGTTTTTTGTAATTTGTCTATTTCGCACAAAGCATCATCAAGATCTCCTTGCAGTAGTTCAATTTCATGATTAGCAGTTTGTAGCCTTTTCTCTCCTTTTCCCATTTTAAATTGCCAATGATTCGCGTTCTCTTGCCAAAGAATGAGCACAATAAAGATAGGGTGTTGAATATAACCGATCATGCATCCTACTTTCAAATACAACAATGATAAAGATGTTGGCATGCATCGTTAATATCAACTTAGATTTCGACTTTAACACTTCATTTTCAACTTTGACTTTGACTCTCTATCTTCGACTTTGAGTCTCTAACTTTGATATTAATCTATACTTCAATTTTTCCCCAAATTTCAAAAGTTGCATTACGTTTGGATTTGACTCAAAACTTACCTTGTCTCTCTTTAGACTTCGTGAAAATTCTATTGTAATTAATTTGGTTATTGTTCTCCTATCTTTTAAACGATTATTTGTCCCATTAAATTAGTTTACTACAAATACTGAATAAAACTCAAATTGCAAATTTCACTAATTAAATAAACTAGAGGAACTGAGAAAACATGACAGATAAAATAGACATCGATATTTTTAGACAAATTGTCTCTAGAAAAACCCAAATATGGGGAAAACCAATTGTGGAGATGAGGGTTTTATTATTCTTAAGCAAAATCTGTAATTGAAAATTATTACAATTGCCTACTGTAAACTGGAAAAGCACCAAAAATTTATTTCTTTCACCTCTGCAAGCTAATTCGACTTCCTAGAAGCAAATTGGCCTCTGAGAATCAATTCGACCCTATTATACGGCCTTAATTCGACCCACACATGCAACATGGAGAATAACTCGACCTCCATTGGAAACTCGCACCTCCTGGAGATATAATTCGGCCTCCACTGGAATATCAATCTCTACTGGAAAACTCAACTTTCCTTTTGCAAATTGATCTCTTTGGAAAATTCGTCCACTCTTTGGCAAATCGACCTTCTTCTAACAATTTGCACCACTTGGAGAAATTCAGCCTCTGTAGAATAATTCAATCTCCCTCTGTCACTGAGAAACTAGAAATCACTGTGAAGAAATCTCTTTGGCAAATATCTCCTCAGTCATTGTTGAAACCCCTGCTAGTGCCCCACGCGATCATTGCACATCAACTGAAATGAATTGTGTCTCCAAGATGCCCATCGACTTCCTCTTATAATCTCTTGTTGAACAATTAACGACCATGGTCTAATCCGGATTGATGGCTAAGATCATTTTGACTTGATAAAATCACTTTCTAGAAGACACTACAGAGAAATTGACTTGTCTCAATTAATATTGATTAATTAACAATTTTCCCCAAGTTAGACTCAGGAAAGTAATTAAAAGCTGGTTAATAATATAATTAAGACATTTTCACTTAGAAAAATAATCTGGGCTTGGAGATAATTAATCCACTTGTGTTCCTAGCCTCATTGATACCTCTTGAGACCAGTGAAACATGAATCTCCGATCACTCACGATTAATCACGAGTCAAACTCTGCTCTTCCCTCAAACGATCCGATTCAACTCTAGGCGAGTCAAACTCGCGTTCGTGGTCAACGCGAGTTTGACTCACAACTCACTGTTTAATTGCGATTTAAGCGAATAATTAGATTTTCAACCCTCAAATCGGCTGGCACGGGTTTCAACTTTTAGGGTTGCCACATTGTTCGCCACATGGTTTAGTTAGATTAAAAATTAAATGTCGGTCCATAACTCACTTCTCATTGCTCAGGCCCGCAACTCATACACAAAGAAGGTAATAGAGGCATGGTTTAAGTTTCAGATTACTCAGCGTAATAGAGGAGTAGTGTGCAGTGTGCTCCAACATGTGCTTTGTCAAAAATATTTCAGTAGCAAGCCATTTTCGTATTATTTCAGCAGCAATCAAGAGATTTCAGTGACTGCTTTTTTACTGATTAGTATGCAGTATTTTATAAACTTTTAGAAGCAGATGCTTCTGGTTCTATGTAGTCACTGGTTAGGAATCAGGACTCAGTTTTTTGGATCATGTTTGGAATCATAACATATATAAGATACTTATTCATTCATGATGTTTTGGAAATCTATTTATATTATGCATTGTTTGGACATGGCTATATTGAAAATCAATGAAAAATGTTTTTTAATTCAATATATGTGTATATCTTTATTTATTGAATTCACCGATTTTTCCCAAATTTTTTTCCGATCCGATTAAAACTCTTTGCTCTTTTGCCTTGCCGATTTATTGCCGATTCCGAGTCTGGTAACAATGCTTGAGACTAGATCACCCGTTCGAGCTACATAAACTAACAGACTTCAACTCAACTTTTACTTTAAGCTTATTTGCAACTCATATTATAAACTTGAATTGACTTAATTTAACTCTTTCGTAAATATTTTATCGTAAATTCTAAGAGAACTTGTCTTAAACTCTCACATTTACTATCTCCTTAACTTTTGTCCTTACACTTGCCTTGACATCCTTTTCATAACCATTAAATATAAAAATCTGAACCCCCAAGACTTTTTAACAACTCACAAAAATACTTTTGTGGAATTATTTAAAGATAAAAATAAAAAATAAAATTTGGACTTGTTGCTCACGTTTTCTTCCACACAAAATGAAATAACATATAACTACGCTCAAGTGCACTTGCAGGTCCACATAGATCCATGTAACTCAATTCTATGCTTAGGTTCATGTGCAGGTTGCGAGCTTCGTCAACACATGCTCAATTCTTTGTTATCTTTGATTTAAAATACTTCAATAACTTGTTATCGCCAGTCCAACCTATGCAAAGTAATGATAAATCTTCGAAGGTAGATTATGCAATGGGAAATAACACGCTTTAGATGTAAAATATGCGAAGGATAAAGACATTCTCCTCAACAAGTTTGACTTTAATTTGATACATATGCCAATGATGTTTCCTTCAATTATAAAGATTATGACTAGTGGTATCCCACAACAATGTCACCTTCTATTTTTATTTGTGGAATCATGGCTCGCTCTCTTATCCAATGGTCGTTGAATATCAACGACCTTCTTCATATTGTTTTCTGTTGGTGCATGTATTCTCATGATGATCCAACAAAAATCTCATACATCTGGATGCCATGAATAATTGCAAAATCTTTCACTTATTAGTGTATTACTACCATTAACAATGGATCAATATTCTTAGAGTTCAATTTCGAGTCCTACAACTCAAATGGAATACTCTCTCACTAATTATTGGTATAATAACTAGTTACCAAGTGAATGGGGAAAAATAGGAAAGCAAGGAGTTGTTGGAAGAATAGTGCATAATTCGAGCCTTGATTCTTAACAGAAAATGTATTAGTGATCAAGTCTTCGGAAAATGAAATGCAAGTATTAGAGTGAAAGGAACCACAGATCTTGCTTATACTTGAGTTTGTTTGTAAGAAAATCAGACCATGTCCTCCTGCTCTGCACACAAGGATGATGATCCCCCACTTGGATGACACACCTTTGAACTTGTGAAGATTGATTAGGGAAATCGCTAACTTTTGGATGCATGTGGATTTCTCTAATTTGCTCATAGATACCTGTGATTTTAGGCAGATGTGTTTTTATGTCTCTATTGGACAATGATGTTTTCCGATAGACAACATAGTAGGTCGAGAATATGGAAACCGTGCAGAGGGATGATGAATGCTTCATGTAGCTTGCTCGAATCTCGACCAACTTAAATTACACTAGCTGAAATTGGAAGTTTATCTTTTTTGAAAATTATCACCATGTTTCCAACTTGGACAATTTCACACGTTTTGTCACCTAGTGCTTTGATACCAAAAGTTGGTATATGGGCAATCACAATAAACTTTTACATACATAGACTTACACACAATAACAAAAATATACTCTAAATGATCACATTGTATTAATTACAATAATACACATCACTTTCTTACTTACATCAATACAATAAATGAGGCTTGTAGCACCCCCCTTACTGCCCACTTGGGGTGATGCCCTGCAGAACATTACCGATACCGTAATAGCACAACAAAAATGAAACATATTAAAAAAACATAGCAACATGCATGATAACCACAAAATAACATAATCAAGTTAAAATACTCATATGATAAAATCATAGTTTTAAAAACTGGCCAGCATGAACCGAAAACCGATCAAACCGTTTGGTTCATTAAACAACCGGGTCGAATCGAGCAAAAAACCCAGTTTACGGGCTGGCCTAGCCGGAAAATCACAAAAACCGGTCAAACCGACCAGTTTATGACGGAACCGGCGAATTTATGGTCAAACCAGCCGGTTCTGTCATAAGCCGACCGGTTCATTGTCAAAGTCATGGCGGACAATGACAGACCCACACAGACTCTTTTTGGAAGTTTCCTGGGTGTTTTGGAGGGAATGTAAGGGTTATTTCCCTCCAAGAACACCCTCTCTAAGCCTTTAAAAGTAGCTCACCCCTCTCATTTGCCTCACACATTTCATTTGGAGTTGTTATGAGTTTCATTGGGAGCTTGGAGAGTGTTGAATTTTGCTGGAGTAGTGGAACAACAGAGTTTGAGCTAAGTAGTAGCCACCATGCCTCCAAAAGCCAAGGATAATGCATGGACTCATTGTGATATGATTACTGGCAAAATGCTTTGCAAATATTGCCAAAAATCTATTGGAGGGGGTATTAATAGGTTCGAGCAACACTTGGCTAGGATAGGAGGCCATGTAAATCCATGTAGAGCACCAAATGAAGTAATAGGGCATATTAGGGAAAAATACCTTTAGAAGTTTGAGACTCAAGTCACTGAACCAACAAAGAAGTTTGTGACTCAAGCAGTTGCAAACGTTTGGGAGTCGAGACTCAACCAACTAAGTTTGATCATGATGAGAAGTTTCAACTTTCAAAATTTCAAGTGATAATGTTGATTACTAATATAATATATTTAGACTTGTAGTAGGCCAGTGGCCCCATAGCTTGTAGGATTTTTTTTGGACTCTAGAGGCCATTTAGGGCCTCATTGATTATATATTTTGTTGCTGATATGTATTGCACTTGGTGCCATTTTAATATTTTCACCTTTACATGGTATATATATGAGCAAACTTTGCATATTCTGTGTCTATTGGTTAAATTTTTTTTTTTTTTCATTTAAAATTAATTATTTCATGTGTTTTTTTGAAACAGGTTCATTTAGATCTAACCAGTCTTGGTTTGACCGGTTTCGGTTTGAAACCCGATTTATTAGGTGGACCAGTCTGGTCACCGGTTCTGGTTTTTAAAACTATGGATAAAATTCGTCGACTAATTGTAGACCCGGACGTGCCACCCAATTGTAGATCGTGTCGCTCTAGTTCTCTTACCAGCGGGTCACCCCCGACTGGGGGCTATCACTCCACTTGGCATTGACTTCTCAAGCCAAGTACATATCCACTACCAAACATAACAGGGCTAAGGTACCAAACCTGACAACCTCCAACCAATAGGCTCACATCCCCCATTAGCCCCACACCCAAGTAGTGCACCCCCATTCTCTGCACCTACAGTCCCCTGGGTTGTGCCACTACCTCTAGGGTGTCTGTGTCAATCGACGAGGGATGTCCAAAGTCCTGCGGCTCCAGGAGTTCTTGTTTCCCTCACGGGTTTCTTGGTACCCTCCAGGTTTTCACACAGGGACACCTATCCCTATTGATCCATGATCAACTGAATAGGGGAACCACCTTTTTATAAGCATGGTGTCCTCTTACTTTTTATTATAATACTATAATATACTTTCATATCAGGATACCTTTTTGTCATGGAGCCTTAGCCCCCCATACTCTTTTCATCCCTCGGTCCACAATAAATACTGTCTGCTAGGTCCATTATCCTTTTACCACAGTGGGTCTTTGGCCTGATCCTACAGGTAGTCTGGCCTTAAAGCTCATAAGTACTTTGGCCCATTGGGCTAATACATTATACATACATAGACATGTAGGCCTCAAATGAACCTGGGTCATTGGCCTAATAATACAGGTTCTCTGACCCAATTACATAGACACATCGGCCTTAAAACATATCTGTACACAGGGGTACACAGACCCCGATAGAACCTGGTTCATCAGTCTATGTAACATTTGTACATTTACAAGACCATTCAGGGGGGTTCAAGCTAGGCATATCACATCCCCCTTCCCCCTTATTTATGCACTGTCCTCGGCTATGTCACAGGGTTTGCTGAATTTGAACAAATTCGAACCTGAAGGCGAACTTAAAGACGAACCTGAAGCCAAATTTTATAATTTAAAAAAAAAAAAAAATTGGGGTTTGAGGTTAGAGTTCGGGCAATTTTTGTCAGTTGTTTTAAGGTTTAGGGATAAAACCATGGGCAACACATGTTTTTCTCTTGTTCTGCTTCCGACTAATTAGTTTCCCGCAGTGGCCACTGGTTTGTCTTTATTTACCATGGTTGTCGATAGATTTTCACAAGCCAACTTCAGCCGGAGTGTACTCATTCTATTGTGCTTAGTTTCTTTGCAATTTCCTTAATTCAATTTCTAGATGTTGCTTGTCCCTGCCTCTTGGAGCGTGAAGTGAATAGTGGTTGTGATTTGTGACTCGTGCGTGCTCATTACTATTCATATAACTTTATTGATTAATTTTGATATATATATATATATATATATATATATATATATATATAGTCAAACTTAATGCCGAACCTCATGCGAACCTCAATGAAAAATTCAAATTTGAATCGAACTTAATCGTTGCCGAACTCAAATTCGAACCCGAACCGTGTGACATAGGTCCTTGGTACATTTATATATATACAAGGTCAACACTCTTCAACCTTCATTGCTGCTTCCTGCCAGGTACTCACTGCATGTTGTTGTTCCCTAGTTGTTCCTAATTAGCCATCAAGAAAGAGATATGTCATAATATTCATCATAAAATATTTATGCTACTCTCACAGGTTTGTAATTCTTAAGACGTAACCATCACTCAAAAATAAATTTTCATTCATTAAAAACAAATACTTATTTGTATGGTTGTACAATGTTTCTTTGATTTGCCATGGGTGGGAATCCAACCTTGGATACACCCTTATCATAACCCTGCAAAAATTTTCAACCCCAGTCGAAATAATCCCAGGTGGTATGTGTAGGTCTCATGCATGCAATATTCCTGACCTTCATCCACCTACTTCTGTTCCTTATCAGACTGATGGCTGTATTCAAAAGAACCTTGATCTTTTTTCCCATGCTGTTTTATTGTCCATTTGCTGCATCCACACTGCCATGGATTTTACAAGCAAGTGAAACATTTTGTTTAAAGTACATTTTATTGATAAAGTTCATTATGTCATCCAGTCGCCTTGTTCTTCATTCAGAGCAAAAGCAATACCTACTGCTATAATCAGTAAGTTGGTCACCCACAACCTACCATGCATCCATAGGACCACCATCTCAATAGCAGCTGCTGTCAAAACTGAAGTTGTGTAGCCAAAAAAAATGCCTAACTGAGGCCCTTATAGTGCTCAGTTGTTTCCAAACCAGTGGCAATATACCCGCCAGCTACATAGAGGCCAACAAAAGTCCTTTCATTTGTAGGCGTCATAAATGTTCAGATAGAATTCTTGACCATTCTGCCTTTGTTTGTTGCTAATTCCCATAACTTGAGGCAATCTGGTTTTTGATATGGGTATTTAGCTATTGCATTGTACCCCCAACACACCATTTCAAAATTCATAATCATCTTCAAGTAGTAGTTCTAAGTCAGTACTACATGCATCTTCTTTTTTTTTCAGTTGAGAAGATTTCAATTTTCTCTGTTTTCACCAACCTCTTTCATGTTGGAACTGTTAGAAGATAGTCTGGATATATGAGCCTGATGAAGAAAATGAATGCCCCAGTGGGAAAATCTTTTAGGTTTCAATCCTGGGATATGTGGGTTAGAGCCCAATTGTCATACCAAAGTGTAATTGGCTTGGATTAGAGCCATAGTCGATGCTTTGAATGTAACCCATATTTGGAAGCCCTATAACTTGGTTCTCAAGCACCTTAGAGAATCATGCTTGATCACATGAGAAGCAGCAATGACATATGTCAACTTATTTAACAGTTTCTCAGGTCCCCCATAAAAATATTTATAGATTGCAATGGTACTCCCTTGCAGTACCAATAGAATGCCCACCAGATTGAGGAAACATAGACATAACTGACCCTCTTATAGAATCTTCCTTTAAATGGTCAATGCATCCAAATTCCATCGCATTTGTCCTTCAAAAATTATCCAAACCAAGTGGAATCAGAGTTACTCCCTTCATGCATTGAAGGAACCTTGAAGTTTCTGTGGATTTCTGGACAATTAATATGGTTCATGGGATTTTTCCATATTGCAAGGCAATCCCTTTCAACTATTCCTTTTTTTTATCCAACACAAGTACTTGGAAATATCCTCAATTTCATCTTCTTCTTTCTTCAAGTCCTCAGTTGTTCGTTGCCAGCCTTCAAAATACATTTTCCAATTTATAGGATGTCCAAATAAAATCTATGATCACCAAGCCTCAATATCTGATCCACTTCCATCAAGAAGATGCCCTCTTGAACAATAAGCCACATCAAAAGATATAACAGCTGCCAATATGAATGATCACAATCATAGTTAGAACACTGTATTCTAAAGCAAAGCCCACCTATGCCTATGCCTCATGTGAATATCATGGCTTAATTCTGTCTCTTAGGCAACTGTGTCTCTTTTTTATTTTTCATTTTGATTTTTTTTTGTTGCTAATAAAGTGCCTTTTTTCTACATGGAGGGAATTATGGAAGTCCGTGTTGTGTACACTGGGTATCACAACCACATAAACATTGTCCCTTTTTTGCTCTTATCTGGCAAGAATGTGCACTGAACTGGAATCTGCGTCACCATTGTGAAAGCAACTCTACTTAAATCCTATCAGGCTACATAGTAGACTGTAGCACTACTCGAAATATTTTCCATTACAGGGCAAAAGGTTTTAAAGATTACCATTCTTCACAAGTATGGCACACAATATTTCAACTGAAAGTATTATAAAACAGAGAATAAGTATTTGTTGTGATCAGAACAGAACTAAATAGGCTGCCTCGACTCAGAGCTAACACCATTCTGAATTTCCGTTACCACTAGTTCCCGAGCTCCCATATGCAAGCCCTTCTTTGAGAGTGTGTCTGCCAATGTATTCAGCTCCTGGTACTCATGTGGATGTAATATGAGGTAACTATTGAGATTTCATCTTCACCTGTTGTGGAGCACTCTTCCTTATGGCCAAGTTAACCTCATTAAAATAATGATAAGGGCTCAATTACCCAGTGCCTATGTTAAGGTGCCTTTCTCAAATTGTGAGGGTGTTACAATCAGCTGCCTGGCCAATATGTCAACTGTTTTCTATGTCAACTGTTTTCCGAGATGCACAGATCTGAAAATAGTGACACAAGTGAAACTTGGATCCTGAAACAAGTCTGAAAGTAATGTGCCTCCTCTTCCTTCCAGTCTGCCTTATTTTATATTCTTTCTGGGCAATTCTTTAAACCGTCATCACTAACATATTTGATATGTAAATGGTCCACAGTGGCAATTAGCATTTCTCAAGCTGAGAGTTTCTATGAGATTGAGACACAGAAGACAAAGAACAATATAACCTGATGGCTCAGCAGTAATGCATATATTGCTGGGCGAGTAGAGACCAAACAACTGCACTTGCTTGCTCTATTAAGCTATTTTCAGACTTATTTAACAAATGTCACTAAGGTTTATGGTCCTTGGATCCCTATAGCTGGGATGCCCTCCCTGAGGAGTCTGGAATTGAGGTTGTTACTCTAAAAAATTGAACTGCAAGTGGCAAGTATAGTGCCCTTATCCAAGTGATAGTGTGCATTAACAAACCTGGAACTACTCTCCTTACAGGTGAACCTTTTGACTACTGTATACTCTCATCATAAGTTTGTGCCTTAACTTCCTGTCGATAGATCCGGTGAGCTCTAAAATTGGTTACCTCATGCCCAGAATAGATATGGAACTGCTGCCATAATTAGTGCTTGCAGGTCTGTAAATAGCAGTTCTAATTGCTGGGTATAACTGGCTGGTAATTATCATCTGGTCACTGGTGGCTCTGGCTTATCAAGTGCCCAAAAATACATCAAACTGTCCTCCAACCACGGGCTCAAATATCTTGCAGAGGTAATCTTGTCATTAAATGTTGGTACTTGTGTTATCTGCAATCTTGTTCAAAGTAAAATACAAAATTGCCAACAGCCAGTAGAGCCAATTGTTGAACCTTCATTTCTTTGTGTGCACACAACACCTTTAAGGATTCCAGGACTTGGTGAGCATTTTGGATGCCACTGCATCAGACGAAAATGCTAGATTGACCATAGCTTTTAATACTGAATTGAGATTCTATAGAACAGATGACTTCAAAACTTATTCAATAGGTGCATTATGTCAGTTTTCATTAGGAACTTTGCCAATGAAGTATCTGATGCCAAAGATGAAAGAAACATGCAAGTCTGTTCCACCAAATGGTGGTTGTTGCTATACATCATGCTTAAAAGTTGCTGAACATCATTCTTATCTCTACCAATTGTAGTACAATTGTTGTTATCTTGAGTGATTTTGGCGAATGCGGATGCACGATAAAGATGATAATTATGATAACATAGATAAGGCAGCATGCAAAGTGCTCAGGAGCACTCCCAGCATCACAATGAGCTTTGATCTCAGAAAAAGGAATGATGATGATTGTGTCCATGAAAACAGTGCAGTTGCATCCATTGATGTCGATCCCTTACAAACCTCATCGATCCCTTACCACCTGTGAATTTCATTGCAATATTGTAATTGCGTTTGATTCTGAGGTGTTCCGTGCAAATTTGATTGGCCTTTTGTTTGTGATAATATTGATTTGATTGGCATATTGACATAATAGACTTGTACGCACTTAAGTTTTGCAGAAGATCTTCTAACCAGTGTTGCAATTTCCAAGGAAATATTCAACATTTTCATCATCTGCCAGTTATCCGAGGAAATATTAAACTTTTTCATTCTCTGCAAGTTATCACTGCCATGCAACAAAACCAAACATAGAAATTCCAAAAACCCAAAAAAGTATTGATAAAGCAACCCCAACCTGCAGGGATTCCAAACATTATATCTGCATTGTCATATACGAAATATCTGCAACATTATATATGAAAGCTGATGAGCATCCACATCCACCTAATTTACAATCTGTCTAACACCACAAGCTTTCCTAGAAGAGAACTAGACAATTTTAAACACTCTGTATAAATCAATGTTCTACCGAGTTTCTGGGACGGGAAACGTGGGAGCGGGGATATGCACAAGTGGGACATATATAAGCAACCCCAAAATTTCCGGAAACGGGGATGTCAAAGTCATAAAAATTATAAAATTATTAAAAATTTAATATATAAAAATAAAAAATAAAATCCCAACAATATGTCAGTAACTAAGTCAGTAAATAGTAAATCTTAATAACTATAAAATGTACATTTAAATATTATCATCATTTTGTATGAGACTATTATGAATCATAATTATCATTTGACATTTTTGCGATCATCAATGTAAAATTGCAAATCTAAAAGTAAATTACTAAATTGAATCCATCATTTGACATTATGCAATGTTCCATCTAAATTCATCATTTGGAAATGGGCATTAATATTATGCAAGGTACATCTAAATTAAATTAATCATTTGACAATTGAAATTATACAATGCACATCGAAAGTAGATCTGTCATATGACAATGACATTATGCTAAAGTCTAGAATAGCCATAGAATACTAAAATAAAGTAAACATAAAAAGCAGTGAACTACTAGTAAATTTCTTAAAAAGTACTAAATAATAAATTGCAGCTCCAATCCGGTGGCTCCAAGTCACAAAATGAAAATTACAGCGCCAAATGTCTCAAACCCCCAGTTGATGGTAAGTCCAAGCAAATTGCACATGGAAAATATTGAGTGACAATAGAAGGAAAACATGGAGAGGCAAGGTAAAATCGTAGGGTTAATGAGAAATGTAAATGATTATGTTTTAAAATTTTAGTTTATCCTTTAGTTTTCATTTTCATTTTTTAAAATTATATTTAAATTTGTAATTTTTTATGTTTTTAATTGTTATTAGCAAAAATTTTTTGGGGGAGCTGGAAGCCATTACCCAAAAAAAAGTTCCCCTGAAGTTTCCCCAAAAAAGGGGACGTGGGGAAACGTTTCCCCATCCTGTGAGCATGGGGGAGCGAGGAAGTGCACCCCCCACCCTAGGGGGCGCATCCCTGTGGAACACTGGTGTAAATTTAGTCATGCTCATGGTAGACCTCATAAACCCCCTCAAATTTTGACACTGAAAATTATACTGATTGGTACAGAGGACCACGATTTACTTTGCTGAAAATAGTAATCAATAAAAATACCTAACCCTCTTAAGGAAAACGCTGATCTCCAGATGTAATTTGTATAAAAAATTGGGCCAACATACATCACAATTTTGCAATGTCCAAGGTTGCAGTGAAAGATTTGGAAACAAGCATCTAAGCAATGTAACGTACAAGGTGTCGATGTTGCACTCCATCAAATAGGCTAGTTTGATTTTAACAATACTTGAGCATCGACACCAGGTACCAGTGCAGGAATACCTATTACTTGCAATGATTTTTGTAACTTTGATCAATACACGATTCGGTCATTACAACATAGCTCTTGAAAAAAATACTTTGTTGTACCATGTGGGGTTCTTTGTGCTAGCATTCAAACTACTACCATCTAGAAGAGGTTCCTATAATTTTTCTTGTTTCTTCAACGATGATGCCTGTAAATCCCTTGAGAACATAATCAATACAAAAATTCCATTAAGAGAGACAATACTATTAAAAGTTGTGGACGTGTTCTTATGAGGGCATTCCATGAAAGTATCATTTTCACTACAAGAAAAAAGGACATCGGTGAGGGTCATGCTTGTGATGGAAAGGTCCGTCACCAATGTCACATATGGCAACGGTCCTTAAAAAAATGTCACTGTAAGTGTATATAGTGATGGTCCTTTAAGGTTCGTCACCAAAGCCATTTTCAATGACACTTTTGGTGAGAGTCGTTAAAGGCCCATCACTAATTCTCTCTTTGGTGACACTTCTAGTGACGAACTTTCAATGACCCTCACCGATGCTCTTTTTGTTACTTTTGGTGATGGTCAAAAAATTTCCATCATCATTGATCATTCCAATGAGTTTTTTGATGACGTTATGTGCTTGTTAATATATTTTTTGTTAAAAGATAATGATTTAATACCATTATTGTGGAGTATTTTTTATAATATGTCCAAGGCCATAGTGGTTAGAGTCAGTCAATTTTTAAAGTAATTAGTGTGTATCATTTCCCTCAAGTAATGACTAGTCGAATAGAGTTTTCTTATGAGTCAACACATGATTCATATCTATTAATTTAATTATCTAGAAAATTCCCTTTCGATAAAGTCCCACTAGTGTGTGTAGGAAATATATTATTTAATACATAATCAAGCTCTGTCAATTCTATTAATGAGAAAGACCCAACACTCCTCAACAATCTGGGCGCATCTTAAATTAATGCTTTGGCACACACTAACATTTCTTAGCACCTCACATGTCTTAGAACATATTTGTACCTAGAACATCTTGTCATGACACTGACACCAAAACACATGGTGGCATGCGCTAACACAACATAGAACTCCCCTAGCATGTGTTGGCATGCATGTAGTCCCTAACATGCCCTAAAACACCTTGGTTGAATGCATTGACATACATTAGCACTTAGCACACGTCAATGCCACTTGGCATGTATTCGGACCTATTATTAGTGTGGCTAGCATGCCCCTTTTGAAAAAGATAAAATATTGACTTATTAACCCTCTTATTGGTTCTTCCTTTTGTTTCCTTGAAACTTCTTGACACATATTGACATACCTTGGCACCCTGCACATCCTTAGCACCTGCCATGTATTGGAATATCTTGGCACTATTTGGCACATATAATTAGCACACCGTGGAACTCCCAACACACTTTGAGACTTCTTGACATGCCTTGATATTCCCTAGCATGCCTTACCAATCCTTAGCATACATTGTGACTACCTCCTTGGCATGACAACTAACACTCATTAACACTAGTCCCTGACACATGTTCCTCATAGTCATTAACTTCCATGAATTTTGACCTAGTGCTCCCTTAATGTTTTGTCATAGTACTCCTTAACACTCCTCAATGTGCATTAGCACTCTCTAGCACACCTTAGCACTCTTCAACATGCATTTCCACTTCATAGCATGCATAACACTTTGTGACACATATTGGCAGTTGGCACATATTGGCTCTTGGAAAGTCTTATCATGTATGGAATACGTTGACATGCCTTGGTATGATTTGGCATGGTTTTTAAATTTATTTGAGATCAACAATTGAAAATTAGATGAGAAGCAACAAAGGAAGACTTGGCACTTAGAATGAACTAAGAATTTTCACTTGGCACCTATTGGCACCTAGTGTTGGTGTGCCTAGCATGCCCCTCCTAGAAAAGGTAAATTGATGACTTATTAACCCTCTTATGTGTTCATTTCCTTGTATTTTAACTTGTTTCTCCCTTTTGTTGCCTTGACAGTCCTCGGCACGCATTGACACACCCTTGCACAGGTTGGCATGCCTTATGACTTGGCACATCTTAGCATGTTTGACATGCCTTCGCACTATCTGACACATCTTAGCATTCCCTAGCATGCCTTGGCACTCATGTCCTCACATCTAGCCTTTACACTTTTTTACGACTTGGAAACCTAATCAATTCCTTGGCTACTCCAGTTCATGTGACAATATAGGCTTGCTTCAACCGCAACAACTTGACCAATTGCGCCTACTACAAGTAGATTGTGCCTTGCTCACCTAAGAACTACCTATAATGCATCTTATGCCACTCATGTCCAAGATCAACTTGTCCCACTTAACTATTTACCAAGACAAGGATCACATGATCTAGCCATGGCCATAAAACAACTAAGCAACATAGCTTACATAGGAAATGTTTCACATGTATGTTTAGTTCATATAAATAGTAGAACATTAACTGAGAGTTTGCAAGAACCACAAGATGCGTAAGGCACACAAGATATAAGCCGACACAAGTCAAGTGCCCCAAAATTATACAATACAATGTACAATATTAAATTACCTAGAATTGTTTAAAACATGAGCATATAGCCAAAGTGTGCCACATCTCATATAAAAAATAGCTAAAGGAAAAAAAATGTTGTGCCTAGCACAAAGTGATCTCCCTTTTTCTAAAACTGCTATGTTGAGCCTCGTATAACAACCGTAGGCTTGCCTCCTGTAAATCCTATTATGAACTTCTCTTAACACACTTCGTCCTTAGCACACTTGAATTCATTGACACTCCCTGGCACCACTCTTATTCTTTCCTTTACATGCATTTTGACCTAGTTGTCCCTTAATATGCCCCGACACTCACTAACACTCTTCAGTATGCATTGACATTGTCCAACATGTGTTAGCATGCCTTTTCATTCCTAATGTGCATGCACTGACCCTCCCTAGCTATCATGCCCTCACAACTACCCTCATTTAATTTGCAACTTGGGAACCCAACCAAGCCCTTGCTTGACTACAAGAGCTTGACCAAGTTACAGTTACTACAAATAGACTATGTTGTTGAATTGTGTAGCTTGGGAGGTACTTAACAAGCCTAGTGAGATGAGTTTGTGTGAGTTTGGTCACAAAAGGCTTTGTGGGAAAATAAGCCAAGCAAAGGGATTTTGGACCCAAGATGGGGTTTAAAATCTAAAAGAAAATTAAAAAGGAAAATTAATATTTCCTAAGGTCTAATTGGATAAAACCCGTAAGTTCTAGAGGGTTCCTAAGAGGTCTAGGAAAAACTATTTAAGGAGGCCTTAGGATGAAGGAAAGAACATCAAGTGAGAAGGATCTCATTTGATCAAGGGCGCGAAGAGAGATGTAGTCTTAAAGTAGGTCGAGTAAGAGGACCGAGTAACTAGGGTTGCTAAAGGGAGGCCATGATCATCCTCCAGGAGTAAGATCATCACGTGAGGGTTCACAAGAATTTTGCATACCTTAATGGTTGGTTCCAGCTAGGAAGTGGGATGGCATATTTTTGTTTCTCTTATGGCAGATCGAGCTTAAAAGAGGTTGCTCATGAGAATCTGGGCATGTGATTGCAATGGTGTCTTTGTGTGAAGGCCGCATCAAATTCTGAAATGTTGAAATTTGTAACAAGAAACATTGAAATTGGAAACCAGAGAGGACAAAAAAAAATGCACCCACACTGGTGAGGAATTTTGATGCACCAGGAGTGAGGAATGTGCGGTGTCTAATTTATTTTTCCCTTAAATAAATTGGACAATAAATTGTAATTTCATCTCATAACAACTTGTGTTAGTTAACTAAGTCATGATGACTGAGTTAGCTCAAGAAATTCGAGTTAAGGGTCTAAGATGAGGCATGTAGAGGGATTAATATAATATTTTTGGGGTCGAGTTGCAATTGATGCATTAGTGGGGTGCAGGTGTGAATTAGTTAACTCAATTAAATTAGTTAAAATTAGTTTAAATAGTTCTAACTAAGTGATGTGCTAGTGAGAGGTTGACAAGTGAATTAAATTAGATTTAATCACAATGAGTGATCAATCAGATCACTGATAATTCACTATTATTAGCTGCATGCATGTCAACTCCGAGGAAGACCCAGTTGAGACAGAGGTTAAAGGGAACATAACTATCTGTTGTATTTATACAAAATTTCCCATGTGCAATTATAAAGTTATTGGGATGCCATGATGGATTGTGCAATCAAGGAAGACTGATTTTCCTAGTTAATAGGGAGCTAATTCCCTAGGGATAGCATGAGAAAGGTAGACTGAAGGAAGGCAGAGAATTGGCTAAGTACTAGACTGAGTTTACCTAGATTAGCGGGAGACAATTGGCAGAGTGCTCGAGAATCTCATGAGAGATTAAGCATTGTATTGTTTCATGATTCCTTGACTTAATACACAATAGAGATAGAGTAGTTTTGAGCAATTGCTTTCCCCAGATACATCTTGTGTTGTGCGATTGATAATTTTCTTCTCTTATTTATATGTGATTGTGCGATCGTGTTTTGTTTTCGAAAATTGTTGGAAGGATCCAATATCTTATTTTAGTACATTACAAGATCAAATTGAATCTCATTGGTTAGATTTTCTACATGGTATCAAAGCAGGAATTTTTTGGGCGGTGAGTTTGCAGAGAATATAGATTTTGGTCTAAAAAAAAAAAAAAAATAGCATATTTGGATTCCTTGCGAAAAAATACCCAAATGGAAAATCATTTCGGAGCTCAAATGAGGGGGATATGATCGATTTAAAATCAACTCTTTTTTAGAAACTTTTGTAATAGCGAGACAATTACAATGTGCGCGAGTCAAGAACCTATATGCACTTGAGGTACCAGATGCATGCAAAGCTTTGAGGAGCAAAGCAGAGGTTAGAGACTTGGCCGTTGAGAGGGAGTACAAATTACCTCTCAACATGCAACCTTATAAGTATTTTGTTGGAGTGGGGTCCCTCGAGGCACAATTTCCGTTATCTTTCTGTATAATTTTGTATGTGCGTGCTGTGTAAAGGGAGTCAAGGGGATTTGGGGTGGGTCAAAGTCCCCAATTTTGATGTAAATGGGCTTAAGGGTAAACTGTGGGCCTCAAACCATTGTTTGAGACCATAATATCTACGCGTTAGGCGTATATAAATGGATAGATCATGTCTAAGCTAAGTAGTTCAGTTGGGTAATGAATTATTGATGTTCTAATAAGTTTACACATCTATAAGGGTTGTTTAGGTTGGGTTGAAAGGTTCCTGTTGGCTGTGCGCGGAGACCTAGTCCTGGTTATGTTTGGACTCTGCTGACTGTATGTGCGGAAGGGTTTTGTAAGGGAAAGTGGATGTATTGATTGAAAGATTTGAAGCTAATAGAAAGGACATTTTTTGGCAAGTTCATTGTGCTATGCATTTGAGTTGTTTACTGCTTATATTATGTTAAGATCATATTGTTTGTCATACTTATTGATGATTGCGCAAAGATATCTGATATGATTATGAATGGTTATTGATGGTTAATAGATTTGTTTAAATATCTACATTGGTTAAGATCTAGATCTGGTTATGTTCTATTTATCTGCGCTAAGGCAACTACGATATTGTGTTATTCTGTTAATGACTGTGCATTCTCTGTGAGATTGTTATATATTGTTGCGCACCTATGTATAAGTTCACATTTGGTTTTGCCGAGGACCACTTCATTAAGTTCTCTCTTAGGGTGCGGAAACCTGGTTCCAACACTCCCCCATACTGCTTCGGGTGAGACTTTGGTCTGCGCAAGCAAATCACTGCTGAAAGGGCCAGTAATTGGAGTGTTTGTTGGTTTATCCATAAACTCTGAACCTGGGTCAGGACCCCTCAAGCCAACAAATGGTTCTGTTGTTGGGACCGGGATCATTTTGAGGGAGATTTGATGTTGTGGCATCTATCATGAAACAGATTACAAGATTGGTTGGATAGAAAGATCCTTGAATTTGCGCTCCAAGAGAATAGAAGTACTAAGTTAACTGACGAATAATGGGTACAAAAATATATTTATACAAAAGTGCATGAAATATTATTTTGTTCCTTTGTGCACGAACTAAAAAAGTGGTTGTCCCACTTAGTTGAATTCCATCACCGCATAAAGGACAACGTAGTCACTGATTGGACTCCTGATTTGATCCAACAAGTAGAGAAGTTTGACAATAAGATCACCCATGTGGTATATCATTGGATCGGTCGCCTCTTGGAAGGATTTATGACTGTATTTTCCATTGACCAATTTGTGTCATATTCCGAAGTAGAAACAAGGTTTTTCAAAGGTCCTAGAGGTAAGTTTATGCACTCATTGAAATTATTACTGAAAATGTTATTGTGTGAACGGGGTTGTCTTTGCGAACATACTGCTTGAATGCATCAAAGAGGTTCAATGACACACAGTGGAAGAATTTACCGTGAAGATTCTGAAAAATTATTTATAGCCCTCTGAAGCCTATATCTGATAGTGAACCTGAACCAGAAACTGCTAGCTCAAGTGATTCTGAAGAAGAAAGCTCATCACAACATAAACCCTTGAGTCTGTTTCCCACTCCATCCACTCCACTTCTGAACTCACATCACAGGATAGCTACTCCGCCGCGTAGTCCATCTCCACCGCCACCTCCACCTCCCCCTGAAGTAGATATGGTTGCATTAATGAATTTACCTAATTTCAGAGGCATTGGAAATGAGGGTACTGATCACTTCTGATTTGTGATTGAGGCCGTATGGCATGCCCAACAAGTTAACGATATTGATATTAGAACAGTGCAACTGGCTACTACATTCCAAGATCGCGCATTAGACTGGTACATTAGCTATGCTCAAGCAAACCCAAATTCTACCTTGGAAGAAATTAAAGCGGCCCTAAGGGAGCAGTTTAAGAAACCTAAGTCATGCGTAGCTGGTGACAGAAATGAAGGATATTCGTCAAGAGTTTAATGAATCTATATGGGAGGCTGTTCAAAGGTTGAAGTGCACCATCAAAGATGGTAAATTTGTTATTGATGATACTCAGCATAAGGAATGGTTCATTTCTATGTTGCTACCGCATCTGTGCTAACCATTAGGTTAGCAAAAGATTTCCACACAAGGTGAGGTTGTGAAGGTCGCAATGAAATTGGAGGCTACCCCAACACCTATTGCGCTGGGAACTCAACAGATTCAGAATCAACTGGAAGCCATGCATCTAGAAATTCAAACTCTGCGCAAAGACAAGGGCAAGGAGGTCTGCGCAGAGGTGTGGTGTATAAAATGCAAAGCTTCTGGGCACCATAAAGACCAGTGTCCCATATTCAACAATTATTTGAATGCTGGAGGTCCTATCCCATTGAAGAATCTTGTATGGTGCATTATATGTGAGATTGCTGGATTACATGAAACATATTCTTGCCCAAGGATTGGAAAATATCAGCATGACTTGAAGCAGTTATTTTTCAAACTCTGTTCTTTGTTAGGGCATGATGAGCAACATTGTCGTCCCTATGATATGATGTTGGATAAAGTAGAGATATATAGAATGCAGGTTGAGCCTACATCACCAACATCCCCTTCTGGGCGCGGAGGATTCCAAGGCAGAGGGAGAGGTTGCGGAGGTGGATCAGCTGGCCGACGAAGAGGACAAGTGATTTGCTATAACTGTGGAGATGCTGGCCATTATGCGCGCAACTGTCGAAATCCAGGACGACAGTCCTGTAGGTATTGTAGGCAATTTGATCATGTCATAGAAGATTGCCCTATTTTGATTGATAATGCAGGAAAATAAGACGTAAAACCCCACACAAAATATTCAGATGGTTTGCGCAGAAACTCGTGAAGAAGACCCCTATGTGAATACGGTTACCAGGATTGGTGTAGCCACCAATGAAGATAAAGGAAATCAACTAGCCACTGATGTATGGATTCGTAAAGCACCTGAAAACAAATAAGGCTTTAATCTTCAACGCGTAAAAGAGACCTTTATTGAAGCATGGAAATAATTTGTAGAAGGAAGTACATCAACATCTGGTAGAACACTGAGGGAAGCAGGAGGAGATGAGGAGATTAAGTCATTTCTACAAGAATGTATAAATTTGTTGTGCAACAAGAAGGTTGTTGAAAATCTGTAGGCATTAATAGATAATTGCGCAGAGAAAGAACAACGAGAATTCAATAAAATATACAAGAACAAGAAGATAACTGGTAGGGAGATGCATATGACTTCGCAGATTGGTGGTAATGAAATGAACCAAGTTATTCTAGATCTGGGATCAGATGCTAATGTTCTACCTAAGAAAACATGGTAGCGCATGGAACAGCCAACGCTGGAATGGTCTACCATTCAGCTGCGCATGGCCAATCAATAGAAGATCATTCCTTTATGGACGCTGTCACTAGTTGTGTTCAATATAGAGGGTGTTAAGGTGATGGCAGACCTTGAAGTCATACAAATTGCAGATGATACTGATCCATATCCTGCGCTGCTAGGATTGGATTGGGCAATTGACATGGATGGTGTTATCAATTTAAAGAGGAGGATGGAATTTGAAAGTAATGGAGTCGGGGTCATCATTCTTATAGATCCCACAAAAGGCCAAAGATATACTAAACCGATGCGTGATGCAGATGAGATCGATCAAATATATAAGCTAACTTTGCACGAGGAAGACTGGATTAATCCAACAACAGATGAGAATCTTAAGTGGGAGAAGGGTAGCTCTTGTTTTTCAAACTCTGATGAAGAACTAGAGAATTAACAGAACCACCTGCATGAGGTGTCTGCGCTGCGTTGTAATCGTGTGACCCGGTCTCTGCATTGTATTACATCTGATATACATGATTTACCACACTATGATGGCTCCACTGATGTCAACATGTTTATCATAGAGCTAGAAAGGACTGTGTCGGAAGGACATAGATTCGATGCCTTGGACCTTGGCTTGCACGCTACTCCAGCAAGATGGTGGGAAACTCATAAGAAGAATATGGGTAACTAGGAGGAATGTGCGCGCATGATGAGGTTGCAGTTTGAATGTCTTGTTATGAAAATGGAAGATGTATACTCTGGCAAAGAGGATTTGCGCAGACATTTGGCTAGATGGAATCAAGTATGGGGTGTAGATCCAAGACCTAAATGGGTCCATATGTTTATTCACACATTGGGAAAGGTGCCTAATGAATGGTACTTTGAGATAGAGCTGCGCAGAGGCACTGGTGAATGGTCTGCCATGACATAGAGTTTTATTCTTACATTTAGCTCGGAACATGATGACCAATATTTGATCCCATAAATTATTAACGCGTTGATAACGCAAACTATGAATTATAGACAATTGACACTTTTTGAGTCTAGGGAGCCAGACGTGGTCAAAGGAACCTCGATCGTCTCACCTACGAATTTCAGACAAGTGCGCTCTATGATGGGCCTTGTTGGGTATTACAAAAAGTGCATTCCAAAGTATTAGTTGATCGCTGCACCCATGACCAGATTACTCAGAAGAGGTGCAACATTCCATTGGGATGTTGAATGTCAGAGAAGTTTTCAGTTGTTAAGGATGTCACGGACACTACCCGATATGCTTTGAATTACTTGGTCAACAAGCCTATGTTGGAGGGGTGGGGGGAGAGGGGGCAGTATGTCGGTGGTTATCCTTAGCTCTGGATTATATGCGTAGTAAGGTGCGACATGCACACAATATCTGCGCGAGGAGGTTGACTGGGTCACAGAGGTGTAAAAAACTAGCCATTGGAACAATAAAACTAGATAAGACATATTTATTACCATTTTTGGGAGCATCTAAGATGCATTTAATGAAGGGATTTTCCCAGATTTAGGACCGTTTTGTCAGTAATGGAGCCTCAATCATGCACAAGGAGTCGTTGAAGATGTGCCACAAGTATAAATATGACCTATGGGGTCGCAATAGTTCCCTTTGTGTTCTAAGTGATTTTTTTGCTTTGAGCTCTTTGATTGCCATTGCATTTGCTGCATATATGTCTGGTTTGGATCCAGGGTTTGAGGACACATTGCATCGAGCAAGGCTAGGGTACGCAATTACTTAAAATATGACAGCCACGAGACTCGGTGATGACCCTGCTGTGCTTGAAGTACCTATTGTGGAAACAACTGTGCCATCTAAGACTAAGAAGGGGTAGTCCTCTAGAACATGCAGATCTCCCCGAGAGGAGACCCCAATACTCTGCCCTTCAGCGGGAGAGAAGATGAAAAGACCCATGGAAGAAGTCCCAAAAACCATTGAGGAAGGAGACGAGGAAGTAGTTGAAATAGCCCCATTCTTGCGGCTACCAAGCTATATTGTGTCACACAAGCCATCTGTAAAGGAACCTAAGGACTTGGACAAGGTGCACGCGAGTATCCAAGTACCCCTGATCCCTGAGAATGCCCCAATGGAAGGGTACATGCTCGCAAAGATTCTGCATCTCCGCTTTGATGATTGGGACATCGCTGATGTCGAGAAGTTCCTAGAGCTCGCGCCAGAGCTATATTTGGATCAGGTCACCTATGAAGGAGGAGTTGTATGCCTCAAGCCATATTTCTCTATCATACCTTAGCATTTCCTATCATACCATGTCACTCCCTCATTAGAACACCTGACATGACCTTCATTTTCCCACGGTGGGTGACAATCATGGATGATATTGGAGTTTCAATGGTATGTGGTGGGTGAGGGAAATGGAGGTATATTCCCTCTACCACTTGATGCATGCATTCAAAAAATTGCTATGCATACAAGGAATATCTCCTTGGAGTTATGGTAGTAGCTCTATGGTTTGATATGGTGTCTCGCTCATCTAGGAGTCATTATCTCACAACTAAGGTGCTTGTTTGGATTGGTTTCATGACAAAGACAGTGGCTCCAACACAAGGACATATAACTTCTATAGAAACTCGGGAAAAAATACCCCTATTTTTTGGTTGATTGAGGTCATTTTCATATTTGTTGGTTGATTATCCAAGACACACAGATTTTTTGTTATCTAGAATTTCATGATGTTCCTTTCTAGTTTATTTTTTTGTACGACACACATGGAAATAGTAATCAAAGTTATGACGACCTTCAGTAGGATCATCTTTAGAGTGAACTAACTACACATTTTATCCTATACTAGCTATGGTGTCCTTATCCACTTCCTCCCTCCATAAATAAGATGGTATGCTTTTAGTTTGTGCGCCCAAGGCTAACATTTATCACATTACTACATATAATTTACAAATTTGTGTTATTTTTTTGGCATGGCATTTTATTAGATTTTGCCAATTTTTTTTGTATATTCAATATTCTTTCTTGTATCTATGGAGTTGTGGTTTAGTGATTGAGATAAAGGTCATGAAGTTATGGTTTGATAGTTAAAATAGAGCATAACCATATTAGTCAATTGGGTCTAGTCTACGTGTATTCCTTCTCACCTAGGATAATTTCTCACAAGTGACATGTTGAGCCCTTAATAAGTATATTGTTGTATTAGACTTGAGCCCCAAAGAATCCATTTTATCCCAGGTACCATATTTAGAATGAGGGGATTTTCCTCATGGCTAGATCAATATCTCAATCAAGTTAAATTTGGAGGCATAATTCCTACTCCCACATTTGGTGCTTCTATGAATCACAATTAAGAAAGGAGTTTAAAGACGTTTCAAATTGATTTCTAGGGGGGAGGGTTGGTTACCTATACTGTGCTTCTGAAACTTGATTCCTTCCAAGACTATGGGGCGAAAAATTCCTCTATGTGAACTTGTTCTTTCGATGGCTAGTAATGGAAATACTTCAAGGGTGGCCTATTGGTTATCTACGAACATGGCCTTGAATTGGATTGCAATATTATAATAGTAAAACCAAACACCAATTCTTCCTATGGAATGAAAAACTACCTGATCTATATCATAAACCTTTTCCTTCAATGCAAACATAAATCAAATGAACCAAATTCAGTTCAGGCATGGATTAAGCCAGGCCCTTATATGCATTTGAAGTAAGCTCAAATATGTAGCTCAGGTCGGATCCATACACTGTAATGCAATGTTGTTCACATATATATGTCAAATTATCCAAATTTAGGTGCCCCAATGACTAGGGTATTTGTCCCATATACCACTTTTAAACCTACAACAAAGGTGTCTTGAGTTACCTCAGTTCACATTTTGCTTCCATGCATCACTTACATTAAAAGATGTCGGAGGAGACACTCAAACCTAATGCTGCCAACAATTATGTGCCATACTTTGTTGTTGCCAATAATTTTGTGCCATACTCTATTTTCTTGTCTTTCCTTCTTCACTTTTTCCCTGAATTCTTCTAATTGTCCCTTAAAATACCAATGCAATTGTTCCAGAAAGTGTCGATGAAGAGGGGTGTGGAGAACTGCAGAAACCATTCACTAAGCCTTCCAAATATCTCCTCAATGATGAATACTACATCCATACTTGGCCATTTACTGACATTAGTTCTTTTGGCCACATGTATAGAGGCATGGAAATCTCTCCAAGTTCATGAAGACATGTCCCTATTTGACTTTGTGGGATCAGATTTTTTTTTTTTTTTTTCCATAGGTAAAAAGATGGCACAAGCCAACCATTCACTTTTTCTTGTTCAACATAATAGAAGAGTGTGATCGGGTGACACTTGCTGAAGGTGGTTGAGCTGCTGGTTGCTGAGGACGATTGCTGGTATTCATTGGTCGTAAAGGTGTAGATCTATGAGGATCCGAATTGGTTATATTACAAACCATATCCACAGTTTGAGTACCTATCGTGCCCAAAGTTGGAATCATGTCCCTGGATTCATTTTTATGCAATATGCATTCCTTATACAGGTGACCTACCTTATGACGACCTCTGCAACTAAAAGGAACTCCCTCATAATCGAGGATCTGTAGCTTGGTGTGTCCCTGGTATTGAAGATTCAGGCTTTCAACAAGCCCATCCTTGGTATCTTGATGAATGAGTATACGAGCAATAACCATATTCGTTGACTCCGTATAGGATATTTCATGATCAAGATATATGCCCAAGTCATCACCAATGGTGCAGAATACATCCTTGGACCAGAAATGAAGTGGCAATCTCAAAATTCTTACCCAGATAGGATCGACGCCCAAATTTTCTTTGTCAGTGTCAAAAAGAGGCACCCATCGCTTTAAGAGAGCAGGGGCCATTTTGATATGCCAAAACTTGTACATTACCCAGGTAGCTTGGTCCATATGCAAGAATATTAGGGAAAACAAACCACGAGTCATTGTGAGGACCGAGGGAAGTTGCTCATGGGTGTTACCCCAAATCTCCATAACCCAATGTCGAAGCCTTGTCGATGAGTAGTTTTGACCCCTAACTCAGCCCACCAAGACCGAGTTTGCAGTGTTTGCAACCTGAACAATAGAATTTCCTTCACAAAATACCAGAAGTCGACCTCGCTCCCTGACCTTTGTGCACTTAGAAATTTTCCCTAGTTTCTTGAGTATATCATTCGTTGATTTCACTACCTCAGAGTGTTGGGCATCTTCCGAATCCAAAACCCTAGTCTCTTCTTGGGAGAGGGAGATGTGTGGGATGCCTTCGAAACAACTTGAATATATCTCAGGTTGAGGGTTTTTTTGTTCCCAATCTGGTGGGCTCGAAACCCCTATGTTCCTGGTCGCTAAGGGATTAGATTCACGGGCACCTCTTGTTGATCTAATGTCCTCTTCAAAGAATAATGCCTTTACACCCGAACCTGATACCAAATGTTGTTCCAACGCCCATGTTTGTATTTCAGATGGGGACGGGATGGATAATGTGGGGTGCGATGAGTATTCAGGCAGGAAGTGGTCGTTGAAAGAGGTCTAATCAAACGAAGATGGAGCTAACCCAAGCTCGGTAAAATTAACCTCCCCTTCTTCCATAGCGATAGGTTATGTGCCTACCTGGATCTTCGATGGAGTGATGGCATATGGAGAAAGCAAAAAAGCAGGGTTAAATTCGATGTGATGATTGTCGGTACCAGAATAACAGACTCCGTTGTTGTGGGCATAATATGCTGCAGATAGCCGATTCCAATATTTATTGTCATTTGAATAATGCCTGCCAACACATGAACTCTATTATCCAAAGCCTAATCTATAGGAAATTCGCTCGTAGCTGCAACAAGTCATAGCCATTTTCTCGACAAACTCCCTATTTGCATTGTTATCTTTAATGTGGGTGCTTATCTTTTATTCACATTAAGGTTATTGTTTAATTGTTAGATAAGTAGATATTCCCAACTATAACATGGAATTAAATACATCAAGTAATTCATAAAATTAGTTCTTGAAGGAAAAAAATGAGATGCCCAATGACAAGATAATACTCAATTTGACATCCTAAACGATTAGCAGGATTTAAAATGCTTAGTGGTAAAGAAGATTCCAAAAGGTGGATTTATGCACCTAACAACTATAGAAAATACCCAAAAATATAACACCCAATTTTTTTTAAAAATATTTATTCTTAGAGAAAATAATTATGAAAACAAATTATTAGAATTTAAAATTTTTAAATTCCCCCCAAAATTTCAAAGTCGGCTTAGGTTAATGGCGCCAATGAGTCGTGACCCTTCACCCATGGCATCAACTATAAATAGGTCACCCAGTTGATCTATGGACATTTCTCTTAAATTTTCGATCTTCACTCTAATGCTTAGTTTTTGGCGCATGTCAACTCTCTCTTTGCTACAACTTTCTACATTACTCTCGCTCTCAGCTCATCTTACACTTTGGATACAAGCTATATGACTTTTTCTCTTTATCTCGCTTAAATAATTGTGGATCTCCATTAAGATTCCGCACATATGAAATCCGCAGCTTTCTTGGCATCTTTGACTGAATATTGTTTTATCTGTATCTCAACGTTTGGATTTGGATATGTTCTGACTATATATGGCATCACACAATTTCACTTGATGAGATCTCATTGCATTGAGTATGATTTTTTCATTCGACCCACAGGTAAGCGAAATCTACTCCAACCGTGATAGTAATGTTGTAATTTTAAAAATATAGTTCTAATGAAAAAAAAAAAAATTCTGAATTTGTCTTTTTAAGATAACATTGACATAGAATCCAGGGTGTGTGTTTCCTCAGTGTGAGTAATCACTAATGAAATTATGAATCCTCTGTATTACAATTAAAAATACTGAACATATGCGAGTCTCAAATGGCATAGTTTCATCAGATGGGGCCATGCCGGTTCTCGGATATATTTTCGTTAAATGTCGTGCCTAGCGATCGCGAAAGCAAGCAAAGCATATTCACTGCATAGAGAAACAACGCACAAGACATATTCTTGGCCTCTCTGGGTTTAGTAGGAATCAACATCGGAACATCATTGGCATATTCTAGATAACATAAGAGCCATGGTTTGCACAGTACAAGTTCCGAACCCAAGCACAAACGCTAACCCTAAGGCTCTGGCAGGTGACAAGGTCGAGCGTCTCCTTGAGGAATTTGATCCCGTTGAGATATGCGCTCCCTTGGTCGGGATCGATGCGGACGAAAATGGCAGCGTTAGTAGCCATTCTGGTAATGGCCAAGGTTTTGGAAATGGAGAAAAGAAAGAAATTGTGCTCGTCCAGAATATTCATACAAGTTTCCTTGCAATCACTGAGTCGGACGTGGACGATGAGATTACAGGTGAAAGAGAGGGATACATGACCAGTGTTCCGGCCAAGTACCGATGGAGCCTCGTGGAAATAACGAAGCATCATCTGCGTTATGCTTACATTCTGGATTTTGATTATGGTGCATTGGCACAACTACAACATTTTTCCATTAATTGTGTTGGTGACCCTTTTATTGAGAGAAACTGCGGAGTACACTCGAGGCAGTTTGAGGTTGGATTCTTGGTCTGGTTTGCCCACCTTTGGGAACTGGAGAAACATGAGTATTGGTGTTACATCATAAATTGTTGTACAAAAGGAGTCTGTATGTTTTTTTAGTCGAGAGAGAGGTTTTTCCAGATGGCGTTTTGTATGCATCACAAGGGACTCATTACTCATTTTTCAAAGCAGCAAGGATGTACATAATGTAATTAGAAAAGGTTGATACACTAATTTCTGGTGAGATTGTCTATGTGGATCTTAGACATAGGCTACTTAAAAACAAGGATAGGCCTGATATTGTCAATGTTAATATTGGTACTACAGTTAAGGGTGTTGTAGATGATTTGGATATGGTGGTTCAGACTCTTGAAGAAACAGGCTTTATGAAATACCAATTTTATATCCATTGTGACAGGGCTTTATTTGGCTTAATGATGCTCTTTGTGAGGCGGGCACCAAATTTGAGTTTTAAGAAGCCAATAGGAAGTGTGAGTGTGTCTGGGCATAAGTTTTTTTGGATGTCCCATGCCATGCGGTGTGCAAATAACAAGGATCAAGCACATAAATGCCCTTTCAAGGGATGTGGAGTATTTAGCTTCTAGAGATGCCACAATAATGGGAAGTTGCAATGGGCATGCTCCCATATTTTTTGTGATGCCAAATGTTATCATCACACTCGATCTTTTGTTTGCGAAAGCACATTGAACGATTCAAATGTTCAGGAAATCGAAGAATCAACACATCCTCCGCATAACCTAATATACTATTTTGTGTATACAAAGTGATTCTTCCAATCTGCTACGCTGCACTCTCCATTTCATGGCCTTTCATTTCTATTTCCTCATAATCATAATCGAAACCTAAATCATGGCCTTTCATTGGCTTTGTTTTGGGCTTCTATAGACTTGTTCCTTGCTTTAATTGCTGCATGGTGAATTCTTTGTTGAGATTTTTCTTTGCACAACTTAGATTGAACCACCCATCTTTTGATCATCATAATTTATTAATTATGTGAAGATTCAAAATCTTTGAGATGTCAAACTCTCGATCTGAAATACCAACATAATTGCAACCTCTTCAAACAGTAATCAACACATTGACAGCTAGTACTGAAATCAACAACTTACATATTCCTTTATTGAACAAATAAATTAAAAAACGTAAATATACCTACCTCTGAGAAAATCCCAAATCATACTTGCAGGTTTATCGTATTTACATTCTAGATTTAACTTGGAAATCAAGAACTAGAGTTTGAAGTTGCAATTCAACTACCACCTTCAACCTCTCCTGGTAAGCGGTGCACTGTACTCTATTCAAAAATCCTGAACGCAATCTTATTGGCAATTATTCGACTCATTTAATCTATTCTAGAACCTTTAATATGATTTCTCTGTCCTTGACGCCATAAAATGAATGCTTATTTACAACGCATCCATGCCACACATACCTCTGCTCTGGCATCCATTATATTTGTACAGGCTACGTAAAAGTGCTAGGGGAAATACCAAATTTAATAATTTTGGAAGACATAATGGTATAGACCATCCATTGTAATGTTCTAGTCTTAGATGTAACACATTTTTTTGTTTTCGACATTGGTTCCAGGCTTAGGTGTAACACATATTGTTTTGTTGTGGGCATTGTAACACTACCATTACATACGAATTATGTTAACACCGCCACAAGATAGCGAAGCTAATATTATTTTTGGAGTAAATAGTCGAAACACTCAATGGTACACATCTGGCACAGGAAGGTTGGAGAACATTCCATTATGAATTGTAACACACGTCTATTGCTTTGTTTGAGCATAACATATCCATAGAATGTTCAACTTCTAGGTTTGTTTCATCTTTGTTCTACTGCGATTGAAATTGTTAGATTGAAATTGTTCGAGTAGCTATACATGTAATGCATCACCATCGTCTACATTGTTGGAAATATCAATTAAGAAATGAGGTTGGTAAATGAATGTGCGCTTTAACTCCTCCAATATTGCGACATTATAACGTAACTACTATTGCACCATCGCTTCTTTTTTGAGTGCACCAGGGCCTAAAAGATGTTGCAAAAACTGCTCATCATGTTGTGCCACAACATTTAAATAACGTTTTCATCTGATGCATTGTTATCAGGATTGCATGGATTTACTGAAGTTTAATGAGCTGCGAGATCAACTTTTCTTGGTTTTTTGAATGTATCTAACATGGCCAACACAAGTCCTATACTTTTGGGTTTTCTAGAGATCTCTCACCAGTGTAGTGTAGAGAACCCTAGAGTGTTTTCTTCGAAATGGTAGCTCTCTTACATGATATTGTTGAATGATTGGTATTGTTGCTAGTTCTCTCAGCGCACCGCCATCCTGAGCTTGAGCTTTGTAGTGCAACTTGTTTCTAGCTTTAAGCATTGTTACATATTATCCTAATTTTTGTACTAATGCACTCAATCGAATGAATTGAAACTACTATGAGCCTCTGTGAAAGTGATAGTTGATTTAAAATCAACGATTGTTGGCATTCAATTCCTTCTCACATTCTTTTTCTCAAATTTAATAAGTTTTGACATGCCATTTTATGGACAGATTATGCCGACGGATATGTAGGGATTGCAGGGATATATGACAGGTTTTGTCCCTCCTGTTCAAAGGTAAGGTGCTTTTTTAATTGATATATGTAACATGTTGGGTGTTTGAATTTTGTTTTGCAGCTTGAGAAGAACATTCGGCTCATTGCACTAGCAACAAGTTTGCCTAAACATGTAGATGATTGGTTCCTTAAGTTTCACTGCTTACAATTCAGGTTTGTTTATATTTCTTTTGTATTTAGTTGCTTTAAAGAATTTGACATATACATGCAAACTCTTAAGGAATTTAAGATCTGAAATTATTTCATTTATAACCCGTTGAACACATTTATAGGTTAGGAATGCTAACTTTTGCGGGAAAATATATGTAGGTGGTGAGGTTAAGCATTTATTGGATATTGGAAACCTGTGAGACATTCTTATCTTTGTTGTAAAACATGGTAGAACAATTGAAGAGATTGAAGGTACCATGTTTCCTTCGATTTGTTCAAATATCTTTGTTCCCTTTCATTATAATGTGGTGGTTCTGTGATGTGCTGAAGTTTTCAGTTAATTTTTTATTAATAAATAATGTTTGGCTTGAAGCATGTTTGTGTTAGAGTTGATTCTGGTTTGGAGCAAGTTTTTGTTAGCAATGGGTATGCGAAGAAGGAAGTGACCATGTGCAATCTTGTGTTATTGAATACATCAATAGTATGTCCTAAAAAGAGTTTGATTCCCATCATAGAATCCATGAGTAGCTGCAAGTATGAAGGTTATGCTCCTCATGGTTTACTCTAAACTCGCTGGTATTTCTCGCCTTTTTATTTTAATCATTCATCTTTTGTATCTTGGGCTTTGGGATTCTTCATTGGCAGTCACATGGATGCATTGTATGAACCCATCAAAACTACACTAATTATAAATGCTAATAGAAGCAGAGTATGGAGTCTGACTTATTATTATTGTGAACCATAATCCCATGACTATTATTACCATCAATACCAATTATAACTACTAACAAAGATACGGGATGGCATATTAGCTTATGTAGCGGACCACCACTTAATGCTTGTTTTACCTTTTCAAATATCTTATGACAACTTTGATTGAGAGTATCTATTTAGCAAAACTTTTCCAACTCTGGCACCTCCTCAAGTGAGACATCCCACAACCCCCTACGGGCTTATTAAGAGTATCTATTCAACCAAATTTACCCTAGAATCTCACTTACAAAGTACACCAGAGAAAATTAAGAGTATCTATTGAGCCAAATTTACCTTAAGACTCACACCTACCTAGGTGAGAAAGCCCACTAAGGATCGATTAAGTAAGGGTATCTATTCAACAAAAGTCTCCCAGGGAATTTCACCTTACAAGGTGAGATATTCCGGTAGGAGCAATTAAGAATATGTACTCAAATAAGTTTTCCAAATACTTGCATCTACCCAAGTGAGCTAGGGGTAGTCAAGAGCATCTACTCAGCTAAAATTTACCAAGACTTGCATGTACCCATGGGACTCTGGCTAAGGAACAAAAACACCCTTCTTTCACCACCTATCCAAGCCCAGGTTGATAAGTCGGAGGATAATATGATAAAGTAACTAGAACCTGCCCATGGGACGACCTGTTAGGGTGATTAAGACTATATATTCATAGAAAATTTCCCAAGACTTGCAGCTACCCAGTTGAAATAGCTCACTGGAGAGAAACATGTTTAGGGGAATTTGAACCTTGTTTGGGGGCTAAAAACACCCCTGTTTTACCAACCAAACAAACTCCATTGAACTTGTCTTTAACTATGTGTGTGTGTGTCTTTTTCTTTTCAACCCTTTTCTCTCTTTCGGCTTCTTGTGTGTGCTCTTGGCAAGGTTGACACAAGCTCAAACCTAGTGGAACCATCCATGCAAATGTTGTTCAATCCCCATAACCAATAAAAATTGTACTAGATTCATAGAACTAGGAGATATATCTTCTACATGTCTATCTTTTACGTGCACATATGGTCATCGTTTTATTTTTTTGTTGGTTATCGCATTCACTACTACAATATAAAGTCAAATGCTGAAAGAGTCTCGCTATGGAAACTAGATCATTTGTGACCTAAGCAGCTCAAATTTTTTTTTTTTTTGGATTCCTAGACTATTTGCAGTGCCTACAAGGATCAAGACAACAATGAGTAGTATTGTTTCATTTCAAGGCTATACAAAACCCCTTGAAGACAGAGATTGAGTATGGGATTAAAATAGTTAATCACCTAGACAACTTAATTCACTAAGATGCTAAGTTTTTTTAAACTCCTACAA
The DNA here is from genome assembly GCA_034641835.2 of Pinus albicaulis. NCBI lineage: Eukaryota > Viridiplantae > Streptophyta > Pinopsida > Pinales > Pinaceae > Pinus > Pinus albicaulis. The sequence continues at coordinate 562,169,806 of CM076570.1, read as the reverse complement.
AATCATGATGGTTTTTTGCATTAGGTAAATAGTATGCTGTCATTTTTTGTTTTAAATTACCATGACAATAGTCATTAAATTTATGAAAGGGTTCAAAGTTGTGCCAATTTGTAATATTAGGTTTCTAAATGCAAGCCATATTTTGCATAATATGTTCCCAAAAGTTTTTTTTAAACTACTTAAAAATAGAGGCAGCATTATCAATGGGTAATAAATAATAATTTTGCAAACCCCTCAAAGAATTTTTAAGGTTTAGTCCCATTTTCCCTCACCAGTCATTGTTTTAGTCAAGGCTAAACATGTTCATAAAACTATAAATTGTCTCAGGATAAAAGGGTTCTTTTATTGGTTAGCATAATCGTAAACTGCATATTTATCACTCAAAATATTTACAAATGATAAGGCATCTTCTCTACCTATGGAAGAGAAGCTCTACATTAAATATAAAAGTATTCTTCTGGTCCTATAATATGCTAGAGCTTTAAAGATAGTAATATATTTACACACGGGACATTCAAGGATAGTTAGTGTAGCAAGTGTGCCCAAAAATTCATAGAAATAACTTCCTCTTGTTGATTTTTTCTTTGACATGTACATTATTTTGCAGTTGGCTAACACTATCTATTCCATATTGGTGTAGGATACAATATTCATAGTAAAAATATACTTTTAGCAGTCTTGATTTATTCATTAGAGCATATGCATATTTTACACAGAATAGTTAACTTAGTTCATATAGATTACAATCTCAAACTTGTTCTAATATTTCTTATAGAATGGAATAAATGTATTCTACTTGTATGTCTGGTACTTTCCAACACTTCATTTAGACCTCCACCTGATTTTCATAATTTCCATAACCGTTAGGTAGGGACTTGCAACTTTGATGTTATTTTTCTTGTTTAGTAAAAGATTTTCCAAGACTTTACAAAGATTTATAACTTCTCAAAAGTTGTATAATTTAAAATTTATAAAGTTTCAAGGTTTATTTTTTTAAAGTCTAGTTCTTTAAAAGGTGCTAGCTCAATGGAAGAGCACCTGCTTTACAAGCAAGAGGTTGGTGGTTCGATTCCATCGTGCCCTGATATTCATATGGAATGGTGACAAAGGCTCTTTTGACCATCACCAATGAGCTTATGGTGACATATTTCAACCCTCGCCAATGAGCTTATGGTGACATTTTTTTGACCCTCGCCAATGAGCTTATGGTGACATTTTTTGACCCTAGCCAAATATGAAAAGGTGAGGGTCAACGAACATCAGCATATATATGCACCAATAGTGACAATTATGAAAGGTCCATTACAAAAAATCATTGTTATTCATATGAAATGGTGACGGCCACTATTCGTCATTATAATCAATATTTGTGACGGACCCTGAATGTCACCACAACACATACTTTTGGCGACGCCACCTTTGGTGATGTTTATTTTTTTTGGTGACAAAGGCTATTTTCCTTCACCATTGCTCATATGAAATGGTGACGGTCACTATCCATCATTATAAATCATTATTGGTGACGAACCTTGAATGTCACCACAACACCTATACTTTCGGCGACGCCATCTTTGGTGACGTTCAACTTTTGGTGTCGAAGGCTCTTTTGACTATAACCAATGAGCTTATGCTGACATTTTTCGCCCTTCACCAATGTCCTTTTTTCTTGTAGTGTTTTTTGTACTAAGGGGACACAACCTAACCATACACCATACATCCGATGACCATACTGTAGATATTTGGGGTGTGGACTAGTGATTCTTCATCAAGGTTAATACCCAACCCATATTTAATCTGCTACTGTCATAAACATAATATTTTTACAAATTGAAACACTTAGAATCTACTTCTACTTCTACTTTTTCACCTTTATTGAGATAAAGCACAAACATGCACAAAAATTTGATACAATTGTTTATGGTCAATGACCCTAGAAAAACCCACAAGTAGAATCTACTTCTATTTTTCACTTTTATTGAGATAAAGCACAAACATGCACAAAAAATTGATACAATTGTTTATGGTCAAATGAACCTGGAAAAACCCACGAGCTAGTGAGAGAGAGGAGGAATTTTTATTTCTTCTGATAATTTATTACAGTAGTCAAATCAACAATAAATGAAACTTATCTTCCTTGTAAATTGTGCCCATATTTTCTAGAAATTCATGCTGCCTCAATTCTTTGATTTTTGTGCCTAAGCTACTTTGAAAACTGTGCCCAACTTGCTTAGAAATTTGTGCTTTATGGCCCTTGAATTTTGTGCCTGTGCCTAAGCTACTTTGAAAACCGTGCCCAACTTGCTAAAAAATGTGTGCTTTATGGCCCTCGAATTTTGTGCCTTGTTCACCCTTAAAAATCGTCTAACTAGAAGCCAAAATTGCATGTCCATTAGAAGAGTTTGAAGAGTAAAAATCCATATTAATGGTGTGCTTCTTTGTTATTGATTCTAAAGCCTCCATATTTTTAAAACATTTAGATTTTATTTGATACATTTTGTTGACAAAAATTGCAATGTTTCTCAATGTTACTTTTTTAAAAATTTTGGTCCTTTGTCACCATTGGAAGTAGAAGCTGGCTAAGAATATTTGGGACCTTTCATTTGCTGCTTGTTGTGAGGTTGTTGCTTATTTGGAGGCTCGGATTTATATATTTTTTGGGCAACTAAGGCTTTGTTAGATGTACTTGAGTGTTGATCACTCCGAGATGTAAGAGCTTATCATGATTTCGTATCAAAGAATTACAAAAAAATTCTAGAGATTTTGATTTGTAAGTAGCCCCTAAAGCTTTTCTGATGGAGAGAAAAATAGATACAAAAATAGAATATGCACTAGAAAAAATAGCATATATACATTGGTCATCCTTCATTTCTCTTTTACATTCTTCAAGTAAAATTCCAACTATTTTGAACTTAGATAGGTAATATTTAATGCAAGAGAAATCATTTGAATATAAAAAAAATATTTGTTTTAAAAGTTGGTTGTCTCAAATCTCATTTTATTTACCAAATATTGTTTCCATATTTTCTCAAGCTTCATCCAGGTCGTACATTCCTTGTTGGTGAAACTATAAATCACTAGAGATAAACATTTCGGTTAATCTGCATGTTTCATCATTTTTATTATTCCGATTGAATTTGTTTGTGGCATCAATATAGGAAATTTGTTTTCCCAATGTACTATAATAAAGTCCTTTACTTCGCAGTACATCCTCTATAGGGGACTTGCAAGATATTAGTTTGAAATGCTAAACAAAAGATCTCTTGAACTAGCCATATTAAAATATAATAAAGTCCTTTACTTCGTAGTACATCCTCTATAGGGGATTTGCATGATAATTAGTTTAAAATGCTAAACAAAAGATCTCTTGGACTAGCCATATTAAAATGTAAAGGTAATATGGCTTCAAAAGTAGAAATTGATTGTTTGGATGGAAAGTTCTTGAAAAAATGTTAACTTTAAAAGGATGACACTAAAAATGAATTTCACATGTCAAAGTCATGTGCTTCTTAATAAAGACATAAATTGTGACCAAAGTGCAATGTGGAAGGTAGAGTTAGTCCACATGGTATTGGATGTACAAAGAGATTGCAAAGTAAATTTTTTTTCCATTGTTCTCTAACTTTTCTTATAAGATCACTTTTACAAATAAGTTACTTTTACATGAAGTGACCCACATTTATAAAATAAGTGAAAATCATTTTTACAATGAAAAAATTAACTTGAAAAAATAATACTAATGTTACTTTATATTGATTCATTTTTATAATTTAAGTAAAATATTCTTTATGATAATTTTATATTATAATTTAAGGTTGCATGATATTTTTCAATAAACAGTTTAATGAAATTAATATTTGAACTTGACCTTTTTTTAACAAATTAACTTTCAACCAAGTGAGAGCTAATGTAAAATATGTAGCAAATGTTGTGAAGAAAAATATTTTTCCCCAAAAATCCCTGGTTTTGCTTGGAAAAAACTTCAACACCATGTTTGAGTAAAAAAATATGAAATGTTATGAGATTGCGATTAAATCTCAATTAATCTACTTGGAAAATGAAACTTTCCTCTCTAGTTTTGATTTGCTAAGATTTCATAGAGCACAAAGAAAAGAGCATACTGAGAAAAGAAAACAATTTTAACTCTATTTTTAGTTTGCTAAGATCACATAGATTCCAATTCAAAGAGCATACATAGGTAATTAATATTAATGAATTAGGAATATAAACCAAATAACTAAAACATTGGCATGTTTTAAATAATAATAATAATAAAAGGCATCATGAAACTTTTGTACCTTTGGATTCGACAAAAATGTTGCATCTTTGGAAAACAAAAACCCTTTTGTGTGAAATGGAAAGTGTCTCCCACTGAAAGTAGCACTCTAGATAGAATGTGATAGCTTGCTTAGCCCATAAATTCACATAAATATTACAACCTAGAAATATTTTGACACTTGTGACGACACAGGTTTAGGATCTTGATCAACAACAAAAGTGGATCTTCAAGCAAACTTTGATACCATGTTCAAGAAAATAGCGTATTTTCACATTGGTTGAACACCTTAAGCAATTTCTCACAAAATAAATAAATCAAAGATCATTATACCAATGTATTATGTGTTTAAAATCCCTTGAAGAGGAAGAGTCCACAACCCTCATGAACAAGGCCTATTGAAGCAATATATTAATGCAAAAGAATTGGAATTTTACATGAGCCTTCACACAATTGATCTTTAACAAATGAGCCTCAATGGTGTTTAAATAAGGAACATGGCTCCATCAAGTGTTAAGCCACAAATCAATATAGTCTTAAATATTGAGGAGAATATGCATTTTCAACCCACTTTATGTCTCATGATAGTTAGATTACATATCTACAAATGCATACTAAGTAAACACATTAAAAAAAAACCCTTTTCTTTTAAGACACATTAAATCAACCTTTAAGTGTCTAAATATATTCACACCTTCAAACAAATATGAATCAAGATATGAAACCTAATCCTACATTACAATTTTAATTGAAAAGACCTTACATTTTTATTTCCACAATAAACGTACGTGGGATGAAATACACAAGACATAAGCCTACCATTTACAAATCACCCGTAATCAAGTAATGATACCAAACAATGGTTAATCATGCTTAACCTTGGTTGACCATGGTTTCATATAGTTTTCCATCATCCATGGTTGATGTTACCCCACAAATTGGTATCTAACTCTTGACATAATCAACACTAGTTACTATGGTCAACCATGAGCTTTTATCCTTAACTATGGTTGACCTTGGTTGATATTACCCCACTAATCGATCTATAACCATTGACATAATGAGCACCAGTCAATATGGTTGACTATGATTGACCATGGGTATTTATACTTGAATTTAACCCAAATATGCTAATAGTTGATGATGGTCAAATATTAACTCATTAACTCCTAGCCTAGTAATAAGAGTTGAATATTGTTGACCTTGGATAACCATTGTTGCATGTAGTTGTACATGATGATCAACACCACCTAACCTTCACATAATAACCATTGGGAAAACATGGTTAACTATGACTTACCAAAAGTGAACATGGTTGAATGTAGCCTTATTATGTAAATGGATCGTCAAAAATGGCTAGCCATGGTTGCATCTAGTTGTCCATTGTTAATGATACTCCACTAGCTGACCATTGACCCTTGGAATAATGGCCACTAACATGTTGATAAATCAAGTAGTTATGTAGTTTAATGTTTGATTCCTCTTCTTGATAATTTCATGTGAATATTAGATATTGTTTCTTTTTATTTTTTTTGTCTTCTTCATCAAGCAACTATACAAATGTTCAAAACGTAAAGATCACAATGAGACAAAGGACACCAGAAGGTAGGCCAGGGGCCAGGGAAAAACCCACAACGGGAAAACCAAACAATCCTTCTCTTCTAGAATTAGATCAAAATGAGAGATATCCAAGACTAAACTGCCACAAAGATTCCAAGTCAAACCCTTCTCCAAGTCTCCTCCAACAAGTCAAAGTCAACGTTGGTAAACCTCCTTCAAATGTGGGCAAACTCAGAATTTCGGCCTTGCAGTAGAGGCCGAATTTAGGCCCTACAATTACCTCATATTTTCCTTAGAAATTTTTCACATGTGAGTAGTAGTAGGGTAGAAAAATTTGATTTCTTCTTCTCCTTTGACTTCAACCTTTCTTCTTGTTGTCTAGGTGTAGAAACTGATACATAATGTGATGAGTGAATTGGTTCTCCAAGAGGTTAAATTGTCTTTTATATATCGCCATCCAAGAGGGTCAAATAGGTGCCACTAGGCTGACTTGGTCTTTTTGTGGGTTTATGACTATATATATATATATATATATTCTTACAAATGTCCAAATATGACATGAATGAAATAAATATTCTTTTGACTCATAATAAATTTTTTTGACTCTTTTGACTCTAAGCATGAAGAACGTGCTTTAACAAAATATAAATGAATATAATAAATACATCAATGATAATTTTATATTATGAAGACCGACTCTAGTTACAACTTCAACACTTGCTCTTAACTAGGGAGATAATCATATTGAATCAATAAGATAATCTCAAGTTGAAATATTCATATAAGAAAGGATCCATATTGATAAGCATCAATGATGATAATATCATCATAACCAATGTTGTCAAACTACCAAGGCCTTGAAAAATAAGCTCTATCTCTCCATTAGATCAGAGCACAATGCTGGGAGGCATTCAATAAGATACCACACCGCCTCTTTGAGGACATACTCCACCTAGGTTGATCAAAATATGTCCTCAAAATACCATTTCCTAATCCATTGGCACAATACTTGACACAAGGAAATATTGGTCCTCTAGAACATTCTTATATTAGATCAATGTTCTTGACTTACGATGGGTAGTCCTAGTCATAGTACAGATCTCAAGAATTTCGGTCCTTGATGCTTATCCAATCCACCATTCTCCCTACCCGTGTTCATGCACTAGGCTTACGGTTGTTAGTCTTGGCCATAATACGTGACACATGGAGAATAAGGTGTCAAACTTCACTCCCTCTCAATCCGGGAGGAGATATTTGTTAGTGTCAGTATTTGCATCCTGCCATCAATGATCAAAAATCCTCTTTTCATATCATTTTATGGGTCCCACTAAGAATTTTTTTATCATTCCACTAGGTCATGCAAAAACTTAGTCACAGATGGGAACCTTAGTCTGGAAACATCACTTTTCCTCATATTTGATTACTTGCTAGCATAGTTTCATACCTTGCTAACTGTACACCATCCATAAAGTTAACATCAATAATGTCATGAAATTCAATCTTTCAAGGTCTCATTAGGTCTTTTAGGGGTTTTCAAGATTTCATTAGGTCATTAGGGTTTCCAAGGTCCAATAAAAATTCATTTCCACCGCATAAGACTAGCAAGTAAAGGGTGATCCAATAACATCTCTTCACCATATGAAGATGATTTGTAAAGAAAATTTCTTGTTTCAACATGTACTTTTGGTTTTCATATGTAATTTTTAATCTTATTTATGTTATTTTATGTCATTCAAATGTAATAAGTATCATGATTCCCAAGCTGCTAACTCAGAGTTCCAACATGCCAAAGCATCAAAATGTCAAATCAAAGAATTCTCAAAGTCATCAGATGATCAATTTTTCAAGGAAAAAGTCAAGTGCAAAGGTAAAAATTCAGAGTTTAAAGTGAAAAGTGAAGAGAGAAAAAGTGGGTCCCAAGGCCCAAACTATAAAGGCCACCAAGACATCATAAACAAACTCATTTGGAATTTCATCCATTGAGCACACACCCCCTTAGCTAGAAAAATTGAATTGCAAGGTCAGAGCCTGAGTCTTTTAGTGGTGTTGCGCTTTCAGAGAGTGGCGTTGCACTTAGAGCAGGCAACGCTGTGCTTTTCTCCCACTGGTGGTGCGCTTCTGGGCAAGGCGCTGTACTTTTTCCAGATGCATCGTGCTTTTGTTCAGTGACCTCTCCAGGAAATAAATCACCTCCAAAATCTCCTAAACTCTCAACAAATTCTTGTTACACCCTCTAACAAGTAAGTACACTAAATTTGTTTCCTCCTTGCACTCCTAAACAATTATTTCATAGTGTTTTTGATTCTAAGTGAAATTGACATTTCTTCCTAAGTGAAACCTTAGTTTTACTCCTAATCCCCAAATTTGATGCCCTAATACCCTACATTCCATTCCCACACATCAAAAAACCTATCCCTACCCTTACATTACCATTTCCTAATACTTAAGTCCCTTTCCCTAAAAACCCTAAGTCCTAGGATTCTACATTCCTAGGCACCCACTTCCCCAAACGTGTAATTAAATTCTCATTTCTAATTCCCTTGAAATTTTGACTTCCCATCACCTCCTAAAGTTCCCTAATCCCTTCTCCCATCTCCCTAAATTTTCCTAGAGTTATCCCTATTCCCTAGACCCTCTTCACTCCCCATTCCCATCCACCTTATCCCTAGGGTTTTCATTGGCCACCTAAACACTATGGAGGAAGCCAAATACTATGTGGAAGAGGAGGGTAGACAAAGAGAAGAGAATAGAGAATAGAGGCCTCACAAAGGAGGAAGAATCCTAAGGCTGGAGTCCACCAACAAAAATTAATTGAGAGCCTCTCCCATGACTGTTAGTTGCTTTGAGTATGTAGGTTGCCTTGATTTTTGCAACATGATTCAAAGGGTCCAACATCATCCCATGTTGAGTAGAGTTTTCACTTGAAACCTCAGAGATAATTAGGTGACCCTTGCAAGTGTGACTTTCAGTGTATCTACATCTGTCATTGCTATTGCCACACGCATTCCAAACATGGGAGAAAAATGGTTTAAATCCCTGGATTTGGAGGATCAGTAATATGAACTATTCATTAAACAAAGATACAGGGATGAAAGGAGGAGGATTTTCCCTTTCAGTTACCTTCTTGATAGGTATGCACTTCTCTTGTGAAGGGAGGTTTTCTAGGCTCTACATATACCACATTAGACTGCTGATGCACTTCACAAGAGTGATATTGCTCAATATCCCATACTTTCTGTTTAGGAGCATAGATAAAATGGCTTACATTGTGAAAAAGAGAGACTATAACCAACATATATGAATAACCTCTTTCACCACTCATTGCTGAAAATCATTATGCTCCATCACCTTGATCAAGTGGGCATCTCATGGGACACCTTCATTGCAAATAACATCTTCACTGCTCCACAAGCTCCACATGCTGAAGATGTGCCTTCTTCATCTCACCCAGCTACATCTATGCCTCCACCTCACTCCACTGCACCTAATCCATCACCATCACCCCCATCATCACCATTTTATGAGCAGGATGAGTCACCTAGCAGAGTTGAGGTCAACAAGCCTAAAGAGGGTGAAATAAACATGTTGGCAAAGACATATCAGAGAGGGCATATGCAGGTGTTTCCCCACAGATTGTGGGAGGGTCCATGCCTTCTTCACCAACAAAACATGTACATAAGGGAAGAAAAAAGATGGCAGAGGAAGATGTACATCAGGAAGCCATTCATGAGGTGGATGACCTCCATGAGAGAGAGACTGATTTTGACCTTGTTGAATTGGATGAGCAGGATGATGATGACGGCTCCAAATTGATTATCAAGTAGAAGGATTCCCAAATCAGGGAGCTTCATACCAAATTAGAGAGATCTAATTTTGTCATTTCATACTATGAGCAAGAAAATGAACAACTCAAGACCAAGCAGGCCATCATGGAGATTTAGCTTCTCAAAGCAAAAGAGAAGAAAAAAAAGCAAAGGCCTTTCTTGATGAGGCTTATGAAAGATATGGTGAAACCAATGAGGTATAAGAACAAGTTCCAAGAAGAAGACATAGGACTAGAGGGATGAAAAGCGCTCTAGAATTGTAGAGGCAAAAGGAGGATGATCTTGCCAATCAGCTAACTTTGAATGGACAATTTTCCGTCATTGTCAATGAGAACCGGGAGCAATGGATTGACAAGGCTAACCAACATCTTGAGAAGCTCCTAGAGAAGGAAAAAAAGGACAATGAAATATTGAGAAAGAGGGCCAAACACTACTTCAAGAAAAATCAAATTTCAAGCTCAAAACTCCAAAAGGCCAATTCAAGACTTGAAACCCTAACCAAGAAAAATGAAGGGGAAAAGGTTGATATTATTGTTGAGGCATCACTCATTGCCTAATACACCTCATCAACATCCCAAAACAGAAAATTTGAAGAAATTTAGGTAAATTTTGAAATTTTTGCAATTTTTTGTGTTTTTGCCAATTTTGCACAGTGGCACTGGCAAAAGCGTAGCGCCCTAAGCGCTGCGCTTTTCCTAGGGACCTCCAATGGACAAAATTAAGGTACCACTGGATTCAGAAGGCAATTTACAGTCAGGAAATTATTTTTTTTAATCTTTTTTGGGTCAAAGAGGCAGTTAAAAGGTCAAAAAACACTCAAGCAATTACATTTCTGCCCTGTTTTGGAGGCTGGCGCTATGCGTTTGACCAGTCTTGGGAGAATCCATTTTTGGAGGGTCAAATCAGCACCATTTTGGAAACCAAGCATAGATTTGGAAACCAAACCAAACAAGCTTTCCAATGAGCTATCTTGAGCTCAATTTGGACATTTGGACCCCCCTCAAAAGTGTCGTTGAAGATGGTGCTCTGATTTTGACCTTGGCACTGCGCTTTTGATAAATTTTCTTAGTTTGATGATATTTCCAAGTTTTCTTATTTTTTCTCAGTTTCACTTGGAAAATGGTGTTTTCACCTCTGTAAATTAATGATGTAAATTTAATTATGGTGTTTTTACACTTACTTTGGGTAAATACATTAGATGAAGACTTTTGATGATGATGTAATGAATCAATTTCCAAAAAGTGAGGGATGAGTCAATTTGACCTCCCTACACTCTAGTGTCAGTTTAGTTTTTGGTGGAACTGCTGCTCCATTCAAGGATTCGACCCCTGAGGTTGGGAGAAGTTGTTTTGTGCTATATATCTTGTACTTTTTGACTCATTTCCCAGGTTGGATGTTGTTGCATTGATTAAAGACTCTAGTGTAATAGGTATTTGGTAGGAAATTAATGAAAGGGTTGCAGCTATTTCTTTGGGATACCTGTGGTATGTAAATATAGCATTGTTATTGTTAAACACCATGTTAAACACACACATGGTGTATGAGAAGAATAAAAACACACACACACACAAGAGACTCAATACACAATGAAGGATAAGCGTGAGGCTTTCTTATTTTTCCATTATACATGATGTACATTTATAATACAATGGTGTGACTCTTGGTTTCACATTCCAAGGTCACTTGGACTCCATTGTGACTTTTCGCATTCCACACCTACCCATGGAGGATTAGGTGTTCCAACATCCCCCCTTAATCCCAAGGGGTATGTGTGAGTCTGAAAAGAGAGTTGTAATAAAAATATGCAAAGTATACATGGCAGCACTTGGGCTGAATCAACTCTCTGAAATGTTGGAAAAAAGAGGTGGTTTAAGGATGACCACCAACACTGGAACACAATACTTGTTGGAGTTCCAGGAACTCTTTCAAAACTGGCAAGAAGGTGAAAGCTTCTGCTAGAGGAATTGTCCCTCATAAAAAAGGGAGACCTTCAACCTAAAAGAAGGGAGGTCTGCTACTTGTGATGGTTTTAGGATTACCAACAACTCTGGAATGATTGAAGCATTTTATGGAACTCAACCAAAGCTGGCAAGAAGCTGAAGGCTTCTGCTAGAGGAAGTGTTCCTCATATATGAAAGGGAGACCTTCGACCTAAAAGAATGGAGGTCTACTACCTGTGGTGGTTTAAGGTTGTCCACCAACCGAAGGCATGCTCATGGGCATCCGTGTCTCTGGCTACATATCTAAATTTGGAATGACGAATTGTGGCTTAGGCTCGCTTGAACTGCTGTGTCTCTGGCTACAAATCTGAACATGGAATGAGAGATTGTGGCTCAGGTTCGTTTGATCTGACGTCGAAGCTTGTACATGACCACCATTTTCCCCCCTGTCAGGGACAAGGTGAGATGATGGTGAAAAATCAACTGCAAGTTTGCTCAATATCCGTGAACATATTCTGACATGTGACTTAAACATCTTCTTGGCTGTTGATTCCCATTTCCAAGAAGCAATCCATCCAAGATGAATCTTTGTTCTTGCAGGAGGCTTGTTTCTGAAGCATCTGTCTGAAGAATGAGTGTGCCGACCACAGTGCTTGCATGGATGAAGATCAAAACAATGACCTTTCATATGGCCAACTCGATCACAGTGTTGGCATTTTACAATTTTTTGTTGTGGAAGCGGAACAGGATCTGGAACAGCTGCAGGTGAACTGTCATACAAAAATCCGACACTTTGAAATATGATGGGCTTGGTGTAGTCTGGAATATGAAAGGACACATCCTTGTCATATCCAAGACCATTTCGGTGCTTGTTGTGGACAAGCTCTTCCCAAGGTCTGATGATGGGCTTAAAGGAAGCATGCCGAGCCGCCGTACCTGCATGTAACCGCTCTAGTGCTGCCAGAACTCAGTCAATCAACTGAACGCCATATTATTTTCCGATGAGAGTCTCGACAATATTCTAACAAAAAATAGGTTCGCATTTGTACCTTTTTGGCTCTACTCGTCTTGCTGAAGCTGAGTTTCCAACTGCAAAAACTCAATCTTTTCTTGTGCATCTAGCAAACAACTTTGAATGTTACAAAGAGCATGCTTGATCATTTTTATCATATCATCAACATTGGAATGAATGAGGTTATCCAATAACTCTAATGCCTCATTGATTTTAGCCATTTCAACAACTTAGGCTCAAAAATGAAAGGGTGTCGGCTTCAACCGAAAATGCACCCGTTTACAATGTGATTCAATCTTCCTTCAAACAAATACAAATGATTCCAAAGAATTCTCAAAGTAAAAAATCTGTTGATTGCAACTATGAAGAAGCAATACAATGTTAATTCAATACAATATTTCTGCAAAATATTTTTGTAAATGTGTAGCTGAAAACTACGTGCAAGAAGCCTTTAAAGCAGCTGAAATTTTTTCTTCAAATCGTTGTTTTGCAATGATGGCAAACTTGTCTTCTCATGTAAAATTATTCAGAAAATCACCCTCTTATATATGCCACAAATCATAAAATGTAAAACTGCAATTTTCTCTATGTGTACTGTCCATTTACTGATATGTCATTTTCTCTTCCTCTCTCTCTACTATTTTTTTTTTCAATTTAAAATAATTAAATTAAAAAAATGAAATTGGAAAACTTATTAAGGGGAGGGGGAACTATGAGAAATTTTAAAAAAATGTGAGGGGAGGGGAATTAAAAGGGAAGGGGAATTTAAAAAGGGTGAGAGAGTGGGGAGTTTAAAAACTAAGGGAAATTTATTTAAAAAAGGGGAGGGTGGAGGATTTTAAATTAAAAAATCGAATTTTAAAAATTAAATGAAAGGGTAGTATGGTAAATGGGGGGGCAGTATTAATATATGGGAGAGCGGTATTAATATATGGTAAATGAAAGGGAAGTATGGTAAAGGGGTGGCGGTATGAAGAATGGAGTTGGGGCGTATTCTTGTGAGAGCAGCCGTGAGAGAGGGGGCTGCAGATAGTTTAGGGAGAGGGGTGGCAAACTTCAAATAGGATTTGGGTTGAACGGTGTAGCGTGGAGTGGGCGATGGGGATTTGGGTTGATCGAACAGGTGCGAGAGGTATGCAGAGCGAGCGGTAGGAGCGTAGGTGGATAGGTATAGCATGGAGTGATAAGGGTGTAGTGTAATGGGTGAGAGCGGATTACAACGGGCAGGTGTGAGGGCCGAAGGCAGAGTTTTCCCATAGATATATATATATATATATATATAATTTTTTTTTAATATTTTTTTTTTCTTCTTTTCTTTTTTAATTTGAATGAAACAACAGAGTAGAATAGCAGAGGACAGTAGGAAATTTATGGCAGAATGCTTTTCAAGAAATATACAGCAGAAAAATTTGCATAGATTGCCAATAAAACCTCAAAATTTTTCCAGTAGCCCAGCAACAAAAAAATGGACTTTAAAAATGCAGAATTCTTCCCGAAAATTTCAGCAGAAAACTCAGAAATTTGCAGAAATTTTTCAATGGAAAAACTCAGAAATTTTTCTTTTAGAAACCAACTTTGAAAGACTATTTTCCAGTAGCTCTTCAATGCAAAAATTTAATAGGCAGAAATTGCAGGAAGAAATCAGAATGAAAACCTTTAGATGGGCAGTGCTGCTCTTCTTCAAAGCTAATGCTTGAATGCTGCCAATTTCTGAATGATGCTCCTTCTCAAAACCAATGCTGCTCCTCTTCAAAACCACTTTTTGAATGCGGAAAAATGTCTACTGCAGAAACTCTCTAAATGCTGCAAAAATGCCAAGAATTTTTGCAGATATGCACAGTATCTACAACAAAATACCACCACGTTGGTTTACAACTTCTCAACTCGATACTACGTTAAACACCATGTTAAACACACACATGGTGTATGAGAAGAATAAACACACACACACACAATACAAGATCACACAATGGTAGAAGGAGCGAGAAAAAACTTTCTTATTTTTCCATTATACATGATGTACATTTATAATACAATGGTGTGACTCTTGGTTTCACATTCCAAGGTCACTTGGACTCCATTGTGACTTTTCGCATTCCACACCTACCCATGGAGGATTAGGTGTTCCAACAGTGCTTCTTATGTCTCATTATGTATGAATGTTTTGTTTCATGATCCATTTCATTTCTATGATATGCTGGTTTTCAAGTTGATAAACATAATACATGTCTCATGCTTTGTTTTGGGAAAATATTCATAGTTTGTTCATTTTATTTAGTTTAGAAAGAATTGATGCTTAGCCTTTATTTTTCTATCTCCTCATCAGTGTGATCCATCTCGCGCTGAAACCCTAAAGTGTTAGGTTTTCTACCTACCTTTACCCATTGAATCTATGCAACCCTAATATTATTTGCCCTTACCTAGCCTCTTTGATCTAATCCTCATCCAACAACCCAATTCAAACAAACAAACCCCTGTACTCATACCAAGCCTAAAACCCTAATTCATCCAACCCTCTTGGTTGTGACTTTGTGGAGAGAGCCCTCTTTGGTTTGGTAGGGATAGCTACCAAGCTAAAACATTGGTCTATGGTTACCTCTGTTTGGACTCTTTCTCAACCTTAGAGATTTGATGGAGTGATAACATATTGGAATTGTTTTCGGGGAGCTAAAGATTTATTTTCCCTGGGTGTATGACAAGAATCATTGGAATTTGATCCTTTGGATGATAGGGTTAAGTTTCAGAAAAGGCTAAGTGGATAATTGCAGTGTCAAGATTGTAGAGCTAGCTTCGAGGAGATATACTAGAGAAAATGCCAATCCTGATCTAGTTGATCTAGTCGCAGATCCAGATAATATTTTCCGGAGACATAGATATCAAACTAGAGAGATTCAGTCAGGTCCAATTCCACTGGTAAGATCTACTTCACTTCCTACTAAAATACTATATCTTGAAGATATACTGCATGATCTGAAATTTGAATTGTCATTGTTTATATCTAAGTCTGAAACTTCTTTATCTGACATAGTCTTCGATCCTTTAAGACTCTTTGAGGTCAAGTCACTATCTGAATTAGATCTTAGCTCTCTAAAACTTGAAGAAGATTGGTTTTTTAAAGAGATCAAACCTAAATCAGACCTTGACATCAAAGACTGGATCCAATTCTACCATCAAGAGTCAATACCTGTCTCGACTCAACCTTAATAAAGTGTAGCTTTTTAATCTACACCCTCGACCTCATCATCTATACCTACTACTTCAGTACCTACAACTGATGTTCCACTACCTATTCAGCCAACCCATCCCGTTGTCAATACAACACTTCACTCAACAGGAATCATGGCAAGATTTGCTGCACTTATCTTACTTGCTCAATTGAATGATTTACCTCAGAGTTATGGCCAAAGACTCCCCCTGTTTGATGAAAATTATACCATATATGCAAGACAACACATTGTTAAGGTCATTGAATTCATAGACTTGGAGGAGGTTGATGCTGACAATGCCAAAATGAGGATTATAACCCAAAGCTTCTGTGGATATGTCATAGTTTGGTTTAGATCCTTGACTGCTAATTTCATTGCCACTCTAGACCGGTTGATTGATGCATTTATAGCCTGATGGGAGGTAAATAAAAATAATTTATAATTGCTTTATGCGTATGAGAACATAAAGATAAATCTTAATGAATCAGTCCAATATTTCAATACTCGCTTCAATATAATTTATAATGCAATTCCCGCTGAGATCAAGCCTCCTCCAGGCTTAGCTCTCATACGTTATCCAGATGCATTTGATCCCAACATGACCTACCAACTAAGGGAAATAAATCTAGCTACATTGGAAGTTATGCAAAATAATGCAGTCAACGTTGAAGAAAATCTGCTGATGAAAAGAGCTAGAGATAGAAATGAGAGAAAAGTCACTATTAAATATGAACCATTTACCTCATCTTCCAATTCCAAGATGGACACTTTGATAAGGACTATTGAATCAGTCCAAGATTTCCATACTCGCTTCAATATAATTTATAATGCAATTTTTGTTGAGAGCAAGCCTCCTCTAGGCTTAGCTCTCATACATTATTGGTATGCATTTGATCCCGACATGGCCTACCAAATAAGGGAAAGAAATCCAACTACATTGGAAGATATGCAAAAGAACGTGGTCAACGTTGAAGCAAATATGCTAATGAAAAGAGCTAGAGCTAGAAATGAGAGAAAAGTCACTATTAAGGATGAACCATCCACCTCATCTTCCGATGCCAAGATGGACACTTTGATAAGGACTATTGAAAGTATGTTTGAGAGGATGTCCATCATTGAGAGACCACTTGAGGTTAGAAATCCTAACTACAGAGTCCAACAACAACCTCAGTTAAGGATAAAGTAGAGAGAAAAACAAGCTCCTGAGCAACAACAACAACAAATCAGGACACCCTTGTAGCAGAACTATCCTCGAGGAGAATAAGAAGATGAAGACACAATTGTTGAGGAAAATATCCTTTTCAAGGCTGATGGTTTGCCCATGTTTTTGATGGAAGATGAAGTGTATTTTGAAAAGAAAGATCAACATAAGGATGAATATTTTATCCTTGCCAATGATGATGAGTTGGAGATCGAATCAGATGATTATCAGCGGGGGTACTTGAATGCACTTAGTTCACAAAGTAGGCAGCTGCCATTGAGGAGTAGATATGTGTCGGTTAATCCCATTCATAAGAGAGCATCTTAGCAGAAATATACTTAGACAAAGCAGAATCATTTGAGTAATCAAAGGAAGGGAAAATATCCTGCAATCACAAATCATAGAAAGGTAAATCAGCTATCCACAAGTTCAAAAAATAAGGAAAAGGATAGTCACAAGAAAGAAGCCCCATCAAAGGACCATGTTGGACAATGAGACATCGTTATTAAAGAGGTAGACAAATCCACTCCTTTCAGCCTTGAAACTAAAATTTCAAAATGATAATTTCTATTCCTTTAACCAAGATTGTTAAGAATAACCAGTATAAGTCCCATGTTGCCAAGATGCTTAAAGTAGATCCTTTGTTCGACATGGTAAATGTCGAAGATGATAAGCCTAAACTCATTTTTGGTCCTGCCATTGATGTTCAGTTAGAAGATAGCGAGGTTCCTCCTTTTTACTTGAGTCTAAGATTCCACCAATGCATTTTACACAGATCCATGTTAGACTCCGGAGCCTCCCATAATATAATGCCAAAAGCCATTATGGAAAATTTGGGCCTTGATATCACTCATCCTTACCATGACTTATAATCCTTCAATTAAGGTAGAGTACATTCTATTGGCCTTATTAAAGATTTGGTAGTCTCCCTAGAGAAGATTCCGGTAAAGAATGTTCTAATGGATGTGGTGGTCGCTAACATACTGCCACGGTTTGACATGTTGCTGTCAAGATCCTTGGGGGGGGGGGGGGGGAATTGAGAGGCACATTGGAATTTTCTTATGCAACTATCCCTATTTTCAGACAATTGAGAAAATTGTACTGTGAAACAAAGATGAAATATATGATCACAAGCAAAGAAAAGACCAACAATCATATGATAAATGTTGTACATACAGATTTAGAGTCATTCATTTTGTTTAATGATAGTAGCTTAAATGATGTAGATATAGAGATTCATACTTGCATAAAAGAAGTTATAAAAAAGGAAAAAGAGAAACTGTTGAGCTCATCATAACAACCATTAGATGAGGCAGAGAAAAACTCAGAATAACCATTAGATAAAGCAAAAGAAAGCCCAGAAAATCATGAAGAAACAATTCAGAAAGTTGAGCCAAAACAAAAATAAGAGTTTCAACACTTGGAGGATGAAAATGGCCAATGGTCTATGGACTTTTATGGTGCCCTGGGGAAAGATAGGGAAGGCATTGGAATTTGTGTCCACAACTCTTTTCATCAGCAGAGTAAGGTTCATGCAAATGTAAGATTATGCTCTTACAAGTTAGCTTTTGATTTCGCTAACAATGAGGAAGAGTATGAAGCACTGATTACTGGCCTAAATATCTTGAAGAAATTGGGAGCAAGAAGGATTGTTGTGTATGGTGATTCAAAGCTTGTGATAAAGTAAGTTAAAGGTGAATATCAAGCTAACCATCCTTGAATGAGACAATATAGGAATGTTGTACTAGATATTTTGAAAATGTTTCAGGAGTATATACCTACAATTGTGCCAAGGAGTCAAAATCTCATGGAAGATTCATTGGCTACAACTGCAAGAAATTTTCAGATCCCCATCTATTCAAAAATGAAGTTTGAGATTCATGTGAAACACCGGCCCACTGTTCCCGATAACTTGTGGTATTGGCAAGTATTATGGGATGATATGCAGGTAAATAATTTTCTCCAAGGTGAGGCAAAATTTGAGAATTGTTCCATAAATGAAATTTGTGATAAAGATGACTAGGATATAGAAGCAAATTAGGTGGATATACTATAGTTGAAAGAAAAAAAATATTCCAAAAGGTCTCATACCTTTGGAAGAAATGTTTGACCAAGATGACGTAGCAAGAAAGCCTACATAGGTGCCTATTGAACACACTATTCCGATTAAGCCCGATCAAAAGCCCTTTCGGAAAAAGTTGAGAAGGATCAATCCTAGATTGCTGCCATCAATTGAAAAAGAGGTAAACATACTTTTCAAGTCCGGTATTATTGTTCCTATCATATTCTCTGATTGGATTTCAAATTTGGTCCCAGTAAGAAAGAAGACTGGAGAAATCCGGCTCTGCTATATTTCAGGAACTTGAACAAATTATCCCTCAAGGACAACTATCCATTTCCCAAAATGGATCACATCCTTCAAAGAGTTGTCAATTCTTCCTAAATGTCACTGTTTGATGGCTATTCAAGATATAACCAGATTTTGGTGCATAGGGATGATCAGGACAAGACATAATTTACTACACTTTGGGGCACATTCAAATATGCAAAGATGCCATTTGGTTTGAAAAATTTAGGGGCCACATTTCAGTGGGTCATGGCCATAGCATTTGCCAATGAAAAATATGCTTTCTTGGTTGTTTATTTAGATGACTTGACAATGTTTTCACATTATGATGATGAAAATTTGCACCATTTAAGAATTGTTTTCGAGAGATGCAGGAAGTTCAGAATATCTCTCAACCCAAAGAAAAGTATTTTTTCCATGGAGGAGGGAAAAATTCTTGGTCACATCATCTCCAAGGATGGGATTCGGATTGATCCTTCTCGTGTTAAAGCAATTTAGCAGATTGATTTCCCTCGCAGAAAAAAGGAAATACAATAATTCAACGGTAAGATGAATTTATTATGTAAATTCATTCCTAATTTGGCAGAGCATCTTCGAGAATTGAAAAATATGTTGAAAAAATATAATGATGCGAAGTGGTCTGAAAATGCCAGGAAGTCTTTGAACTCAGTAAAGTTTTCCTTGACTACTACCCCTATTTTGCTAAGTCCTGATTATACTATTGATTTCATAATATTCTCATTTGCTTCTGAGCACACCATGGCAACAGTCTTGATGTAGAAAAGGAATAAAACAGAGCTACCAATTACATTTTTCAGTCGCAATCTCAGAGATGCAGGCCTTCGGAACAACATCATAGAGAAACCGATATTGGCTTTGGTTGAAGCACTGAAATATTTCAGAGTTTACATATTACATTCACATACTCTTGCCTATGTGCCTAATGCAGCTGTAAAAGAAGTTCTCATGTAGACAAACCCAGAACGTAGGAGAGGAATATGGATAACAACATAACTAGAATATGTCCTTGAGATCAAGCCCAAAAAACTAATCAAAGGTCAGGGCTTAGCCAAGCTCATGGATGAGTAAAACCTTCATGCTCTAGAAATCAACCTAATTTCAGCCTTGTCCGATAATGAAGAAGAAGTGAATCTCATTAAGGTATCCAATATCTTTTTGTCATCTCCACGATATTCTGAGATTGTTTATGTTTTGTAACACCTAAACCCTCCTGTAGGCGTGACTAAGAGTCAAGATAGGTCTTTGAAACTCAAAGCTTATAAGTATTGCATATTGGACAATGCACTTTACTGGAAGGATCCTGAAGGTGTGTTTTTTAACTATTTGGTCGAAGAAGAATCTAAATAAGTGATGAATGACTTCCACAAAAGAGATTGTGGGGGCCACCTATATTGGAAGACCACGGGAAATACAATATTGAGAGTGGGATATTATTGGCTGAAACTTTTTGCAGATGTCTACAAAATAGTAATGAGTTGCCACGAATGTCAAGTTTTTCAGGGTAAGAGAAAGCTTCTCCCATTACCTCTTCAACCTATTTCAGTACATGTACCATTTCAACAGTGGGGCCTAGATTTCATAGGTGATATTCACCCAGCATCATCAACATAGCACAAGTGGATATTTACAACCATATATTTCTTTACAAAGTGGATCGAAGCGATCCCGACCAAGCAAGCAACAAATTCTGTCATCATTCAATTTTTAGAAACTAATATTTTGTCCTGTTTTGGTTGTCCTACTAAGATTATCATAAATAATGCGACAACATTCAAGTCTAAGAATATGAATAAGTTTTTTGACAGATATAACATTAATTTGGGACACTCTAAAACCTACTATCCACAAGATAATGGATTGGAAGAGTCCTCTAATAAATCCTTGATTGGTATCATTAAGAAAATGTTAGAGGCAAATAAAAAGAATTGGGATAAGAAGTTGGTCAATGCATTGTGGGAAGATTGGGTAAGTAGTAAGAAGTCTATTGGAATGTCTCCTTTTCAAGTTGTGTATTGCGTCGATATTGTGTTTCCTTCATCATTTGCAGTCCCGGTAATGAAATTGTTGCAAGAAGCAGGGACTGAGGAAAATAACATACAACTCCGGATTAATCAAATGATACACCTCCAATAGACGAGAGATGATGTATTTCAGAATACTTCAAAAATCCATGACAAGATAAAGAAGATCTATGACTAGAAAAAAAAGGAATAAAACTTCAAGGTCAGAGATGTAGTACTCCGCTGGGATGGTAGAAATAAGGATAGGGGTGAGCATGGAAAATTTGAGAATTTATGGAAAGGGCCATATTAGATTTCTGCTTTTTGGGGACAAAATGATTATTTTCTTGAAGAGATGAATGGAAAAGAGTGTTTAGGAGGACCATTCAATGGTAGGATCCTTAAGCAATATCTTTTCTGAAGTACATTTCTCAATAAATTTTCCATTTCATTGTAAATACAAGTTACATTTTCTGCAAGTGTGAAGTAGAGAATCGCTGGAGTTCAGAGCACCAAGTGAAGGCCATGGAGCTTCAATGATTTTCTGTCATTTTCAAAAGTTTAGTTTTTAGTCAAGTAAGTCAGTATTCAGCCAATTTTCAGTCATTTGAGTTTGTCTTGAGTTAGTCTATTTCTTCCGAGTTATCAGTTTTAAGTCATGTTTATTAGTTTGAGTTTTTTACTGTATTGGCCCAAATGGATAAGGCTTTCTAGTCTATGGTGTTCTTGACACCTTTTTTCAGAGCTATTATCCAAATAAGGCCAATGTTAGTGTCAGTATTTGCATCCTGCCATCAATGATCAAAATCCTCTTTTCATATCATTTTAAGGGTCCCACTCAGAATTTTTTTATCATTCCACTAGGTCATGCAAATATTTAGTCACTGATGGTAGGCCTAGTCCAAAAACATCACTCTTCCTCAAATTTTATTACTTGCTGGCATAGTTTCATACCTTGCTGATTGTACACCATCCATAAAGTTAACATCAGTCATGTGATCATGAAATTTAGTCTTTCAAGGTCGTATTAGGTATTTTAGGGTTTTTCAAGATTTCATTAGGTCATTAGGGTTTCCAAGGTCCAATAAAACTTCATTTCCACTGCATAAGACCAACAAGTAAAGGGTGATCCAATAACATCTCTTCACCATATGAAGATGATTTGTAAATAAAATTTCTTGTTTCAGCGTGTAATTTTGATTTTCATATGTAATTTTAAATCTTATTTATGTAATTGTATGTCATGCAAATGTAATAAGTATCATGATTCCTAAGCTGCTAACTCGGAGTTCCAACATGCCAAAGCATCAAAATGTCAAATCAAAGAGTTCTCAAAGTCATTAGATGATCAATTTGTCAAGGAAAAAGTCAAGTGCAAAGGTAAAAATTCATAGTTTAAAGTGAAAAGTGAAGAAAGAAAAAGTGTGTCCCAAGGCCCAAACTATAAAGAGCACCAAGACATCATAAACAAGCTCATTTTCCATTTCATCCATTGAGCACACACTCCCTTAGATAGAAAAATTGAATTACAGGGTTAGAGGCTGAGTTTTTTAGTGGCGCTACCTTTTCAGAGAGTGGTAATATGCTTAGAGAAGTTTTGTTGTGCTTAGAGCAGACAACACTACGCTTTTCTCCCACTGGCGCTACACTTCTGGGCAATGCGCTACACTTTTGCCCGATGCGGTGCGATTTTTTTCAGTGACCTCTCTAGGCACGAAATCACCTCTGAACTCTCCTAAACTCTCAAAAAATTCTTGTTACACCCTCTAACAAGTAAGTACACTAAATTTTTTTTTCCTCCTTGCACTCCTAAGCAATGATTTCATAGTGTTTTAGATTCAAGTGAAATTGGAATTTGTTCCTAAGTGAAACCCTAGTTTTACTCCTAATCCCCAAATTTGATGCCCTAATACCCTACATTCCCTTCCCACACATCTAAAAACCCTATCCCTACCCTTACATTACCATTTCCTAATTCCTAAGTCCCTTTCCCTAAAAACCCTAAGTCCTAGGCTTCTACATTCCTAGGCACCCACTTCCCCAAACCTGTAATTAAATTCTCATTTCCAACTCCCTTAAAATTTTGACTTCCCATCACCTCCTAAATTTCCCTAATCCCTTCTCCCATCTCCCTAAATTTTCCTAGAGTTATCCCTATTCCCTAGACCCATCTTCACTCCCCATTCCCATCCACCTTATCCCTAGGGTTTTCATTGGCCACCTAAACACTATGGAGGAAGCCAAAGACTATGTGGAAGAGGAGGGTAGACAAAGAGAAGAGAATAGAGAATAGAGAAGGTCTCACAAAGGAGGAAGAATCCTAAGGCTGGAGCCCACCAACACAAATGAATTGAGAGCCTCTCCCATGACTGTTAGTTATTTTGAGTATGTAGGTTGCCTTGATTTTTGCAACATGATTCAAAGGGTCCAACATCATCCCATGTTGAGTAGAGTTTTCACTTCAAACCTTAGAGAAAATTAGGTGACCCTTGCAGGTGTGAATTTCAGTGTATCTACATCTGTCATTGCTACTGCCACATGCAATCCAAACATGGGAGAAAAATGGTTTAAATCCAAGGATTTGGAGGATTAGTGATATGAAATATTCATTAAACCAAGATACATGAATGAAAGGAGGAGGGTTTTCCCTTTCAGATACCTTATTGATAGGTATGCACCCATGATGAAAACCATCATGAAGTACTTCTCTTGTGAAGGGATGTTTTCTAGGCTCTACACATACCACATTAGACTGCCGATGCAGTTCACAAGAGTGATATTGCTCAATATCCCATACTTTCTATTCATGAGCATAGATAAAATGGCTTACATTGTGCAAAATAGAGACTATGACCAGCAGATTAATAGCCTCTCACACCACTCATTGATCAAAATCATTGTGCTCCATCACCTTGATCAAGTGGGCATCTCATGGGACAAATTCATTGCAAATAACATCTTCAATGCTCCACAAGCTCCACATGTTGAATATGTTCCTTCTTCATCTCACCCAGCTACATCTATGCCTCCACCTCACTCCACTTCACCTACTCCATCACCATCAGCACCTTCATCACCAGTTTATGAGTAGGATGAGTCACCTAGCAAAGTTGAGGTCAACAAGCCTAAAGAGGGTAAAATAAACATGTTGGTAAAGACATATCAGAGAGGGAATAGGTAGGTGTTTGGCCCACATATTGTGGGAGGGGCCTTGCCTTCTTCACCAACAAAACAGGTACAAAAGGGAAAACAAAATATGCAGAGGAAGATGTACATGAGGAAACCATTCATGAGGAGGATGACCTCCATGAGACATAGACTGATTTTGACCTTGTTGTCTTTGATGAGAAGCATGATGATAAGGCATCCAAATTTATTATCAAGCAAAAGGATGCCCAAATAAGGAAGCTTCAGACCAACTTAGAGAGATCTAAGTTTGTCATTTCATACTATGAGCAAGAAAATGAACAACTCAAGACCAAGCATGCCATCATGGAGTGATGCAGGAGCATTAGATTCGAAAAATACTTTGTATTTTTATTAAACCTAGGGGTCTTATGTTTATGAGAAAATATTAATTTTATGTAAATATTAATGAGATTTTTGAGTGATTAAATTATATTTTTGATTAATTATTGTGAGGATTTGTTAATGATCCCAAAATAATTTGGAGAACATGAGAGAATTAGACTTGAGATATTTAAGAATTAATTATGAGCCTAAGTTAGATTTAGTTTCAAGATTTTAGGGATAAAATATAGATTGTAGGGGTGTTGAGATATTTGAGGACTTTGTTGAGTGATTAAAGGGATTTGAACCCAAATTAGTTCAATTCAATTTGTATAAATTAATGAGCCTCAAAGGCCAAATAGATTAGAAAATAATAGAGTGATTGAGATTTGAGATTTGGACAACCAATTTTGTAAGCCTCCGGGCAATTGAAAGGGCAATGAATTTTGAATATCTGGCCAAAGACAAGAGTTTGTAAGTATTTGTATTTGTTAATATAAAAAGTGCGTTTTCAGAACTATATTGGTTGATTCAGAAATTTTATGTTTAAATTATGTATTCGGGGTTTGAATTGAGAATGCGTACATGAATTGGGAAAGTGATACAGCTTTAATGTCAAATTTTTGAATTAGAGTGAGAAGGATTGAAATTGAATTTCGATTCAGGGTGACATTGGCATATCTGCCTTGGAATGTGATGATGGAAATTAAATAGTTTTTATGAATTCATGTTTCAGTGCATGAATTTGAATGTTATTCTGTAGATGAGGAAGAATCAATTTTATTATCGATTCATGTTTCAGAATCTGAGTAAATTTATGAATCGAATGAGGCATTCGATTAGGCAAGACGGAAAACCTATGATTTGATGGCGTAGCGTTTAAATACATAAGTCAAACAATGCAGAGAGTGGCTTTTGGTTGTAGATAGTTAGGCGGCTTACTTCGAGTTTTGGGAGTCTTCTTTTCAATAATTGAACTGCATTTTTTGAATAATAATGCTGATGTCTCTCCCTTCGCCACTTCCTATGGATGAATTATATTCCCTTGTTGCCAAGTATTTTCCGTGATTATTTATTCTCTGAATTATTCTATGAGAATTAAAGGCACTGTCTACGATTTGTATCAAAGCTGTCTTTGGATTTTTATGTGTAATATTTGCAAAGAAGGACACATATTTTAATATGTTTGAACCCACGAAAGGAAACTGTGAATTTAAAGATGGCACAGGTGTTAGACGTGTTTGAATTGAAGAGGTAAAATTTGAATGATGGCACAACACAGATCTGAGCAAACACACTAAGAAGTGAAGCCTGGCAAAGGTCATAAATTTGCAGCAGAGCTGGACGTGAATGAGATTTGCGTTGGAGAGAAACTTTGTTGTTAAAACACTGTTGGATGAATTCATACAATGAAGTGATTCCAACTTAATGCAAATTGAGGTCGATCCAAGCTGTGGAATCGAGCTAGAAAGAAGTGATACACTTCTGGTTTGAACCAAAATGAAATGTCGTTGAAAACCAGTGTCAACGCAATCAGAAATCGAAGTCTTGAAGAAAGCAAGGAATAACAAAGGTAAAGTAATAAGTTCCATTGAAGAATGGTAAATCGTTTCCAATGGCGTTGGATGGAAGAATGGTAAGTTGATAAGGCCCAGATGCATTATTAAGATGGTGCGTTGGTACATTATGATTGAATGTTTTTCATGTTGGCATTGTTATTCTAATCTTCATTGAGGCTGTATATTTATGTGCGTTGGTGTTTAACCATAGATTTGAAGTTAAAAAGAGAGAGCTTTTGCATGAAAGGATTGAGTTTTGGGGTGTGTTGAAGTATGGTTTTCATAAACCATAAAAAGTTGTGAACAAATGTTACAAGCTTTCGCAAATGATAGTGTGTGAAATTGCCCAGACTTGGAATTTTTATTTGGGCAGTTATTGAGATGCATTTTTATATGCATAGTATTGGAAATATTCTGGGTTTTGTAGGGTTTTCCTGCATCAAGTGTTATCAGAGCTGGAATAGCTCTGTGTAAAGGTTCAAGTGTTTGATTTGATGCATGTAATGAATAAATGTCAAATTTTGAAACTGATGAAGATTGCAGCACAGAGATGCAGTGTAGTTGAAGAAGTGAAGCAAAATTATATAGAATATTGAAGGTGAGCTGACAAGTATTATTTAACTTTGGTTGAAGAATTGTTTTCAGAATTCAGATTGCAGGCAATTGAAAAATCTCAGCAGAAAGAAGCAAATCACAACTGGAAGAGCAGTGATGAAGGAGTCCATTAAAGGATTCTAAGAGAAGAGTGGCAGAACCTGAAGATTCAACAGAGGTTGAATAAAGTTGCAGATGAGTGAAGCCTGAAGGAGTAGTGAAGGAATTCTCAAAAATTTCCAGCAGAGGATCGGTGATTACCAAAAGACCAGATCTGGAGGAAGGGATTGGTGAGGTAAGTGGCAGCAGGAGAGCTTGTTGTTGTAGAGGCTTGGTGCAACTCATGAGTGAGAAACTCATGGCGACGAAGATGACTACTGAAAGTCATAAAGGAGAGAGCAGAGGTTTAGAGAGAGGCCACAGTAGAAAGAAGGAGAAAGAGCCAAGGCAAATGGCATAAGACAATAGTTAGCTGATGCAAAATATGAGAGAGAGAAAGCTGAGATAGCAATTCATCTTGAGTTATTGATGGAATTGTTACAGAAAATTACGAAACACCAGAGACATGGTTGGACCATGAGGAAGAAAGTGAAATGGCAGAGACTACAAGTAAAGAGGGATCAATAGATAAACATGCAGTTAACAGAAGAGCTGAAGAAGCTCGAGAAGATGATGAACTATTGGGAAAATCCAGATCAACTGGATAATTTAAAACCGTGTATTTTTGAAGCTGACAATTGTGATGTGATTACAGGTTTTTTTGAGGAGGACGCACAATCTTGTGAATCTGTCACAAGTATGGAAAAGAATCTTTCAGGAGATAAATACTCTGAAGAAGAAAGCAGTGATGCTTTTGTACTTGAAGTTGTTATAGTACAAGAGGAAGTTCTTGTGAATGAAGAAGAGGATTAGCTTGAAGAGCTGGTATATAAACCAACAGTTGAGACTATTGAACTTTGTGATTTTCAAACTGAAAGTTTGTGTGTGAATGCAGAGAGGGTACATGATGGTGAAATGCTTCGGCAATGCCATAGAGAAATTGCATTGTTGGAATACTTGTTGGTAAAGTCAAAGTATGATAGGGAGATTGTAGAAGAAAGAGTTCAGTACAATGAACAAGAGAAGAAAGACATCATGGAGATAGATGATGAGAAAGGAAGACTAGTTAACAATCTTGAGAATTCTTCAGAGAATTCTTTAGAAAGAAAAGATCAACATACTGATGTGCTGATAGTGGAGGAGAACTCAGAACATCATACTGATGTGCTGATAGTGGAGGAGAACTCAGAACAGCATACTGAAGTGCTGGTAGAGGAAAGTAAGGCACTGATGCCTTATGATTTTTGTTTTAACAAGTGTTTTGTGAATGCAGGTATTGTTGCAGGTGCTGAAGAACATTTGAGCAGTCAAATGAAGGAAGAAGAAAATTATGTGGAAATTTCTAATCCATGGGATGAGGATGTTATGTTGCTGGAAATGATGCTGAATAGTCAAAATTCAGTGCAGGAAAAGAAATCTCAATTTCAGAATTGGGAATTGCAGATGCAGAGAGATGAAGATAGTAGAAAGGAGTGTACAATGTACCAGTCCCGTAATTTGCTGATAGGAGAAGGCAGAGAATAAGTTTTATATTACAGAAAACAAGAGGGGATGGATGATTGGGTGGCAGTAAGAACTGAGCAACTAATAGCTCAGCAGGCAGCAAGAAATCAACAATCTGAAGAAATATTGGACAGAGAAATTGAACAGATAAGCCAGCTAATGATGAAATTATCTCAGAAGAAGATATCAGCAAGGAAGAGAAGCAACAACAGCAGCAAAATGAAGACAGAGACATATTGTGAAAGTGCAGCCAATGGAGCAAGACATCATAAGATATGGAGACCTGGAGAAAAGCAGCAAACATCAGCAGATGTTGATGATAGCTTGCAGAACAAAGTGTGGGATCTAGGCGGACAAAGATTTAAAACGCATGATTAGGAGATCATGATCATTTTCAACCTTGGGAGTCTGATGCAGGAGCATTAGATTCGAAAAATACTTTGTATTTTTATTAAACCTAGGGGTCTTATGTTTTTGAGAAAATATTAATTTTATGTAAATATTAATGAGATTTTTGAGTGATTAAATTATATTTTTAATTAATTATTGTGAGGATTTGTTAATGTTCCCAAAATAATTTGGAGAACATGAGAGAATTAGACTTGAGATATTTAAGAATTAATTATGACCCTAAGTTAGATTTAGTTTCAATATTTTAGGGATAAAATCTAGATTGTAGGGGTGTTGAGATGTTTGAGGATTTTGTTGAGTGATTAAAGGGATTTGAACCTAAATTAGTTCAATTCAATTTGTATAAATTAATGAGCCTCAAAGGCCAAATAGATCAGAAAAGAATAGAGTGATTGAGAGCTGAGGTTTGGACAACCAAGTTTGTAAGCCTCTGGGTAATTGAAAGGGCCATGAATTTTGAATATCTGGCCAAAGACAAGAGTTTGTAAGTATTTGTATTTGTTAATATAAAAGGTGCATTTTCAGAACTATATTGGTTGATTCAGAAATTTTATGTTTAAATTCTGTATTTGGGGTTTGAATTAAGAATGTGTACATGAATTGGGAAATTGATACAACTTTAATGTCAATTTTTTGAATTAGAGTGAGAAGGATTGAAATTGAATTTCGATTCAGGGTGACATTGGCATATCCGCCTTGGAATGCGATGATGGAAATTAAATAGTTTTTATGAATTCATGTTTCAGTGCATGAATTTGAATGTTATTCTGTAGATGGGGAAGAATCGATTTTATTATCGATTCATGTTTCAGAATCTGAGTAAATTTCTGAATCGAATGAGGCATTCGATTAGGCAAGACGGGAAACCTGTGATTTGATGGTGTAGCGTTTAAATACATAAGTCAAACAATGCAGAGAGTGGCTTTTGGTTGTAGATAGTCAGGCGGCTTACTTCGAGTTTTGGGAGTCTTATTTTCAATAATTGAACTACATTTTCTGAATAATAATGCCGATGTCTCTCCCTTCGCCACTTCCTATGGATGAATTATATTCCCTTGTTGCCAATTATTTTCCGTGATTATTTATTCTCTGAATTATTCTATGAGAATTATAGGCACTGTCTACGATTTGTATCAAAGCTGTCTTTGGCTTTTGATGTGTAATATTTTCAAAGAAGGACACAGATTTTAATATGTTTGAACCCACGAAAGGAAATTGTGAATTTAAAGATGGCGCAGGTGTTAGACGTGTTTGAATTGCAGAGGTAAAAGTTGAATGATGGCACAACACAGATCTGAGCAAACGCAATAAGAAGTGAAGCTTGGAAAAGGTCATAAATTTGCATCACAGCTAGACGTGAATGAGATTTGCGTTAGAGAGAAAATCTGTTGTTAAAACGTTGTTGGATGAATTCATACAATGAAGTGATTCCAACTTAATGCAAATTGAGGTCGATCCAAGCTGTGGAATCGAGCTAGAAAGAAGTGATACACTTTTGGTTTGAACCAAAATGAAATGCCGTTGAAAACCAGTGTCAACGCAATCAGAAATTGAAGTCTTGAAGAAAGCGAGGAATAACAAAGGTAAAGTAATAAGTTCGATTGAAGAATGGTAAATCATTTCCAATGGCGTTGGACGGAAGAATGGTAAGTTGATAAGGCCCAGATGCATTATTAAGATGGTGCGTTGGTACATTATGATTGAATGTTTTTCATGTTGGCATTGTTATTCTAATCTTCATTGAGGCTGGATATTTATGTGCGTTGGTGTTTAACCATAGATTTGAAGTTAAAAAGAGAGAGCTTTCGCATGAAAGGATTGAGTTTTGGGGTGTGTTGAAGTATGGTTTTCATAAACCATAAAAAGTAGTGAACAGATGTTACAAGATTCCGCAAATGATAGTGTGTGAAATTGCCCAGACTTGGAATTTTTATTTGGGCAGTTATTGAGATGCATTTTTATATGCATAGTATTGGAAATATTCTGGGTTTTGCAGGGTTTTCCTGCATCATGGAGATTCAGCTTCTCAAAGAAAAAAGAGAAGAAAACAAAGAAAAGGCCTTTCTTGATGATGCTTATGAAAGATATGGTGAAACTAATGAGGCAGAAGAACAAGTGCCAAGAAGAAGACCTAGGACTAGAGGGGTGAAAAGATCTCTAGGACTATAGATGCAAAAGGAGGTTGAGCTTGCCAATCAACTAACTTTGAATGAACAATTTGCCATAATTGTCAATGAGAACCGAGAGAAATGGCTTGATAGGGCCAAAAAAAATCTTGAGAAGCTTTTGGAGAAGGAAAACAACAATGACATATTGAGAAAGAGGGCCAAACACTACTTCAATAAAAATCAAATTTCAAGCTCAAAACTCCAAAAGGGCAATTCAAGACTTGAAACCTTAACCAAGAAAAATGAAGGGGAAAAGCTTGATATTCTTGCTGAGGCATTACTCATTGTCTAATACACCTCATCAGCATCCCACAACAGAAAATTTGAAGAAATTTGGGTAAATTTTGAAATTTTTGATAATTTTTGTGTTTTTGCCAATTTTGCACATGGCACTGGCAAAATTGCAACGCCCTAGGCACTGCGCTTTTACTAGGGACCTCCAATGGACAAACTGAAGGTACCATTGGATTCAGAAGAAAATTTACAGTCAGGAAAAAAAAATTTCTAAGCTTTTTTGGGTCAAAGAGGCAGTCAAAAGGTAAAAAAATAGTAAAAAAATGACATTTCTACCTTGTTTCAGAGGCTGGTGCTGCGCTTTTGACCAGTCTTGGGAGAATCAGTTTTTGGAGGGTCAACCATTTTTTAAACCAAGGATATATCCATAAAATATATTGGACAAGATTTCTAATGAGCTATCTTGAGCTCAATTTGGACACTTTTAACCCCCTCAAAAGTGGAGCTGAAGATGGCGCTCCGCTTTTGACCTTGGCGCTGCGCTTTTGAAACATTTTCTTAGTTTGCTGATATTTCCAAATTTTCTTATTTTTTCTCAGTTTCACTTGGAAAATGGAGTTTTCACCTCTGTAAATCAATGATGTAAATGTAATTATGGTATTTTTACATTACCTAGGGTAAATACAATAGATGAAAACTTTTGATAATGATGTAGTGAATCAGTTCCAAAAAGTGAGGGATGAGTCAGTTTGACCTCCCTACACTCTAGGTATCGGTTCAATTTTTGGTGGAACTACTCCACCACTCAGGGATTCATCCCCTAAGGTTGAGAGAATTTTTTTTTGGTCTATATCTTGTACTTTTTTACTCATTGACCAGGTTGGATGTTGTTGCATTGATCAAACACTAGTGTAATCAATATTTGACAGGAAATTAATGAAAAGGTTGCAACTATTTCTTTGGGATACCTGTGGTATGGAAATTAGCATTTTTCTTCTTATGTCTCATTATGTATGAATGTTTTGTTTCATGATCCATTTCATTTCTATGATATGATGATTTTCAAGTTGATAAACAAAATACATGTCTCATGCTCTCTTTTGGGAAAATCTTCATAGTTCGTTCATTTTCTTTAGTTTAGAAAGAATTCATGCTTAGCCTTATTCTTTCTAGCTCCTCATCAGTTTGATCCATCTCACCCCGAAACCCTAAATTTTTAAGGTTTCTACCCACATTTCCCCATTGAATCTCTGCAACCCTAATCTTATTTTCCCTGACCTAACCTCTTTGACCTAATCCTCATCCAGAAACCCAATTGAAACAAAAAAACCCTTGTACTCATTCCTAGCCTAAAACCCTAATTCATCCAACCCTCTTGGCTGTGACTTTGTGGAGAGATCCCTCTTTGGTTTGGTAGGGATAAATACCAAGCTAAAATATTGGTCTGTGGTTACCTCTGTTTGGACTCTTTCTTAGCCTTAGAGATCCAGTGGAGTGATAAAAATATCCACAAGCCCAAGCTTGTCTCTAAAATACTCATGCTTCCTATTATGAAGTGACTTCGACAATACCTCGACTACCTTTTTGTCAATATAGGTGTACTATAGCTTCACGATTCCATTCTGCACCAAGCTTCAAATGTAGTGATACTTATTCATAATGTGCTTTGACCTCACATGAAAGAATGGGTTCTCTAACAACTTTATGCAACTTTGATTATCACAACATATTATGGTCGGACCCAATACTCTAAACAAATCAATAAGCAATTTACAGAGCCAAACTGCTTCACGACTGGCTTCACTCGATGTCATATATTCAACCTTAGTTGTACTTAGCACAACTGAGTCTTTATTTCTTATCATCTAAGAAACCATAAAAAATCCCAAACAATAACAACCACCAATAGTACTTTTCCCATCATTGGTACTACCTGCTCAATCAAACTATGTATAACCTGATAATTGAATCTCATTTCTTGTAATGTATCTCAAACAATGATGTATGGATCCACGGAGTTATCTCAAGATGTGTTTTGTTGCTATCCAATGAGTATGTCTAGGTTCCATCTGAATCTAGCTTAGAGTATTCACAACAAATCATATATCCAGTTGGGTGTTCACTAGATACATTTGAGAACCAATCAATTACCTGTATGATGATGGATCAAAGAGATTTGAATATAAACTTCTTAGCTACTTCAAATTTGTGATCATTGGTTTTTCCATGGGGTTAATATCCATCATACCAAATTTATTTAGAATCTTGATCACACATTTTCCTTGACCAATAAATATTTCGCTAGGTTTCTGCTAGACTTCACGTCCCATGTAATAGTGTGTTAGTCCAAGATCCTTCATATCGAATTAAATTGCTAATTCCTTCTTGCATTGGCGAATACGATGCTCCACACCTAATATTAAAGTCATACACATAGAAATATGATCATTGGCTCGTTCTTTACTACTTTGATGTAGAGGTTCAGATCTGCATTATTTTTGATGAAACCAAGTCTTATTAGATAAACATCCATTCATGCATACCACGCTCTAGTTTCATCCATTGATTGGTATTCTTCCATATTGCATTCTTCCATGATGTTTAGTTTCATTTTCATAAGTAGAAGGTTTTTCTTCAATGAGTTTGGTCATATATGTTGCATAACCAAAGTATCTTTTGGGTCTCTTGCTTTCTATGAATGTTCCTCTTGGGGTTGAATGTCCTTCAACTTCTTGTTAAGTCATTCTAAGTCAAGCATGTCTCTTTTTGGTTTCAAGAATGATGATAGGTTCTATGGGTTCACTTGGTTTTCTAGTTATTCATGATGATTAACTATAGGTTTTGGAGAATTGATTTTCCTTGGAATATCTTCATTGGGAAAGACAAGCCCTTCTCCTTCATCAGAGTCAATAGGGATATCTTTAGACTTCTTATGTGCAACACTTTCATCAATTTGACATCTCTGCTTACTTCAATATGATGTTTTTCTTTGATGTAGATTCTATATGCTTTGGATGAGTTGTAGCCAATGAATATTACTCTCATACTTGCAGGATCCAACTTCTTTAGTCTTGTCTTTGGGAATATGAATGTAGATTGGAAATCCAAAGATTATGAGATGATGAACATTAGGATTCTTTCTAGTAAAAGCTTCTTCCAGAGTTATGTTGCCAAGAATTTTGCGAGGGCTTCTATTTTGAATGTAGACTATGCTCATAGAGGCTTCTCCCCATAAGAATGTAGGAAGATCTTGATCATGTAACATGGATCTTACACATTCTTCGATAGATCGATTTTTCCTTTCAACTACACCATTTAGTCGGGGATTATAGGGAACTGTCAACTCCCTCTTAATCCCAACTTCTTTGAAAAAGGCCACAAGTTATTTAGATGGTATATTTACCTCCATTTTTAGGTCTCAAGATCTTGATCTTCCTTTCAGTCATATCCTCAATTTCAGCTTTGAATTATTTAAATTTGTTGAATACTTCGTCTTTAGAATTCAAGAAATATATCCAAGTATTTCTATAATAATCATCAATAAATGTTACATATTATTGATGACCACCAAGTGATTTTTCAGACATAGGGCCAAAAATATAAGAGTGAATTATTTTGAGATTCAACAATAAAATTTCAGCACCCACGCCTAGTGCAATAAGCACCTATACTAGGGTGGGGCCCACGGTTGATAAATTTGGTGCATGTCTATTTTAGTTATCCCTTGATTAAGATGGAAAATAAAATGTAATCTAGTCTCAAAATAACTTGTAATAGTTAAATGAGAGTGATAAAATCAGTTAGCTCATGAATTTCGAGTTAGAGGTAGTTGGCGAGGCATGTAGAGAAATTCTAGTTGTAACAGAGTTCAAAGTGCAGTGGTGCATTAGTTAATGCATGTTGTAATCAGTTTAACTCAGTTAAGTGAGTTAAACTCAATTGTGCTAGTTGTAACTGCTTGATACACTAGTGAGAGATCAAGTGAATTAAGTATTAATTAATTCACAATTAGTGATCTCACATGCAACTGAGGATTTTCTATTATTAGCTGCATGCATTTCAAATCCAGTGGAGACCCAGTTGAGATCTAGGTGAAAGGGAAGTTGAATATCAGTTGTAGGATTATTGGGTTGCACCCATGCAAAGAAACACCCACTGGAGTGCCCATGATACTTTTGCAGTCAAGGAAGGCCAAAATTCCTATTCTTTAGGGATTTCATTCATCAGGTATTGCGAAAGCAAGACAGGCTGTTTGGAGGCAGCAAATTGGCTAAGTATTGGTCTGTTTTTGTATGACATTGTAAGACAATTAGCTGAGTAAATGAGGGATATTATGAGAAGAGTTTTATGTAATTGTTTCATGATTCCATGCTAAATATACAATAGAAGATAGTGGGGTTTTGAGCAGCAAGATTTCCCCAGGAAGTTATCTGTGTTGTGGTTTGATTTGCTTCTTCTTTGCTTCATGTGATTGAAGATTGTGTTTTTAATTCCACAAAATATTTGTAGAAGCGATTCAACATTTAACTTTAGTAAATTGTTAGATCGGATTGAATCCATGATATACATGCTTGTTTTATAATTTATACATGGTCTTAGAGCACATGAAATCACAATTGTGAAGGAGGAGCTGAGTTTGTGACTGGATAGAATTCGAATTTGCAGAAATAATTTCTTGGTGCTACAGTTGATTCAAGATTGAAATGGATTTCAATGGCTTGAGGTTGGAGTATGCACTCGAGGGCATCTCAAAATATATTGATTGGAAAGACAATATGGAGGAAGTACTTGAAGACAATGGCTTGAAGGAATTCATTGAAAACGATGTTCCTAAACCTACAGTGACATATGCTGCAAATCTTGATGCATGGAAAAATATAGTGGAAAAGGCTAGGAGGATCCTATTGGAGGGAGTACGAGACACATTGTCTCAAGCCTCCACGGGAAGGCCACACCATATGAAATGTGGAAGGCTTTTACGGATCTATTCCAGAGTAGCAACGACCATAGGAAATTGATGCTCAAAGATAAACTCAGGAAGATCAAGATGGATAG
This sequence comes from Pinus albicaulis, assembly GCA_034641835.2. Classification (NCBI taxonomy): domain Eukaryota; kingdom Viridiplantae; phylum Streptophyta; class Pinopsida; order Pinales; family Pinaceae; genus Pinus; species Pinus albicaulis. The sequence goes on along the minus strand of CM076570.1, from coordinate 562,133,289 downwards.
GGTGACTCCATAGCAAAATATCTAACAAATTTTTTCCAATTTCGGGATGAACTGGGGAGCATTGGTATAATTTTGGCTGATGATGATTTGGTGAGCTTGGCTCTCCTAGGACTTCCCAAGAGTTGGCACAATTATCAATGGAAGGGAAAAATTTCCAGATTGGGAACGACTGTGGTCGGATTTGGTGCAGGAGGAGTTCATGTTGAGATTCAACAAGATGATGAGCTTAGTGAAAAGAGTCACCTTCACTAAGTGGGCCCGCAGGATATTTTTCGCGCAAGTCTATTTTTAGATTATGTCTATTTTTAGACATGGTGATCATATTTCAGAAGTTGCAGGATGCTATTTGTGGATGGTTGGTCAAGTTGGAAAAATAGATAAAATTATATTTTTAGAATATTGGGTGAAGTCTATTTATAGATCGTTGATCTAAAAATAGAGGTGTCTATTATTATTAGCTTTTAATAATAATCTGACAATAAACAACAACTTATTCTCTTGGAGCACTTAGTTTCAATGCACAGATTTGGAAAATTAGTGGGCTGAAGGAATTACACAATTCCTAGGGTTTACTGGTGGTTCATCCATGGAGGACTCAGTTAGAACTAAAGTAGCAAAGTTATGACAGAGTTGGAAGAGTAGTTCATGGAGTTGTTATTCAGTTTAAATCAGTTAATGGAGTTAAACTCAGTTGAGCTAGTTGTATCTATTCTAACTGAATGATACACTAGTGAGAGTGGAGTGAATTAATTCACAAATAATAACTCATTAATCAACTGAACAATATAGTAGTTAATTACAATGCATGTCAGTTCTAGTGGAGACCCAGTGGAGAGATAGGTGAAAGGGCAAGATGTACTATCTGTTGTGACTATAGTGATGCATTGATTGCACCACACACACATTGGAGTTTCCAATGAGGATTGCTTAGTCAAGGCAAGGGTAATTCGAATTCATTCAGAGCTATTCTTCAGTAGGGATTGCGCAGTTGAGGCAGGCTAGTAGGCGGCAAGAAATCGATGCATGGATTTGCAGATTTCTTCTTATTAGTGTGTGAAAATTGATTGTACTGAGAGATTGATGTACTAAGCTTTGTATGGGATTTTTACATGATCTCCATGATACATAATATATGATAATTTTGGTTTTCAGATTCAGGCTTTGCCGTTAAACAACTGTGTTATGTGAGATTGTTTTTATTGCTTCATGCGTTTGTAATTGATTTTAATTTCCTCAAAAGATTAACAGTGGAAGGATTATGTATTTAGAAAGAAGTTAAATATTGTTAGATCAGGAGAATCTAGATATATGCATGCATCTTGTATATAATTTCTACATGGTATCAGAGAAGTGTTAATTCTTGAATATTGCAATTGTGAAGAATTGCTGAGTTTGTGCTGGTGGACAATTCGAATTTGCTACAGAAAATTCTTGCTGTAGAAGTTGAGTATACATTGAAATGTATTTCAATGGGTTGCGATTGGAGTATGCCCTTGATGGGAGCTTGAATTACATAGCCTGGAAGGATAGGGTGGAGGCAGCGCTGGAGGATAATGGACTGAAGGAGTTCATCGATAGCGATGTTCCTAAGCCGGGATCTACCGATGTTGCATTACTTGAGGCATGGCAAAAGAATATAGCAAAGACAAGAAGAATTATATTTGAAGGTGTGAAGGACCATATTTTGTCTAGCCTTCATGGGAAATCCACTCCATTCTTAATGTGGAAGGATTTGATAGATTTTTTCCAAAGAAGCAGCGACCAGAGGAAGTTGGCGCTGAAAGACAAGCTCAAAAAAATAAAAATGGAGAAGGGCGACAATATTCCAAAATATCTCACAAAGTTTTTCCACTGTAGGGATGAACTGGGAAGTGTGGGGATTACTGTTGATAATGAAGACTTGGTGAGCTTGGCTCTCCTTGGGCTTCCGAAGATTTGGCATAGCTTTGAAAACTTTGTCAATGGACGGGAGAAACTGCCGGGATGGGAGCGACTTTGGTCGGATCTTGTGCAGGAGGAGATAAGGCGAGGTACCAAGGATGGCTCTTCATCGAAGAATGAAGATGAAGAGAATTTTGATTTGGCTACCAAAGGAAGGAAAGGGAAGGGGAATAAATTTCCTTCAAAATCAGAAGAAAAAGGCAAGAAGAAGGATTTGTCCAAAGTGAAGTGTTTTCATTGTCACGAACATGGACATTTCACCACTAACTGCCCACAGAAGAAGAAGAACAAGAAGGTTGTTGGAGCTGCAGTTGGAGAGGCCTTAGCCTCGCAATTTGAACTTGATTTCTCTTTGATCGAATGCTTGGTTTCAAGCTATATGGGATTGATGTGGTATCTTGATAGTGGTGCGTCTTTCCATATGATGGGAGACAAGGAGTTGTTTAGTGACTTGGAGGAGAAGGACCTCCAGATGCATATCTAGATGGGAGACGATGGTCGATAAAGTGCGACTGGCATTGGGACCATTACCTTTGAGAGGGAGTTCGATAATCCATTCTTTTTGAAATATTTTATGCATGTTCTAGGTCTGAAGAAGAACTTGGTCTTGGTCGCAATGTTGGAAGACAAAGGTTATGAAATTGTTTTCAGTGAGGGAAAGGCCTTCCTTCGACATAAAAAACGGGGCAAACCAATAGGATAGGGATTCGAGTTAAGAATCTGTACAAGCTCAAGGTAGATGGTTGTACTGCAATGGTGGGCAAAGAAAAAGAAGTGGTGAGCTGGGATGAGGGCGAATTATGGCACAGGAGATTGGGCCATCTTCACCATGGCGCTTTAATATTTTGCAGCAGATTTCCACTTGAATTCCCAATGGTATTCTTGCGCAGTTAAATCAATGCAAGGTTTTTACTATGGGTAAGTTTGTGAAGACCACCTTTCATGAGAAGGAGAACCGTGCTTCGGTGATCCTTGAGAGAATTCACAGAGACGTGTGTGGAACTTTCTCGGTTGGTTCAACAAAAAAACATAGGTATTATGTTATATTTTTTGATGAATATTCTCGTAGATGCTGTATCTTCTTCATGCAAAAGAAGAGCGAAACATTCTCAAAGTTCAGTGAGTTTAAAGAATTGGTGGAGAAGGAATCGGGAAGCAAGTGAAAGCTCTACGAAGTGATAATGGTGGTGAATACATCTCGAGTGAATTCCAAGACTTCTGTAGCAAAGAAGGAATTCAAAGAGAACTCATAGAACCTCATAACCCATAGAAGAATGAGGTTGTGGAGAGGAAGAATAGAATGATTATATTCATGCTGTTTCTCTGGAGAGGGACAGAATGGTGACTCGGTGGAGGAACTGCCTTGTTCCGAAAGATGAACCTCCTCCGTGATCACAATAAGAGAGTATTCATGGAGTGGGAGGAGTCCACTACAGAACCAAACATCGATTGCTGCGTAAAAGCTGCACACAGGTTTTCAGAGACCTAAGCGATGTGGCACAGACGAGGAGGTCATACATCACAGTATGTGTACAAAAGACAATCACTCCGACCGATTTATCGGGATACATGGCTCGATGAGAAAGTGTATTGTGACAGAACCATCTTATTTTGAAGAAGTAGCGCAGGAGCCCACATGGGTAGATGCTGTGGTGGAGGAGTATGACTCCATTGTCAGAAACAATGCTTGGGAGATTGTTCCAAGGTCGGTGGGAAAATTAGTTGTAGGATCAAGATGGATCTACAAGGTAAAGCAAGCTGCTGATGGGAGAGTCGAGAAGTGTAAGGAAAGATTTGTTTCCCGGGGCTTCTCACAGATTAAGGGGATTGAATATGAAGAAACCTTTGCACCTATCGCATGGTATTCTTCCATACGGACCATCCTTGCTCTCTCAACGAAGATGGGTTGGCACATTCATCAGATGGATGTGAAGACTGCGTTCCTTAATGGGATCATTGAGGAAGAGGTGTACATTGAGCAACCTAAAGGATTTGAGATCTTCAACAACGAGTCGCATGTGTGCGGGCTCAAAAGAGCGTTGTATGGGCTGAAACAAGCACCACGTGCTTGGTACACTCGGATCAACAACTATTTCATTGGACTTGGCTTCACCAAGAGTGAGGTGGATGAAAACCTGTACCAGATTGTGGTGGAGGGTAAGATTTTAAGCATTTTTCTTTATGTTGATGATTTAATACTAACGGGTGATGAGCAGTTGATACACTCATGCAAGGCAGATCTTGCAAAGGAGTTTGAGATGAATAATTTGGGTCTCCTCTGTTTATTTCCTTGGATCAAAATATGGCAAATGGGAGCAGGAACCTGCTTCAGGTCTCAGGGCAAGTATGCCCGGGAGATTCTGAAGAGGTTCAACATGCAAGGCTGCAAGCCTGTTGACACTCCTCTTCCTGGTGGTTGGAGGAAGGAGGATGCTACTTCAGCGGAGGTAGTGGATGCCACTCTCTATCGACAGTTGGTGGGGTCGCTTATGTATCTGGTCAATACACGACCCGATATATGCTATGCAGTTAACCAGCTTTCGCAAGCTATGGTTAAGCCTACCAAGCTCTTGTGGAAGGCAGGCAAGCATGTATTGCGCTATATCAGAGGCACATCGGGATATGGTCTATGGTACAGACAGACGATGAGGTGAAGCCGCATGGCTTCACGCATGTGGATTGGGCAAGACAACCCAACAGTATTTAAAGAGAATGAGAGGGATTTTCAAAAGATTTGACTACTAAAAGTTCTTTTAAGGTACAGAGAAAGAAAAACATCGTGGCACCTGGCCTACTGAAGTAGAATATGTTATATGGCAAAGCTTGCCAGAATGTGAGGCTATCTGGATGAGGAAGATCCTGGTTGGTTTGTTCGGTTCACATTTAGATCCTACAATGATACATTGTGATAATTAGAGTTGCATTAAAATCTCGAATTTATCCTGTGTTTCATGATAGATATAAACATATTGATATCCAGTATCATCATATCAGAGATTGTGTGCAGCGGAAGATCATTTTTCTTCAGTACATTCCAATGGAAGATCGAGATGCAAATATTCTGACGAAGGCGCTCACCAGGAGAAAATTCGAATACCATATATGGTAACGGTAACATAACCCCCGCCTTTCTGTTGAGAGGAGTTTTAGATTCAAAATAAGATTGTTTAAAGAAAGAATCGCTTACTATGGGCCCACAGGTTATTTTTTTAGCGCAAGTCTATTTTTAGACATGGTGATCATATTTCGAAGTGGTAGGATGCTATTTGTGGATGGCTGGAAAAGTTCTAAAATAGACAAAACTATATTTTTACAATATCAAGTAGTCTATTTATACTCAGCTATCTTGAAAATATATGTGTCAATACATACCTAATACACTCTTATAAGAAACAACAACTATTCTCTACATTTAGTTTCAGCAAGACTTTAAAATTCATATTTGGCTGAAATTTATGAAATTCCTGTATTTAATATAGTTCATGCATGGAGGACTCAGCTTAGAACCTAAGTGTGTTATGACAGTAGTTGGAAGAGAAGTTCATGATTTTTTATTCGCCTTAGTACCAATAATGGAGCAAAACTTAATGTTTTCTAGTTGAAGAGAAGTCTGAAAACCAATGACGATTAGTGAGAGGAGTGAATTACTATTAATTAATTCACAAATAATAACTATCATCTTAACAATAAGACAAACAAAGCTTAAACGAGAAAAGACAAGCCGCCTCTAGTGGAGACCCAAAGGAGAGATAGGTGAAAGGGCAAGATCTAACATTCAGATTGAGGAGGATGTACTGAGATTTCCATCAACACACATCGGAGTTGCCAAATGAGTAGACTGGTACAACAAGGCAAGGGTATTCGGAATCTGGTCTGTGAGCTAATCTTCAAAAGAGGGGATTTCCTGCTGGGCTGAGCACAGGGGGGTAAAATTGGTGCATGGATTTGTAGATTTCTTCTGATTAGTGTGTGACGATTGATTGTACTGAGAGCTTGATGTACTAAGCTTTGTATGAGATTGTTACTTGATCTCCATGATACATAATATATGATAGTTGGGGTTTTTAGCTTCAGTCTTTCCCGTTAAACAACTGTGTTATGTATGATTGTTTTTATTGCTTCATGTGTTTGCAACTGATTTTTATTTACGCAAAATATTAACAGTGGAAGGATTCTGTATTTAGCAAGAAGATAAATATTGTTAGATCAGGAGAATCTAGATATATGCATGCATATTGTATATAATTTCTACAGTTCAGACGGAACACCAGAGGTGGATCTTCATCTAAGAATGAAGATGAAGAATATTGTGCTTTGGCTGCCAAGGCGAAGAAGGGGAAGGGGAAGAAATTCCATTCCAAATCCAAGTCCAGAAATGGCAAGAAGCAAGACATGTCCAAGGTGAAGTGTTTTCACTCTCACAAACATGGGCACTATGCTACTAACTTTCGACAAAAGAAGAAGAAAAAGAAGGCTAGAGGATCTGCAGCTGGTGATGATTTTCCCTTGCAATTTGAGCTTGACTTCTCATTGATCACATGCATGGTTTCAAGTGCATTAGGATCTGTGTGGTATTTGGATAATGGCACTTCCTTTCACATGATGGGAGACAAGCAAATTTTTCAGTAGCTTGGAGGAGAAGGATCTCCAGATGCATATTGAAATGGGTGATGATGGGAAGTACAGTGCTACCGGGATTAGTATCATTACCTTCCAGAGGCATTTAGGTAAACCCTTTCAATTAAAATATGTAATGCATGTACCAGGTTTGAAGATAAATTTAGTCTCAGTCGCAATGTTGGAGGATAGAGGCTATGATGTTGTTTTTAGTGAAGGAAAAGATTTCCTATGACACAAAACAATAGGAAAATACAAGAAGATAGGGATTTGAATTAAGAATCTCTACAAGCTGGAGGTAGATAGATGTGCAATAATGATGGGCAAGGTGGAAAAAGTGGTGAGCCAGGATGAGGGAAAATTATGGCACATAAGATTGGACCATCTTCACCATGGAGCCTTGAAAGTAATGCATCATAATTCTACTGGTCTTCTGAGGGGTACACTTGCCTAGTCAGACACATGCAAGGGATGTACTATGGGAAAATAGGTAAAGGCCACATTTCATGAGAAGGGGAACCGAGCTTCGGGGATCCTTGAGAGAGTTCACACAAATGTGTGTGGACCATTATCTGTTGCTTCGACAACAAAACATAAGTACTATGTAATATTTGTTGATGAATTTTCACGTAAGTGTTGGATATTATTCATGCAGAAGAAAGATCAAACATTATCTAAGTTTCTTGAGTTTAAGGCACTAGTGGAGAAAGAGTCGGGGAAGTAAGTGAAGGCTCTTAGGAGCGATAATGGTGGAGAATACATCTCTAAAAAGTTCAAGAACTTCTGTAGCAAAGAAGGAATTCGAAGATAACTGATAGCACCTCATAACCCAAAACAGAATGGGGTTGTGGAAAGAAAGAGAAAAACAATCGTGGGTGAAACAAGAGCGATGTTACATGATCAAGGCCTACCGATGCATCTATGGGCGGAAGCATGAAACACTGCGGTATTTGTACAGAACTGTTGTCCTCATAGGATACTTGGCATGAGTGCACATGAAGAGGCTTGCACTGGTAAGAAATCTGATGCATCACACTTTAAGATCTTTGGTTCATCTGTTTATGTGCATGTGGCCAAGGACGCTAGGAAGAAGCTGGAACCAAAAACTGAGATCGAGATTTTTGTGGGGTACACCGAAACACCCCATAATTATCGAGTGTATTTTCCAAAAAACAAAATGATTGTTTTGTTATGGGATATAAAATTTGATGAGGAGAAAACCATGAGGTTGTCCCTTTAGAGGGAGCTGGACTTGCATGCAGAGGAGGAACTGTTGGTTCCCAAGGATGAGCTTGAAGATGTGGAGCAACCACATGAGGAGGTTCATGGAGTGGAGGAAAACACTCATATAGAACCATCCATTAGAAATGACATAAGGTGCACCATGAAAGCTGATAGATTGAGACTTGGTGCTGCAAAGAATGTAGGAGCCCTACATCACAACGCAGACAGAGACAGTCTCCTGATAGGTTTACTGGATACATGGCTCTTATGAGCAAATGTATTACGACTGAGCCATCTTCCTTTTAGGAAATAGTTCAGCAACCAACTTGGGTTGATGCAATGGTTGAGGAGGATGAATCCATTGTCAAGAATAGTACATGGGAGATTGTCCCAAGACTGGTCGACAAATCAATTGTTGGATCGAGATGGATCTACAAGGTAAATCAAGATGCTGATAGGAGTGTGGATAAATACAAGGCCAAATTTTTTTCCTAGGGATTCTCACAGATCGAGGGGATCAGTTAATATGATATTTTTTCACCTGTTGCAAGGTACTCTTCTATTATATCTATCCTTGCACTCTCAGCGTAGATGGACTGGCGCATTCATCAGATGGATGTGAAAACTACGTTTCTCAATTGAATCATTGAGGAAGAAGTGTGCATAGAGCAACCTGAAGGTTTGGAGATCTTCAACAGTGAGTCGCATGTGTGCCGACTCAAGAGAGCACCATATGGGATGAAGCAAACACCTCGTGCTTGGTACACTCGGATAGACAACTATTTCACCGGACCGGGCTTCACCAAAAGTGAAGCAGATGCAAACCTGTACCAGATTTTGGTTGAGGGTAAGCTATTGATTATTGTTCTTTATGTTGATGATCTAGTTTTTGACTGCTGATGAGTAGTTGATACACTCATGCAAGGAGGATCTTGCAAGGGAGTTCGAAATGAAGGACATGGGACTCCTTCATTTTTTCCTTGGATTGGAAATATGGTAGCGGGATGGTGAAATTTTTGTGTCCCAATTCAAGTATGCAAAAAAGATACTAGGTAACTTTCACATGGAGAGCTGCAAACCCATGGATACTCCTCTTCTAGGAAATTGGAGGAAAGAGGATGCTAATTCTGGAGAGGTAGTGGATGCTATTGTCTACAGGCATTTAGTTGGTTCACTGATGTATCTAGTGAACACCAGAATAGACATTTTCTACGCAGTTAATTAGCTGATTCAAGCTATGGTTAAGCCTACCAAGCTCTTTTGGAAGGTGGGGAAGCATGTCCTGAGATACCTTAGTGACACATCAGAGTATGGTTTATGGTACATATGGATAGAAGGAGTGAAGCTTCAAGGCTTCACGGATGCAGATTGGGCAGGAAATAATCAGACAGAAATAGCACATTAGGAGGGATCTTTAGCATAGGATCGACAACAATTTCCTGGTACAACAAGAAACAATTATCTGTGGCACTCAGTTCAATGGAATCCGAGTACATGGTAGCAAGTCAAGCTGCATGTGAGGCTATCTGGATGAGAAAGATCTTGGTTGGTTTGTTTGGTTCTCAAATGGATCCGAGAGTGATTCATAGTGATAATGAGAGTTGCATTAAATTCTCGATTAATCCTGTGTTTCATGATAGGTCCAAGCACATATATATTCGGTACCATAATCTCAGAGATTGCGTGCAAAGGAGAATAATGTTGCTTCAATACATTCCCACAAAAGATCAAGATGCAGATATTCTGATGAAGGCGCTCACCAGGAGCAAATTAGGATACCATAGAGGCAGGATCAGGGTGAAGGATAATCCCAAAACTTGTTGAGAGGGACTGTTGATATTCAAGAAGAAAATTTCAGCACCCACACCTAGTGCATTAAGCACCTACACTAGGGTGGGGCCCACAAGTGCTAAATTTGGTGCATGTCTATTTTAGCTATCCATTAATTAAGATGGACAATAACATGTAATCTAGTGTCAAAATAACTTGTAATAATTAACTGAGAGTGAAAAACTCAGTTAGCTCATGAATTTCGAGCTAGAGGTAGTTCATGAGGCATGCAGAGTAATTCCAATTGTAACATAGTTCGAAGTGCATTGGTGCATTAGATAATGCAGGTTGTAATCAGTTTAATTCAGTTAAGTGAGTTAAACTCGGTTGTGCTAGTTGTAACTTCTTGATACATTAGTGATAGATCAAGTGAATTAAATATTAATTAATACACAATCAGTGATCTCACATGCAACTGAGAATTTACTATTATTAGCTGCATGCATGTCAGATCCATTGGAGACCTAGTTGAGATCTAGGTGAAAGGGAAGTTAACTATCAGTTGTAGGATTATTGGGTTGCACCCATGCAACCAAAAACCCATTGGAGTGACCATGATACTTGTGCAATCAAGGAAGGCCAAAATTCCTATTCTTTAGGGATTTCATTCATTAGGGATTGTGCAGGCAATGCAGGCTGTTTGGAGGTAGTAAATTGGCTAAGTATTGGTCAATTTTTGTATGACAGTGTGAGACAAATTAGATGAGTACAAGAGGGCCCTTGTGAGAATATTTTTATGTAATTTTTTCATGATTCCATGCTGAATATACAATAGAAGATAGTGGGGTTTTTAGTAGCAAGCTTTCCCTGGGAAATTATCTGTGTTGTTGTTTGATTTGATTATTCTTTGCTTCATGTGATTGGTGAGTGTGTTTTTAATTCCGCAAAATATTTGTAGAAGTGATTTAGTATTTACCTTTAGTAAATTATTAGATCGGATTGAATCTGTGATATACATGCTTGTTGCATAATTTCTACAAATTAAGTCAAAGATTTTTTGCTAGGAAATGACTTCACTTTTTTGCCAAGAGTACACCCTTTGCAACTCTTTCATGTTCTTATTTCAATTGGGGCACACCTATAACCATTTGAATCAAGGATGGAAATATATTTTAATGTAGATGGCCTTATCTTCTAGGCGAAAATTCACTTGGATTAATGTCAATATGTACTAAAGCTTGAGGAGGAGGAGTTATAAGTCTATACAAACTCCCCTCACGAATCCCAATAATTGTAGCATAATCTACTAGATCCCTTAGCCTAAATAAACACCTTACCATCAATAAATGCTATCATACTTCCTTCATCTTATAAACAAGTGATCCGAAGATCAAAATTAGGCTAAAAAATTAAAGTGCTTGGAATTTGCCAAAACCGGCCTCAAGTTGGTTCTTAACCATATGGGTGCTAGGTTAAATTTAAAGTTTATGTGTTTCCACAATAGGGGAGAGGGGCCAAGAATTAGACCCAACCCTTGGTCATGCATTTTTCCACAGGACCCCGATGGAAGGCAGCAAAGGGGGGCAGGCACCATCCCCAGCCCCTAGTCATGAATCACAACATGAAACCACCAACGAGAAGGTAAGGTGCTTGACAGAGAGGGAGATGTTGTAAGCCTTGGCTTGTGGTTCCATCAGACACCATATGCCCATGCAGAGGGGACTATGTTGGAGGGTGCAGGCAGATTACCCTGACCCTTGGTTCTTGGTACACCATAAACGACGAGAAGGTAAGGTGTTTGACAGATAGGGAGATACAAGAAGCCTGATTCTAAGTTCCACCGCAGGACCATATGCCCACGTGCAGGGGACTTGTTGGAGGAGCCGGGCGCTACCCACCTAACCTCCTCAGCCTGTGCACCATACGACCATGCAACAAAGGTCTAGGCGAAGGACGCAAGCGGTTGGCCCCATCCCCAAACCATGTTGCGTCCACGTGACCACAATATGATGGAGAAGGAGCCAGTGCCAACGGAGGCAGACCGTTAGCCCCAACCCTCGGCCTCATGTGCTCCATGTGGCCCTATTTTTGTGCATAACGGTTATTGGGAAAATTAATGAGGCAATAAAATGCACCTTTTGCGAACAAAATTGTCACTCCCCAAATTGTGAAAAGGGAAAAACTGTCACATGGTTTGCGGATATGGCCAAATTGTGAGACATGTAATAGAGCTTGGCTTGGAGAAGCACAAATTGGTCAATTTTTAACTTTTTTGAGCTAAAGAAGAGCCTAGATGGGGTTTTTTAGCGTCCTGGACTCATTGGAAGCCTTAGTTTTCTGATTTGAGCAGTTTTTGAAGGACATTTTGCAAGATTGCGTATTTTAGTGCCAGAGACAATTAGCGTTTTTGAAGCAGTTTGAAGGAATTTTGAGTATGAAGAGAGCTTAGTCAGAAGTTTTCCAACTTTCTGATTTCATCTGCAAAAAAATTTACTTCTTTAGTGCAACTCTTTTTAGTCTTTTCTCATTATGTGTTCATGAGAGAAGCTCTTTTCAATACTTAAATGTGGAATTGTTGTATGGTTTTGTGCTTGGATTTTAGGTGGAGTATAAGAACCTGATGTGTGAGTCCTTTTTATGTTGACCTTAACATGACTTGTTGTAGGGAGTCATATTTTTGTAGGGAGAATTATTTGTAGGTGAATGTTTCTTTATAGGGGAAACAAGCCACTAAATTTTCAACAATTTTTATGTACTATTTTGTCATTGGAATCAATAGAGTGGTGTAGCTATTGGAGGAGGCCTGAAGACGTAGCCCAGGAGGGGTGAACTCCATCATCAAATGCTGGTTTCTTCTCTTCATGTTTTTTCATTTTGAGTTGCATGTGACTGTGTTACATTTTAAAGTTCATATGAAAACCAAATTCACCATCTTGAAGAGGTTGCGAAACTTTTTTACCTTTTAGGACCCATTTTGTTTACTTGAAACGCATCAAAGGACGGTCAATTTTTGAGAGGAGAAGTTCTCCTTCCAATTTTTCAGATCACGTGGTATCAAATTTGGTTCTGACCAAGTTGCAAGTATGGGAAAGAAGCTGAAGCATGAAAGACTCCAAGAGTTAGAGAAGATTAATTTGTGTCTTTGAATGGAGAATGTCGAGATGAGGAGATTACTTGAAGTTGCATAGGAGGAGAAAAGGAAATGCACCTAAAATTGCAACATTTGCTGGAGGAACAAATTGGTGAGAGTTCCATTCCATAAGCAGGAAAGAATCCCTCCAATATTAAGCCAATTTGTGTTCATGGTACAAACAAAATATATGGACCCTATGTTGAGAATGATGCTTGTGAGTTTTTTCAGCATCTAAAATATTATCCTTATGTGCCTATTGGTAAAAGTGGGTGGCTTGAGTCATTGTCTACTTTGTCATAAACATCTGAAACAAAAAAACTGGAAGAAAAATCAAAGGAGGTAGTTAACATCTGTAGTTCTACTCCTTCAACTTATCTTGATAACACCTATTTTGTAGCTTTTTAAAAGCATACAAAAGGGATTGGTATGAAGCTTTTAACTCATATGTGTTATGAAGGAATAGGTCTCAGAATCAATGGCCAAGGTATTACTAATCCTATTGAGGTGAAGGAGCGACCACAATATGAAGGATTGGGTTATGGTCGTGGAGAAATTGGAGAGTGCTCTAACTTTTTTCAGGAAAAGAAATCATCAAGTGATGATATGTCACACCATGATGGTAGTGAAAATGGTAATTTGTCTCTGAAGGCAGATGAATGTTTTAAAGGAAATGCAAAGTCTAGTCCTCATCATCAAAGTTACATCCCAAAGGATAGGTATAAGTGTCATGGGGATTTTAAAAATGTTGGTGATTTTGATTATTTATGGGACATGTTTCCTTGCACATTTTGTGATGCAACTGAACATTGGGTGGCTCCGCTCTCAAGTTTGAAGACTTCCTTGTCGATAGGAAAGCGAAAGCATTTTTGTACCCATTGTAACATGAATGGACACCAGATTTAAAGGTGTTGGAAACTTTATCTGGAACTTTGTCCCAAGAAGGACAAATAGGTCATGCAATCCTTTGCAAGGAAAGTGACAAGTGGCAAAGAATATACTAGTGTAGTTCCCGAAGCAACCTTCTAAGTAGAGCAGGTGTAGAAATAGAACCCATAAGCCTGGGAAAGGTCAAGAATGGGTAAACTATTTTGTATAGTTTTCTTGCTTTGTAAAATTGTAAATAGTTGTTGTATATTCCCGTTTGTGTACTTTGTAAAGTGAAGTTATGTACAACCTGTTGTTACTATTTCTCATAGGCAGTCCTTGGCTACAAAAACTACACCAGGAAACCAAATTAGTCAGATTTATGTTCAAGCTATCCCTTGAAACAGCGGGGTCTCCCTCAGTTGTTACGAGGCCTTGTTTAACACTGTTCACTGTCACCGAACAACAAAATTTGAAGCACACTGTCCATATTTATGTTTTTAATTAGGGGTGGTTGGCTATCAATAACAATCTCTATTAATGAATAAATCCATCCTTCACAGAGTCCTTTCTCAAAGTGTCACCTTCTAGCCTGACAGAATGACTTGATTTGTATAAGAGTTTGACAGAAGAATGTAAGGATATCCCTAATAATGTAGCAGCCAGATTGACTACTTAAAAACTAGGGAGATTTGGATGTGTGTAAAAGATTTCTATAGCCTAAAAAAACATATTCAGGAGAAGAGAGAAGCACAAACAATAACTAGTTTCAAAGAGGAGCTTGATGAGACAAAAAATATAATATACTAATCTCTTTAAAAATATTATAGTTTTCAGAAATTATGAAACTATGTTTTCATAATAAATAAAATATAATCAAGTCTTAACAGAAACCTTTTGTAATTTATATTTCAAGAAGAATTTACAATAACATGTAGCCCTGTAAATTAATCTCTTAATCAAATTACAACTTCAAAACGAATTGAAAATGAAACCGAGATTCAATTAAATTTTCAATTGGATAAATGTACATGAATTAAATCATATGAAGAAAAAATATACATAAATACTAGAAAAACGTACTAGAAACAGTAAATTCTGTTAAAACTGGAGTCGGAAGGCTTTCATTTGAAATATGATAAAAGAAACTATTACAAAGTGTCAAGTGTTGGCATCAAAAGCCCACACTTGTTTATTACAAATAAAACAATATATAGACTATAAATTTCTAAACTGATACAAACTTTTCAGAACCAAAATCCTGAACAAGAAACTACAAATAAAGAGTATCTCTAGACAAATGCAGAATATTTTGAGTTGTTGGAAAATATTCTGCCTCCAATTCTAGAAATGGATCTTTGACAGTTGGATTTACTATTTGGAAATTTGAATATGATCCTTGGAATATGCCAGTTGAACCGTTAATTTTTTGCTGCTTTGAATTGTTGAACAATGGCGTGGGTTAATGGTTAGGCAGATAAAATTTTTAATGGGATTATGGAGGGAATGAATGCGATGGGATTTTATTAATCGACAGATGAAGTGGGTAATCATGCAATGTCAATTAAATGGTAAGAGGTTGCGGAAATACGCTTTCAGAGGGGGGGTTAATGGGTTTCAGGTTTTACGCATGCGGGTTCCAAAAAGCTGAGGTAATGACACATGTTAGTGGGTGGTTTTCATTTACTACTGAATTCAGACCCCCTTGATGATAAGGGTTGGATCATGAAGGGGGGTTGAAATGCTGTGAAAGCCGTCGGATACTGAAAGATGAGGGGAGGACTATTAGATAGTTATGGTGGGCCAACTGCATCGCAAATCACAATCAGGACCAGATATAAGTTTGTAATATGGTTTAAACAAATAAAGTTGCGATGTGATGCGAAGTGGGGAAAGGGTGACATGGAATGGTGGGGTCAGGATTTATAAAGTATCGAGAAATATGAAATGTGAGGGAAGTGAATTTGATGCAGCATTACTGCATATTACTGAAATTCGTGCGAACCTGTGGGTTATGGGCCCACAAAATTTCCTATCGTGCGCAACTTATTGCAAACATCGCACATTGCAAAAGATAACATTTCGCAGATTAGAAAATATAATATTCCGCAGATCACAAAACATAACATTTCGTAGATCGCAAAATATAACATTTCGCAGATCGCAAAACATAACATTTTGCAGGTTTCAAAACATAAAATTTCACATATCGCAAAACATAACATTTTACATATTGCAAAATTTAACATAAAACTCAGAATAATTAATCAATAAATAAAAACAATGCGGATGCAAAATTGCGATGGGATTTGATCAGATCTGTCCACCTTCCACTGCACACTTTTGTTCTGAAACCTATGGAACTTTGGGGAAAACACAGTTGCGGCCTTTGGAAAACCATAATAATCCATGCTATAAACCTTTCAAAAGAATAATAAGTATATCTCTCGAAAATTTTAATCTTAGTAAGAAATTGACAAATTTTCACCGAAAATTAAAAATTTTAGGTGTGCCAAAATATGTTACAACACAACCACTTATATTCAACATGTGTGTTTTCTTTGACATGATATGTTATCTTGTTTTGATGGCGAGTCCATTTGTTTGAGTACTTTTTGGTATGAGCATTTGTATGTCATCGAGTATGTATAAAATTGTGTCAAGCACTCACTGATACAAGTGTTTCAAGATGAAGCTTGTTTGTGAATTTAATATTTTCTAAAGCCTTGTTCATAATAAGACCATGATTATGTGGGAAAATCCAAGTATGTCATTGAATACATGAAACCGGTGTACCTAAGAGTAAAAGTGCAGTTTGAGGAAATTAAAGCAAAGTGTGAATCAATGAATGGTAAGCATTGAGTTGCTTCTGATTTCTAGGTGGAAGATAAAGTATGTCTTTAGCAAAGGGGACTTCAAGATGAATTTTTTTTGATCCAAATAAAGTTTTTTTTGGAGAGAATGTTTATATTCCATCTGTTATCACTCCCCCCTACTTCCGAAGGCCGAGAATGGAGCTGAAGAAAGGTAACCACAAACCAACATTTAGGTCAGGTAGCTAGCCCTACCAAGACTAGAGAGGGCACTCTCAATGTCACTTTACAACCAATGAGATGACTGAATATATTGATCTTAGGCTAGTTATGATTCTTATTATATTATGGTTTTTGTTTGTTTGGAGTTTTGCTGGATAAGAATGACAGTTAGGGAACTAGGTTTAGGGTTTAGGTCAGATTTCAAAGGCTAGATTGCAGAGGTAAGGGTGAGGCCAGGTAGGTAATATTATAAGAATGATTAATTTGTCATTTTTTATAGAATGAACTGAGAGGGAGTCAAAATTAGCATTAAACTGAATTCATTCATCAGAAGAGTGGATACACTTTCATGTAAATATTGTAAAAAAACAAAGCATTGAAAGCATGATTTCTGTCAATAAACTGATAAGAATTAACATAAATAAGAATATATGAAATATGGATAACAAAAAATTCAACATGCTAAGGTTACAAAGAATAACAAATGCTCAAATTCATACCACTGAAGTCTCAACACTATGTCTGCAACATTGTCCTTGTTTTCATTAAAAAAAAATCTTGTATAATAGCTCCACTGCAAATAACAACTATAAAACCTCTAAATAGACTTGGCGTGGACTAATTATATAAAATAGAGTTCATGAAACCTCAGAGGATCGAAATCCTATCCAAAAAGCATCATAATTACATCAGATGGGTCACTTCCTAAAATCTAGGGAAGTTATAAACTAATCCCTAAAATTTAGCTAAGGACTAGGAGTGTGTGCCCCCTTCATTAAACCACATGTCTCCTCATCAAAGAGGAAAAAAAAATCAAATACATCAAATGAAACCTCATGGGACAACTAACATGGAATTATGGAGTTTTCCTAGCATGACAGCTGCCTGAACGAAATCCTATGCAAAAACGTAGCACCTTTAGCAGAAACGTCGCGCCTGCCAGGTAGAAACGTCGTACCTGCCTGGTAGAAACATCGCGCATGTTCAATGGTTATTTTTACCTAGTTTGAAGCATCCAAATGAAAATATAAAACTTGGGCTAGATATGCCTATGAGTCTAGTTTCCAATGCACCTTCAATTTTTGGAAAACACCCATAGGAAGGCCTCCAAAAGTGGTTTTTCTTAACCTCACTCCAGAAGCGTCGTGCCTAGTCAAAAACACCAGCAGAAGCATATAAATGAGGAAGTTTTTTGAGTTTTTCTTCAAAACTAGGGATTGTAATGGAAAAAAAGGTCCACATATGTCATGTACTAATCAATATGAACCCATCCATGTAAGAAAAACTTCATTTGCATGCCCTGAGAGAAAGTGTCGGCGTGACTCTTTTGCAATGACCAAATTTCCATAATTTCCAAAAACCTTTCTACAAAAATATGGCTTAAAGATGGATTAATATCTCCCTAATCATAATTTTTTTTGAAAACATGAGAGAGGTTTTTTTTCTTTGGTTTGTTATGAAAAAATACCTCCAATTTTCCAAAATACTTTTTCATTTTTTCAAAATTCAAGTTTTAAGTTGATCTCTTAGAAATTGCAGAAGCATAGCGCGCCCTCAGAAGAAGCACCACACCACTTTGAGAGGGTGTTTGGAGTCCTTACCAAAGGATTTTTGAGCTGAAAGTGGTATAGTTGGAGAGCTTATGATATATGCTATAAAATGGAGTCATCAAGCACTACAAACCCCTGCAAAATTGATTTCAAGAAAAAATGTACAAAAGTGCAGAAAATGACTTCGAGCAACTGTATTTTGAGAATTTCTCTCAAACCATAACACTTGTGCATAAAATGAAGGATTTTTTGTTCTTTTGCCTATGATTGACAAAAACCTCTTTCAATTTTGTAAAATTTATCTTCATTACTTATGAAATAGGTTTTGAAGAGAAACTGTCCCTATGTGCAACGTAAAACCTAGCTTGATCACAAAAATATGAAAATGATACCATAGGTCTGAGTTGGGTCAAACCTGGAATGGTGGCCTTCCTTATGAATCTTCTTTTCTCCCTCCTTAGTGTTTGTCAACAAGATAAAACCCTAGCTAGATATAGTGGGTAGGGAAGGTGTAGAATTAAGAAAACAAGGGATAGTGGTAGGGTGGTTTTAGGGACATAAATGAGGTGGAAGGAAGCTGGGGAAAAATCCATAAAAACTAGGGAGGTAGGGTGATGAGTTGGATTTACAATAAAAGTGAAATTTCTGGAAATGGGCATGAGGAAGGTGCCGAAAAGGGAAAAACACATGGATTTACTAGTTTTCTGCAAGAATGTATTGAAAATTAGGGTTTTGATGAAATTTATGGAAAGAAAAGTTGTGAGTGATATGGAGTGTTAAATTATGGTGTATGAATGTTGTATCAATGTTTTAGAATGTTATATTAAGGTTTTATCAATTAAAACAAACAAAATATGAAAAACACCAAAAACGTAGTGGAGATGACCTAATGAAGGAAATAACTCATTTGCTGAAGAATTTTGACTTGAGAGAGGTATGGAGGGTGTCCACTTTCTATTTAGGAGGTGTATGAACCCTTGTGAAATTTATTTGAACCTTGGATAGCTATTTTCAATCCCAATCACCGAAAGCATAGCACATGCCATAAGCATAGCGCATCACCTGTGCATCACCTCCAGAAGCGTAACACAACACCTTAGAAGTGTTGCACAACGCCTCAGAAGCGTAGCACATGTAGTGCTGGCACAAATTTTCTTGTTTTTCTTCAACCCTTAGAAGATTTGGAGTATGAGGTGAGAAGAGAGGAGCTCTATTCAAACATCAAAGGATAAAATGAGTTGAAGAAGCCTTTTTTTCTTTTATAACAATGGCAAAATTGATTTTTTGTGTTCTAGTGAAATCACAAGCTCTTTTGAAGTCTCTTTTTTGAAAAAAATTAATGAAGAAACACACTTTATTTGATGAAAGGAAAAGTTCCTTTATTTATTTCCCTATCTTTGCTTACTCCCTATGTAAATGACTTGTATGTTGAAAATGAGGTTTTGTTCGCCTTCTTTCATGACATAATTGACTCTTATGGCGGAGAAACAAATGACACCTAGACTCAGACCTAAATGAAGGTGTGGTGAAGGACCTCATACCCTAGATGATAAATGGATGACACGACCTCTGAGATGATGATGACCATGAATGGAGTGAAGGGAGAAACATTTTAGAACTAGACATATTCAGTGAACAAAATTTTATTTAAAAACTGACTTGAAACCTGAAATTTTGACATAGGACCACTACTCAGTAAATATGAAAAGAGTATATTTGAACACTAAACATTTAGACACTAAAATTGGCTCCAATTGGGGTTGGAATCTCCTTCAAGAGGTGTCAATAACACCATAGATCAAGTAGCCTAATCCATTGGGCAATGGAGTCACTATAGCTACAATCCTCAAACTGACTCAAATAAAACTGAAATTTGAACTGTACATCATGGACTGTGAACTCTACTGGAAAATGACACTGAAAAATATGCTCAGAATGTTGAGCTTATTCATCACACCTTACCTACTCTAACTGATCCATAGATCACTTGATCAAGTGAAGTCGAATATCCAATGTAACCAATCAAGTAAATGAATAATTGATTGATGCTTGTATTAAGCTCCACCAGGCATAAAGAAATATTGAGTAAATGGAAACTGAAAATGAAATTTGAGCCCAAAACGTGTGTTTGTTAACAAAAAAACTCCACCTTTTTAGATGTTTGCAAAATACTACCCAAGGGGTCTTGAAAGTCATGAACATTACCTCTTGTTGATTAGAAAAAATAAGGGAGATTCTTTCAGATATAATGGATGATTTTTATTCTTCATTTGGTTGATCCTTATTAAATAAAAATATAGCAATGTTATCTTCCATATCATCCAGATTAGAGACAAGGTTGGTATGTTCTTGCAGATCTTCAATTGAGGTAGCCAAATCAACATCAACACAAATATCTACAAGTGGCCTTTCATGTATATTAGAAAGAGAATTTTCTTGGCTTTGAAAAAATTCTGTACCTTGATCATTTGAAGGCTGTTGAACATGTTCATTAAAATTAAGACAACAAACCTGTTGTACATTATTTTTTAACTCAATGGATAAATCATAACTCTCTAGAGTATCTATACAAGAAAACTCAAAATTCTGATGTGCACATATTTCTTCGTGAATTAAAAACTCAGAAGAGGCAAGGGATGAAGGGTAGATGGATAGAACATGTTCATATATATCTTGATCACTTGAAGATTTGAAAGACTGCTGCAAATTATCATCAACTTCGAAAGATGGAAGATCAATGTCATCCTTTGAATAATTCTGCTCAAGTTCGTTGTCATCCAGGGTAGAATCCTGTTAATCAATATTGTCATTGATGTCAATATAGCATTATTAGGATCGAAAATATTCTTGTGATGTCATAACCTCATGTATCCTTGCTCTTGATGAATAAGCCTAGAACCCAGATGATTTCCTTACCCTTTATGGATACTACATTGTTGAAAGACCATGCATGAATGATCACACTTGATGATGTCATACGTGATGGCACTTGATGAAGGTCTTGATGACATGGTTGGAGACTACATGATGACATGGAGGACCATTTGATGACATGGAAAGTGATTGGAGACATGACATGAAGGAATTGGAAATATCCTAATGGAAAATTAATAAATACTACACTATGGTTGGTGACATATAACTGCACTATTATTAGATGACATGGATATCCTACATGACCCTATGATGATGAAGAAGCCAAAAAATGGAGAAGCCATACTGTCCCAAACTTTCCTCATGCTGTCCCAAAAATTTTATGCATAAAATTTAAGGACACTCACAAAGAAAATAATTTTTGCCTCCTTAGAGGCATCTTTTATCGATGGGGCCTAGACCATCTTAAAGAGGACTTTTTCCTCTTTCCAAGGAGCCTTTATTTCCCCGAAACTCCCAGCGGTTGATGAGATATGGAATTTTAAAGTCAAGAATAATTAACCTTATCAGTGAGCCAACCTATCTTTGTCCTTCATGTCGGCCTACCTCTAGAAATATTTTTACATTCATTATAGCATCAAACTAGTATTAATATGACGTTAGACACCTCATTCTAGCCAAAAAATTTCGGTGAAAAAACACAATAGTTACAGGAGGTCGAGGTGAAGAAAAGGATTAAAATTTGGACATATTTTTTAAAAGGATACATTACAGTTCGATTTTCTTTTTCTTTTTCTTTTTTGGACAGTCCACTTTAGAAATTACAGACAAATTTACATTTGTGAGATTCAAAGTTTAAGGAAGATCATTTTTTTAAGCTCAAATTTTCAAGAAATTGTGACAATAATTGTGGACTATTCTATGGATGTTTCAGAGCTATTGTAGGGTGGTACATATGTAGTATGAAGGCCACTAAAACTTGTTGGGAAGTGTATTTAAGCCTTGGATATGAAGCTTACAACTATGGCAGGCTTGTGGAGGCCCATATTCTTACTAAAATTGTAGCTTGGACCTTTTCATCTCTGGGGTTTGTTTGCACCTTGCAAAGGATTCAAACTTGGGGCAACCACCTTGGATTGAATACATTCATCACTAAACGTAACCTCAGTTTCATTTGTGGAGAAGCTGCAAGCTTCAGGACAGTCCTGGTCACCTATTTTATAGGCTCGGATAAGATTAGGTAGACAAGTCAATAATTGAATTAGGCTAAGTTTGGGTTACTATACAGATCTTAAGTCTTAAGAACGAAGTAACAATGTTTTGAGGAAATTATTTTTGGAGTCTTGAGACAAATTTGAATACACCTTCAATGTCATTAAAGTTGAGATTTGAAGCATAGTGAAGAATACCTTTTGCATTAGCCTTGACTGACCTTGGAGATACTATTCTTATATACATGCGCTGAAGACCTTTTGGAGATAATGTTGAAGACTATGACGCACTAACCATCACGAGGAAACTTGGAGGATTTGATTAGGTGCCATGAAGAACAATGGAGACACCTTAATGTGAAGATCAAGGTTGTCAATGATGATGTGACGTGGAGAATAAGTGAGGGGATAACTGAAGATTGACATGCATCATTGAAGAAGACATTATGAGCCGTGAAGTATAACCAAATATATTTTGCAAAGTGAAGGGTTGGAGCCTTAAAAAGACAAGGTTGGTGCCTTGGAGAATAGGTCTAGAGCCCTAGAGGATCAGAGTCCTCAAGAAAATATGTCGGACCTGAACTAGAAACAAGTTTGGAGCCCTTGAGGTTGGTGCCTCAGAATTGAAAAGGTTGGAGCCTTGGTTGTCCAAGTCTGTGCTTGGAAAATGCAGCTTGGAGCCTGAGATATTGAAGATCAGTGTCTTCATCTAGGCTTGGAGCCCTACATATGTTGTACTTGATTTATTGCAAAGAATAAATTAATAAAAAAAATTATTCTTATTGTTCATCTTATGCTCTAAATATAAGTGACCTAACTGGTAAAAATACAAATTGAAAAGAAATACTGATTCACCCCCCCTTAGTATTTCCAACAATTTGTATCAGAGCTAGTACCTTCACTAAAAGCCTAATAGCTTGAAGGTTTATCCTTATAACACAAATGGAAAAGCCAAGGAAGAAAGTCTCCAATCCTACTAAAGATGTGTCTTCCACAACCATTGAAATTGAAGTCAATCAATTTGCAAAGGCTCCATTTTTTAATGGAAACTTTGATATATGGGAGGCAAGAGTGAGGAATTTATTAAAGACTCAAGGTGTTGCAGTCTAGAAATCGGTGATTATTGATAGCATGATGGAAGGAGAATCCAAGGAGTAAAATATAAGAGAAACAAAGGCAATTTTGGATGGGCTACCAAACTCTATAAAGGCCATTTTTGAAAAATGTTCGTCAACAAAAGGCATATGGGACAAAATTCATGATCTTCACTCAAAAGGGGCATTAACAATGATCTCTAGTTAAGAGGATGATGGAAAATAGTAAAAAAATCCAAAACCCATCAAGGAAACTAAAAATAAGAGAGATGACAACAAGGTTAAATAAGACCTAGAAAATGAAGAGAACAAAGAATAATTTGAAGAAGATCTCCTAACTAAACTTATGGCTTCCATGGAAGAGATTAATAGGTCGAAAAAGGAAAACGAGAAAATTAATAAGAAAGCGCAAGTTGGTAACCAAGACAAGACAAGGAAGGAAGCTGGCTTTGTCAAGCTTCAAGTACAAGAAAGAGATGAAGAGCTCACCAAAATTAAGGAGCAATTTCATCAAAACAAAAGAAAGCATCATGAAGAAGTCATATCTATGACAAATCAATTGGATAAGGCAAAGAAAATGTAAGAAAAATTTTCAAGCCACCTTGAACAAAGACTTAAGAGCTTGAACAATCTTGAAGCAGAGATTGGTCAATACAAGGAACATGTCTCCTCTCTTAGATATAAACTAGAAGAAGCAAGGAAACAAGCACAAGGAGCTAAGAAGGTGATGAAAACTTTGGAGTTTATAGAAGGAAAAGTTGATGAATCAGAAAAGGAGAGAAACACCATGATACGCCAACTAGAAGAAAATGATGAAGAAATATTCAAACTAAAATCAGACATCAATCTTCTCAAGGCCGAAACATGTGAAGCTACAAGAATAAAAGAAGAAATGGAGAGCAGTCTAGTAAAGGAGAATGAAGAAATATTGATAATGAAATAAAATATTATCTACCTTAAAATTTAAGCACACGAAGCAACAAGGATGATGGAATAAATGAAGAAGAAACTAGTCATGAAAGATGAAGATTGTGAAAAATTGAAAGAAGAAATTGTCACTCTTAAAAAGGAAGTTGTCTCGCTGAATAAGAACTTGAAAAGCTTTCAAACCCTAGATGACATCCTACGTCATTAAAGATCTCCTCTTGATAAATCAGGTCTTGGCTATGCAAGTGAACCCTCAAGCAAGAATGATAATGCTTCAAACAACAAGGATGTGAGGAAGCTAGGAAGAAATATTGATGCTCCCAGTTTTAGCAAAGGCAAGGAGAAGAGTCAAGACAAAAATAGAAGAAATGATAATCCAAGGAGACTTGCAGATGGTGGTAAGAATACAAAAGGCAATAAATATCATCAAAGAATCCCAAGGCAAAAAGACTTCATAAGTACATCAATGAAATCTTCATTTCCCAGGTACCAAAGTATATTTCTTGGTTATTGTTATTATTGTACAAAATTTGTGCACATGGAAAAATATTGTAGGGCATATCACAAAGACAAATATAATGGTCCTCGTCAATCTTCTAGAAGCAATTTTTCAAGAAGTCATGATTCCTCATTCATCAAAAAGATGGAGTGCTTCAATTGCCATAAAATTTGACATATGGCTCATGATTATAACTTAACTTGGGTCCCTAAATGAGCTAAAACCATAACATCCAAGCCAAAGAAGAAAGTTACACAAGCATTGAGAAGGAAGAAAATTGGATGCGGAAATATATTGATCACTCCAGACAACAACACATGTTGTTGATCTGATGAAGTCATCCTTGATCTTCCAAGTATTTGATAATGAGACTCTGCCAAAGGAGACCATGCATATTGTCAGGGGGAGCTTATAATCATTAATAATTCTTGCAGAAGCTATCTATGAATAGGCCCTATGAAATTCTTCATGAGTCACAAATGGACAATCATCCTTTGATAGATCATCTCTCGAGAGAAACTCCATTGAAGAAATGTAGCCACATCTATCATGAACCACATTGCGATAAGGAAGAGCACCATGACAAGAGGAGTAACATACCTATGAATAATTGCTATTGATGAAGAAAAAAATGTAGCTCGACAGGGGGAGTACTTGAGCACCCCATTTTCCATTGATGTCAATGGGGGAGAGAATATTGGAAGGGCGAGAATATTTCCATCAATGAAAAAGGCAGAGATTTTTAATCAAGATTGTCATTGATGTAAATATATCATTATTGGGATGTCAAATATTCTTGTGATGTCATAAACTCATGTATCCTTGCTATTGATGATGAAGCCTAGAACCCGGATGATGTCCTTACCCTTGATGGATACTACACTATTGAACGACTATACATGGATAATCACACTTGATGATGTCATACGTGATGGCACTTATTGAAGGTATTTATGACATGTTTGGAGACTACATAATGACATGGAGGACCATTTGATTACATGGGCAATTATTGGAGACATGACATGAAGGACTTGGAAATATCCTAATGGAAAATTAATAAATGTTGCACTATGGTTGGTGATATATCACTCCACTATTATTGCATGACATGGATATCCTACATGACCCTATGATGATGAAGAAGCCAAACAATGGAGAAGCCACACTATCCCAAACATTCCTCATGCTGTCCCAAAAATTTTATGCATAAAATTTAAGGACATTCACAAAGAAAATATTTTTTTTCCACCTTAGAGGCATCTTTTCTCGATGGGGCCTAGACCATATTAAAGAGGATTTTTTCCTCTTTCCAATGAGCCTTTACTTGCCTCAAAACTACCAACAGTTGATGAGATATGGAATTTTTAAGTCAAGAATAATTAACCTTATCAGTGAGCTGACCTATCCTTGTCCTTCATGTCGGCCTACCTATAGAAAGACGCGTCCATTAATTCTAACGTCAAACTAGTATTAATATGACATTAGCACTTAATTATAACCCAAAATTTTAGGTGAAAAACCACAGTAGTTACAGAAGGTCGAGGTGAAGAAAAGGATTACAATTTGGGCATATTTTTTAAAAGGATACATTACTGTTTAGATTTTTTTTCTTTGTTGGACAATCCACTTTAAAAATTTCAAATAGACTTACTTTTGTGAGGTTCAAAGTTTAAGAACAATAATATTTTGAAGCTAGAATTTGCAAGAACCTGTGACAATAATTGTGGAATATTCTGTGGATGTTTTAGAGCTGCTATTGGGTGGTGAAGTTGTAGGAAGAAGGTCCTTATAGCTTGTTGGGAAGTGTATTTAAGCCTTGGAGTTGAAGCTTAAAACTGTGGAAGGCTTGTGAAGGCCCAGATTCTTAACAAAATTGCAGATTGGACCTTTTCATCTGTTGGGGTTTGTTTGTAGCTTGCAAGGGATTCAAACATGTGGCAGCCACCTTGGATTGAAGACATTCATCGATAAAAATCACCTCAGTTTCATTTGCGGAGAAGCTGCAAGCTTCAAGATAGTCTTGGTCACCTATTTTAGAAGCTCGGATAAGGTCAATTGGACAAGTCCATAATTAACTTAGGCTAAGTTTGGGTTACTATACATATCTTAAGTCTTAAGAAACGAAATAACAATGTTTTGAAGAAAGTGTTTTGGGAGTCTTGAGATAGATTTGAATACACCTTCAATGTCATTAAAGTTAAGATTTGGAGCACAGTGAAGAATACATTTTGTAGTTGCCTTGTATGACCTTGGAGATACTATTCTTAGATACATGCATTGAACACCTTGTGGAGATAATCTTGAAGACCATGATGGATTAACCATCATGAGGAAAATTGGAGGATTTGATTGGGTACCATGAAGGACAAAAAAGATACCTTCATGTGAAGATCAAGGTTCTCATTGATGATGTGACGTGAAGACTAAGTGATGCGATAGATGAATATTGACAGGGCTCGTTGAAGAATACATTGGGAGCCATGAAGTATAACCAAATATATATTGCCAAAGTAAAGGGTTGGAGCCTGAAAAATACAAGGTTGGTTCCTTGGAGAATAGGATTGGGGGCCTAGAGGATCAGAGTCCTCAAGAAACCCATTAAGGGAATTTTGAGGTCTAAAATGGGCCTCCTAAGGAAAATATAAAATAATAGAGGAAATAATAAAATAAGATTTGATTACATCATCAAATTTTAGAGGAAAAAAAAGAAAAAAATATTTTTTCAACTCGTATTTTCAACTTATCTCCTTATGGGTTTAATAAATTTTCGAGCAGAAATACTCGTTGGATGCAGAATTTGATTTCTCATTCAAGGAGTACCCATGTTTCATATTTTCGATGGACCCTGCTACATGAAAAATGAGAAATACATGAAAAGCGTGATTGCAAACACGTTTTTTCACGTATTTCTCATTTTTCATGTTGCAAGGTCCATCAAAAGTATGCAACATGGGTACTCCTTGGATGAGGAATTAAATTTTGCATCCGACGAGTACTCCCACTCGAAATTTGAGTAAAAAATTAGGGAGATAAGTTGAAAATATGAGTTGAAAAAGTAGCTTTATTATTTTATTATTTTTTAATATTTTTAATTTTTTACTCCAAAAATAGTGAATCATCCCCATGGTTGACATCATCATCCTTAATCCTATTGGTTCTTATAAATTTTATTTTTATTGTACAATTTTCTTAGGAGGCCCATTTTAGATATCAAAATTCCCCTAATTAGGTGGGAGCCTGAATTAGAAACAGGGTTGGAGCCCTTGAAGTTGGTGCCTTAGAATTGACAAAGTTGGAGCCTTGGTTGTCCAAGTCGGTGCTTGGAAAATACAGGATGGAGCTTGAGAGATTTAAGATCAGTGCCTTCATCTAGGGGTGGAGCCCTACATATATTGTACTTGATTTATTGCAAAGAAGAAATTAATAAAAGCATTTATTCTTATTGTTCATTTTGTTTTCTAAATATAAGTGATCTAACTGGTAAACATAACAATTGAAAAGAAATAATGATTCACCCCCACTCTCAATATTTCCAACAAATCCATGATCTTCTCATGACGGTTAAAATTGTTTTCATTCAAAGAACCCAAGATTTCATCATCCATAAACTCTTCATCGCTATAAACACTTTCTAGCTCTTGAATAGAATTCTCAAATTGATCACACCAATCCTCAATCAAAATAAAAGAAGGATAGGTTTCTCTATACTTCTTAAAAAATACTGAGTGAAAATCCTTGAGAGAATAAATACAATTAGGAGGCAAGATTTCATACCAAAAGCGTGCCTTTTCTTCTAATGTTATCATGAACATATTCATTACAAAATCTTCATGAAATTATGGTTTCCAAGCTTTTGTAGTTATTGTTTAATGAAGAGATCTCTGTATTATCCACAGTGTGATAAAAAAATGGTCGAAGTTTCGAAACCCAATGGGGATCCATCTTCATGACAAGTTGATAAATGAAAAGTGAAAAAGGACACAAAGGACAAGGTTTATATTGGAGGTTTGCAGCCCTTCTTTCGATTTTCATTCTAGTTTTTTCCAGATAACATATATCTTCTCAAGAATCCCCTGCATGTAGGGACACTTCCCAAGAATCCCCTCCATGCAGGGCCCTTGTCCTCTACGTCATTTTTTCACTTTTCATCCATTAGCTTGTCTTGAAGATGGATCCCTGTTGGGATTCGAAACAACGACCATTATTTGATCACACTGTGGATAATCTAGAGATATCTTCATTAAATCTTCATGAAAATTAATCTTCATCTTACGCACATGCATATAAAATCTTATTAAATGAAGTGTAGCATCATCACCTTTTCCATCTCTGAATGTTGGCAAGTATGTTTTCCAATCTGCCTGAGGCATACGATTTGGAAAGCTTGGAACATGATCTAGATGCATAGGATAATACCTTCTAGCAGTTGAATCCATCTTGAAAATGATGAAGTCACCAAAAAGTTGTACAAGCTACTGGTTTTTGAACAGTGGAGTTGCCATGAAAACTATGAACTTTTGGATTCTTTAAAACTGGAGTCGATAAGTGAAAGATGCACAACCTTATTGTGCTTGAATACTATTCACCATCTGCAATAAAAGATAATATTTTTTGTTCTTTCTTGGGAAATATTTAACCTTCGCTCCCTGGAAACAATGCCAAAAATGTTATCACTCCCCCCTGCTTCCTAAGGTTGAGAATGGAGTTGAAGGAAGGTAACCACAAACCAACCTTTAGCTCCGGTAGTTAGCTCTACCAAGACCATAGAGGGCTCTCTCAATGTAAATTTACAACCAATGAGATGACTCAATATATTGATCTTAGGCTAGTTATGATGCTCAGTAGATTAGGGTTTTTGCTTGTTTGGAGTTTTGCTAGATAGGAATGACAGTTAAGGAACTAGGTTTAGGGTTTAGGTCAAATTTCAAAGGCTAGATTGCAGAGGTAAAGGTGAAGCCAGGTAGGTAAGGTTATAAGAATTCCTTATTTTTCATTGTATATAGAGTGAACTAAGAGGGAGTCAAAACGAGCATTAAACTGAATTCATTCATTAGAAGAGAAGAGACACTTTCATGTAAATATTATAAAAAAGCAGAGCATGGAAAGCATGATTTATGTCAATAAAATGATAAGAATTAGCATAAAGAAGCACATATATGAAATACATATAAAATAACATTAAAAATGATAATTTTACAGAGAATAACAAATTATCAAAGGCATACCACTGGAGTCTCAACACTATGTCTCTAGGATTGTCTTTGATTTCATTAAAAAAAAAAATTGTACAATAGCTCCAGTGCAAATAAAAACTATCCAACCTGTAAAAATAATTGAGGTGGAATAAGTATAGAAATAGAGTTCATGAAACCTCATACGGTCAAAATAATATCCAAAAAGCATCATAATTTCATAATATGAGTCACTTCCTAAAATCTAGGGAAGTTAGAAATTAATCCTTGAAATTTAGCTAAGGACTAGGAGTGTGTCCCCTTCATTAAATTATATGTTTCCTCATCATAGAGGAAAAAAAAAAAATCAAAAACATCAAATTACACCTTATGGGACAAATAGCATCTAATTATGGAGTTTTCCTAGCATGAAAGTTGTTTGAAAGGAATCCTATGTAGAAACGTAGTGCCTTTAGCAGAAGCGTCGTGCCTGCCTGGCAGAAACATCATGCCTATTCAAGGGTTATTTTAACCCACTTTAAAGTATCCAAATGAAAATAAGAAAGTTGGGTTTAGTAGCCCTATGAGTCTAATTTCAAATTAACCTTCATTTTTTGGAAAACACCCACAGGAAGACCTCCAAAAGTGGTTTTTCCAACCTCACTATAGAAGCACCGCACCTGGTTAAAAACACTGGCAGAAGCATAGAAATGAGGCAGTTTTTTGAGTTTTTATTCAAAACTATAGATTTTAATGGAAAAAAAAGTCCACATATGGCATGTACTAATCAATATGAACCCATCCATGTAAGAAAAAATTCATTTGGATTCCCTGAGTGAAAGTGTCGTGTCTCGGTGTGACGCTTCTGCAATGACCAAATTTCCAGAATTTCCAAAAAAACTTTATGCAAAAATGGGGCTTAAAGATGGATCAATATATCTTTAACCTTAATGTTTTTTGCAAAAATGAGAGAGGTTTTTGTTCTTGGGTATCTTCTGAACACAAAATTCCTCTATTTTTCCAAAATAATTACCCATTTGTTTAGAATCCAAGGTTTAAGTTTATCGCTTAAAAATTGCAAGCGTAGCGCACCCTCAACAAAAGCACCACACCACTTTGAGAGGGAGTTTTGAGGCCTTCCCAAAGGAATTTTGAGCTGCAAGTGGCATGGTTGGAAATATTAGGATGTCTCATACAAAATGGAGTCATCAAGTACTGCAAGCCCCTGCTCCAAACCTTTGAAAAATTTATTTGAAGACAACTTGCCCAAAAGTGCAGAAAATGATTTGGAGAAACTATATTTTGAGGATTTCTCTAAAACCATAACACTTGTGCATAACCTGAAGGATTTTTTTTGTTATTTTGCCTATGATTTAAAATAAAATATTTCAATTTTGTAAAATTCATCTTCATTACTTCATAAACTAATTTTGAAGAAAAATTGTCCCTGTGTGCAATTAAACCCTAGCTTAATAAAAAAACTATGAGAATGATACCATGGGTCTGAGTTGGCTCAAACCTAGAATGGTGGCCTCCCTTACAAATATTTGTTTCTCCCTCCATAGTGTTTGTCAACAAGATAAAACCCTAGCTAGATATAGTGGGTAGGGAAGGTGTAGAATTTGGAAAACAGGGGATAGTGGTTTTTATCTAGGGTGGTTTTAGGGACAAAAATGAGGTGGAAGGAAGCTGGGAAAAAATCCATAAAAAATTAGGGAGCTAGGATGATGAGTTGGATTTACACTTGAAGGGAAATATCTATAAATGGGCATGAGGAAGGTCCCCAAAAGGTCAAAACACAGGGATTTACTAGTTTTTCTACAAGAATGTAGTGAAAATTAGGGTTTTGATGAATTTGATGGAAAGGAAGGCTATAAGTGATAGGGAGCGTTAGGGTGTGGTGTATGAAATTTTTGTGAAGGATTTATATGGTTATATTAAGTTTTTATCAACTAAAACAAACAAAATATGAAAACACCAAAAACATAGTGGAGATGACCTAATGAAGGAAACCACTAATTTGCTGAATAATTTTGACTTGAGAGAGGTATGGAGGGTGTCCACTTACTGTTTAGGAGGTGTATGAACCATTGTGTTGTTTTTTTGAACCTTCGATAGCTCATTTGGAGCCAAAATACCAAAAGCATAGTGCAACACCTGCGCATCACCTTAAGAAGCGTAGCGCAACACCTCAGAAGCGTAGCACAGGTAGTGTTGGCACAAATTTGCTTGTTTTACTTCAAACCTTAGTAGTTGTGGAGTATGATGGTAAGAATAGAGTAGCTCTATTTGAACATCAATGGATAAAATGAATTGAAGAAGCCTTTTTTCCCTTTATAACAATGACAAAACTAGTTTTTTGTCTTCTAGTGAAATCACAAGCTCTTTTGAAGAAATTTAACTTTGATGAAAACAATTAATGAAGAAACACACTTTATTTGATGAAATAAAAATTTCCTTTACTTATTTCCCTATATTTTCTTACTCCCTATATAAATTACTTGTATGGTGAAAATGAGGTTTTGTTTTCCTTCTTTCATGACATAATTGACTCTTATGGTGGCGAAACAAATGAGACCTA
The DNA here is from genome assembly GCA_034641835.2 of Pinus albicaulis. Taxonomy (NCBI): domain Eukaryota; kingdom Viridiplantae; phylum Streptophyta; class Pinopsida; order Pinales; family Pinaceae; genus Pinus; species Pinus albicaulis. The sequence continues at coordinate 562,100,795 of CM076570.1, read as the reverse complement.
GACTCTGACCTAAATGAAGGTGTGGTGAAGGAACTTAGAACCTAGATGATAAATGGATGACATGACCCCTGAGATGATGATTACCATGAATGGAGTGAAGGGAGAAAAATTTTATACCTAAACATATTTAATGAACAAAATTTTATTTGAAAGCTGAATTGAAACATGAAATTTTTACGTAGGGCCACTACTCAATGAATATGAAAAGAATATATTTGATAATTGAACATTTAGACACTAACATTGGCACCAACTGGGGATGGAAACACCTTCAAGAGGTGTCAAGAACACTGTAGATCAGGTAGCCTCATCTATTGGGAAATGGAGTCACTACAACTACAATCCTCAAACGAACTCAAATCAAACTAAACGTTGAATTGTACATCATCAATTGCAAACTCTTATAGAAACTGAAACTGAAAAAGGTGCTCAGAATGTTGAGCTTATTCATCACACCTTACCTACTATAAATAATCCATAAATTACTTGATCAAGTGAAGTCGAAGATCGAATGTAACCAATCAAGTAAATGAATACATGACTGATTCTTGTATTTAGCTTCACTAGGCATAAAGAAAGACTGAGTAAATGGAAACTCAAAATGAAATATGAGCTCAAAAATTGTGTTGGTGAACAAAAAAAACTCCACCTTTTTTCAGATCCTTACAAAATACTGCCCAAGGGGTCTTTAAAATCATGAAATATTACCTCTTGTTGATCAGTGAAAAGAAGGGAGATTCTTTCAGATATAATGGATGATTGTTCTTCTTATTGCAAAGGTAAGGGTGAGGTCAGGTAGGGAATATTATAAGCATGATTAATTTTTCATTGTGTATAGAGTGAATTGAGAGGGAGTCATAATGGCATTAAACTAAATTCATTCATCAGAAGAGTAGAGACACTTTCATGTAAATCTTATAAAAAAACATAGCATGGAAAACATGATTTCTGTCAATAAACTGATAAGCCTTAGCAAAAAGAAGCATATAAATGAAATATGGATAAAATAACATTCAAAAAGATAATTTTACATAGAATTAAAAATTCTCAAAGGCATACCATTGGAGTCTCGACACTATGTTTGCAACATTGTCTTTCATTTCATTTAAAAAAAAACCTTGTACAATATATCCTTTGAAAATAACAACTATCCAACTTATAAATAGACTTGAGGTGGAATACTTATAGAAAATAGAGTTCATGGAACCTCATAGGGTCAAAATAATATCCAAAATAATCATAATTACATCATATGACTCACTTCCTAAAATCTAGGGAAGTTAGAAATTAATCCTTGAAATTTAGCTAAGGACTAGGAGTGTGTGTCCCCTTCATTAAATTACATGTTTCCTCATCATAGAGGAAAAAAAAAAACTCAAATACATAAAATGAAAACTCATGGGAAAACTAGCATCGAATTCTGGATTTTTCCTGGCATGACAACTGTTTGAAAGGAATCCTATGCAGAAACGTAGTGCCTTTAGCAGAAGTGTCACTCCTACCTGGAAAAAAAGTTGTGCCTATTCAAGGGTGATTTTGACCCACTTTGAAGAATCCAAATGAAGATATGAAAATTGGGCTAAGTAGCCCATGAGTCTAGTTAACAATGAGCCTTGAATTTTTTGAAAACAACCACATTAAGAGCTCCAAAAGTGGTTTTTCCCAACCTCACTCCAGAAGTGGCGCGCCTAGTCAAAAACACTGGTAGAAGCATATAAATGACATAATTTTTTGAGTTTTATTTAAAACCATAGATTTTCATGGAAAAAAAAGGCCATATATGGCATGTACTAATCAATATGAACCCATCCATGTAAGAAAAACTTAATTTTGATGCACTGAGAGAAAGTGTCGTGCCTTGGCGCAATGCTTTTGCGATGACTAAATTTCCAGAATTTCCAAAAATATTTCTGCAAAAATAAATATTAAAGATGGATAAATATCTATCTAACCATAACATGTTTTTAAAAAATGAGATATATTTTGTTATTTGGTATGTTTTTAACAAATACCTTCTCCATTTTTCCACAATACCTTCCCATTTTTTCAGAATACAATTTTTAAGTTGATCACTTAAAAATTGCAGAAGCATAGCAAACCCTCAGTAGAAGCGTCACACTACTTTGAGAGGGTTTTTGGAGGCATTACTGGAGGAATGTTGGTCTACCAGTGGTATGGTTGAAAATCTTAGGATGTATGCTACAAAATTGAGACATCAAGAACTGCAAAGCCCTGCTCCAAACTCTTGAAAATTTGATTTGAAGACAACCTGTCCAAAAGTGGAGAAAATGATTTGGAGAAACTACATTTTGAGCATTTATATCAAACCATAACACATGTTCATATGATGAACACAATTTTTGTTATTTGGCCTATATTTTACAAAAACCTCTTTCACTTTTGTAAAATTCATCTTCAGTACTTCAAAAACTGATTTTGAAGAAAAACTATCCCTGTGTGCAATGTAAACCCTAGCTTGATCATAAAACTCCGAAAATGATACCATGGGTCTAAGTTGGATCAAACCTGAATCTTTTTTTCTCCCTCCATAGTTTTTGTCAACAATATAACATCCTAGCTAGATATAGTGGCTAGGGAAGGTGTAGAATTAGGAGAATAGGGGATAGTGGTAGGGTGTTTTTAGGGACATAAATGAGGTGGAAGGAAGCTAGGGAAAAATCCCTAAAAAATTAGGGAGGTAGGGGGATGATTTGGCTTTACACTACAAATGAAATTTCTGGAAATGGGCATGAGGAAGGTGCCCAAAAGTTCAAAACACAGGGATTTACTAGTTTTATGCAAGAATGTAGTGAAAATTAGGGTTTTGATGAAACTGATGGAAAGGAAGGTTGTGAGTGATGTGGAGTGTTAGGATATGGTTTATGAATATTGTATGCAGGTTTTATATGGTCAGATTAAGGTTTTATCAACTGAAACAAACAAAATATGAAAAACACAAAAAACATAGGGGAGATGACCTAATGAAGGAAATCACTCATTTGCTGGAGAATTTTTACTTGAAAGAGGTATGGAGGGTGTCCACTTACTGTTTAGGATATGTATCAACCCTTGTGAATTTTTTTTGAACCTTGGATAGCTAATTTGGAGCCCAAATACCAAAAACGTAGCAGATGCCAGAAGCATAGCGCAACACCTGCACAACACATCGAGAAACATAGTACGACACCTCAGAAGCGTAGCGTGGCACCTCAGAAGCGTAACACAGGTAGTTTTGGCACAAATTTTCTTGTTTTTCTTCAACCCTTGGAATATGTGGATTATGATGGTGAGAAGAGAGGAGTTCTATTCGAGCATCAAAGGATAAAATGAGTTGAAGAAGCCTTTTTTCCTTTTATAACAATGATAAACTTGATTTTTTGTCTTCTAGTGAAATCACAAGATATTTTGAAGAAATTTCTCTTTTTTGAAAAAATTTAATGAAGAAACAAAATTTATTTGATGAAAGTAAAAGTTCCTTTACTTATTTCCCTATCTTTGTTTACTCCCTATGTAAATGACGTGTATGGTGAAAACAAGGTTTTGTTTGCCTTCTTTCATGACCTAATTGACTCTTATGACGACAAAACAAATGAGACCTATACTCTGACCTAAATGAAGATGTGGTGAAGGAGATCAGACCCTAGATGATAAATGGATGACATGACCTCTGAGATGATGATGACCATGAATGGAGTGAAGGGAGAAATATTTTAGACCTAGACATATTTAGTGAACAAAATTCTATTTGAAAACTAACTTGAACCATGAAATTTTGACCTAGGACCACTACTCAGTAAATATGAAAAGATTATATTTGATCATTGAACATTTGGACACTAACACCATCCATCAAATTTTTTGTTCCTGTATGTTTAGAATATTTGTGGTTCAATTCTTGATAGGAAGATAAGGATTTAACGTAGAGGCAAGGTGGAGTACCTTGATTAGAGCTTGCAGGGCACTGATTCAAACATAACAAAAAGGATTGAGATTGGGAAATTTAATGATATTTTTCCTCACTCATTTTCTAGATGAATTTCCTAGTGGGGAGGTATGATTCAAAGATCAAAATTAGGCTAAAAAATGAAAGTGCTCAGAATCTCCCGAAACTAACGTCAAGTTGGTTCTTAACCATATGGGTGCCAGGTTAAATTTAAATTTTATGTGTTTACAGAATGGGGGAGAGGGGTTGGAAATTAGCGCTAAACCTTGGTCATGGAACTATCCATAGGACCTTGGCGAAAGGTAGCAGAGGGGGGCGGGGACCAGCCCCAACCCTTGGTCATAAATCATAACACGAGACCACTGGTGAGAAGGTAAGGTGCTTGGTAGAGAGGGTGGGATGTAAGCCCTCGCCTATGGTTCCATCAGACACCATATGCCCATACAAAGGGGACTATACCGGAGGGCACATGTGGATAGCCCCGACCCTTGGTTCTCGACACACCATATGACCATGTAACAAAGGTCTAGGCAGAGGGTGCAAGCCATTGGCCCGGACCCCCTAGCCATGTTGCCTCCACCTGATCACAACTCGATGGAGAAGGAGCCAGCTTCGACGAGGGTAGACCGTTGGCCCTAGCCCCGACCTCATGCGCTCCATGTGGCTCTATTTTTTTGCATAAGGGTTATTTGGAAAATTAATGAGGCAACAAAATGCACCTTTTTCGGGTGAATTTGTTGCTCGAATTGTCGCAAAATTTGCAGGAAAAATAACAGAGCTTGGATTGGAGGAGCATAAATTGCTCAATTGTGAACCTTTTTTAGCTCAAGAAGAGCCTATATGGGGCTTTTTGAGCATCCTGAACTTATTGGAAGCCTCAATTTTCTGAGTTGAGCACTTTTTGAAGGAGTTTTTTCAGGTTGAGTCTTTTAGTGCTAGAGACAATCAAATTTTTTGAAGTATTTTGAAGGTATTTTGAGCATGGAGAGAGAATATTCAAAGGTTTTGTAGCCTTCTAATTTCATTTGCAGTAGTTGTTACTTTTGTAGTGCAACTCTTTTTAGTATTTTCTCATTATGTGTTCATGAGATAATCTCCTTTTAGTACTTCAATGTAGAATTTTTGTGTGTTTTTGTGCTTGGATTTGTTCATGTGAGTCCTTTTTATGCTGAGATTTTCATGAATTTATATAGGGAGTCATATTTTTGGAGTGAGAATTCTCTGTAGGAGAATGTTTCATTGTAAGGGAAATAAGCCACTCAATTGTCAACAATTTTTATGTACTATTTTTCCACTGAAACCAGTAGAGTGGTCTAGATGTTGGAGCAGGCCCAAATATGTAGCCCAAGAGGGGTGAAGTCCGTCATCAAATGATGGTTTCTTCTCTTCATGTTCTGTCATTTTGATTTTCATGTGAATGTGTTACTTTTTAAAGTTCTTATGAAAACCAAACTCACCATATTGAAGAGGTTCTAAAACTTGTTTACTTTTTAAGACCCATTTTGTTTACTTGCAAAGCGTCAGAGGACGACTAGTTTTTGAGAGGAGAGTTTCTCCTTCCAAATTTTTAGATCAACAAGAAATATAAAGTAAATGATTTTTCAAAATTGAAACTTATAGGATGTTGTTGAGATGGATGTTCCCACAAGATTCCAAATCGATGTACGTAGATCCAATGCCTTTGATCGGATAGCTATTTTTGACTCCAAGTTAAAATTTGTGAGAGGGATTCCTTTTGATAGAGTGTTGAAATGTACAGGTTCACCTGTCATATGCATTGAAGCTCCAATATTGATTACCCATGTGTTTTCATATTCAATTGAACCTATAAGAGTAGAGTAGATATTTCCATCCTTGACTTCCCTAGATAGTTTAGAAATGAAGTGTGTGATGTATCCATTGATGGATTCAAGGATAACTTTTAGAGCCTCTGGACCTTCCTTCATATATTTGGCCAATGAAAGAGAGAGAGAGAGAGATAAAGAGAGATGTTACTGTTGTAGAGGTTTAAACTTGGATGGAAAAAATAGAAAACCCTCTTAGGTTTCCTGGAACCTAAGGTAGAAAGATCAAGGGATCTACCAAGATATGGTCTAATTCACTCAACAATGTAAATAATAGGCTATAATTGAAAAAGTGACGGTAAGATATTACCTAATGATACATTAATGTGTATATCAACTGGAGTATTCATTTTGGATGAGAAATTATCTCAACGAACTCCTAAATTCAATATTGCACACAAAAAGAAGCAAACATAACCTTCACAAATATTAACATTGATCAATTCATACCATTAGAGAACTTTTGAGGTCTAAAATGGGCCTCCTAAGAAAAATGTACAACCATAGTAAAATTTATAAGAACTAATAGGATTCAATATGATGATGTATGTTGTAACCAATTTTAGTTTTCATTTGAGAAGATGTTTAGGATAATTTTCTAATTTTTTTATTATCAAATATTAACAAAAGCAAGTCAAGAATAATAAATCTTGAATGCACTCTGAATTTCTAATTTGGGATAAAAGTTTTTCAAAACGTTGTGATTATGATTAATGTGCTAATCACCATTTAGCATGCATTTATATTTTGGTAGGACCATAGAATAATTGTTAAAAATTAAAATCCACACATGTCCAGAGGCGGAGATAAGTTATGTGTCAAGACCCACGATATGGGGCAAACCCGATGGCACTAACTGCTCGACGTATAATGATAGAGGTGCCTCCGCAGCGACTTTTCAATCCACCCATGATCATAATATCTATGACCTAGATTGTCTGCAGGGGCATTCCTCCGACTATGAAACATGCCAGATGCTGCTCCCACGGTGACGTCAACAAGTGAGTTGGATTATGTCAGCAAGTGAGCCCGACCCCACATTTATTCGGACACGTCATTCCTTCCTCTGCCACCTGTCAATCATGCACCTTATTTCCACCCTTAATTCTCCTTTTCAACTTCCATTTAATTCTACTTAAAAGTGTTTTGTGATGGATAAGTTAGGAGAAAATATATTTCAGGTATCTTCTACTTTAATCCAACAAGCTCTTTGTTTTCCATCTTTAGACTCATATACTGCCTTCTCAGAAGAAACCTTGTTATCTTATTTTGAGAATTTAACTGGTCATGAGTATGCCCAAACTATGTTTTATGTGATGCCTAGTGGGTAGTCATTTTCCTCAGAGTCAAATCATTTTCACTTAGATAATTTTGTTGAAGAAGTTTAACACATCAAAATTTTAACAAAATTCTGGGGAAAGATAATTCATCGGTCATTTCAAAGTCACACTGGGTCTTTTTAGTTTAATGATGAAACCCAGAGTTGTCCTAGATATTCCATCTTTCTGGGAGGGGTTAGTTAATGCCCAATTTATGAAATTTTCACTTACTGGATGTTTTAGGTTCCCTTCTTAGATTACATATTTGTTCTTATATACTCGTGCATGGAGAGGTTTATTCACTTTGGACTGAATATTATGGATGCTAATAAGAAAAAAAAAATCAATGTTCTTATGGACTCATGTAGTAAGGGGTAGTCCAAAGAATTAAGGCTTGGTGGATTTTGTTGCCTCTTTCCTTTCTGTGGCACATTCAATCATAAAACGTTCTCCTTCACCTTCTTAAATACCAAAATCTCATTCTTTTCTTCAATTGAGAAAGGATTTAAAAGTAGGGGACTTGTATTCAGTTGAATATTTTTTAGAGATAAGATTGTATGGACTTGATATTGAACCCTACAAGTTGCCAAATTTTGTTCCTATGAGGTTTTTTACTTTAGAGTTCATAAGGTAGAGTTTAAATGTGGATAAAATTCATTTTTTGTAGCTGAAAAGGGCCTTTTATTCAGAATACCAAGGGATATAGGTCCTTTCATTGTTAGCACTAGGCAAGTTGCAGATGAAGTTCAGAGAATTCTCGATGGGATGGATTCTTTATTAGGAGAGAAATGTGATTATGATCCTCTACATATCATTTAAAATAGAAGAGTAGAAAAAGGACATGCTCCATTATTACATAAAGCAAAACCTGAAATTGAGAAGCTAGAAAATGGATGAAAATCAAATTCAATGATGGGAGCGGAGGTTGAAATCCCAGTGCAGAGTGAAAATAATCTCAAGAGAGGTAGAGAATAAACCATGGAATTAGATGAAGATGCAGATTGAAAAACAAAAAGGAAAAAGCTATATGATGAGGGTAACACAATACTAATTCCTAGTTTTCAATTGCAGTTGGGAGAGACAATATGTACAGTTACTTCTCCACATCTTGATGCGGTTTCTAAAGAATCAATAGAAGTCATCAAACAAGTGTTTGCATAGATTGAAGACAAAAACAAGAATATTAAAGAAAATATGGAAGCTCATCTAGAAGCTCAATTATCTTATGATTATCAAACCAGGCTACTGAAAACCATGGATTTAGAAAGGAATCAACTTAAAATTTCCTTTTCTCATCCTTATTTATTATCTATTTCCTCTTCGACATGTTTTAGAACTGTCAATTTGATTTTGGATGCCAAAAATATTCCCATATTTGATAAGATTAATCTCCATAGGCAAACTAGAGAATTAATTTACAATTATTTGAATAAAACATTCTCAACTTCCAGCAAATTTGAAGTCATGTTATACAAGGTTATTGGACAACTAAAGTATGAAAAGGAAAATTCAAGAGCTATGTCAAATCAGAATGAAGAATTGAAAAATCTATTAATCAAGGTTGGAGTGAATCATGAAGACATAAGTGTAATTAAAAATTTGTTGCAAGGTGTCGAAGAATAAATTCATGTACTCAGCAAGAACTTAAGACAACGTGTTGGAGATCATACAATGACTTCAGAAGTAGCCCAAGTTGAAAAATAAAAAGAAACTTTGACTAATGAGTTATTGTAGAGGAATCAACAGGTAACTAAGTTGAAGAAAATAAATGTTGCTTTACAACAACATATTGACTCACATGTTTTCACTATTCTAGTATACATAGGTTTAGAAGACGCAACTGCTAAATTAACTCAAGTGATGACTGAGTTAAAGCTGGATGAGCATGAGATGAATAAAAGACAGAGTGAATTTGATAAATCAATTACAGTTATTAAGGTTACTGAACATGAATTATCTATGACAAAGGAGACTACTGAAAAATATAGAAAGGATTGACAGGCTGCATACGAGGAGATCGAGGAATTAAAAGAAAAATAGAAAGGGAATATGTCCCTTTTTCAAGCAAGAGAGATATTATGGAATGATATTATAACTATTTTCAAAAAAAATCTAGGATTTTTTACTATTTATGGAGGAGAAGAAAACAATTGTGAGAGATTTGGAGGGTGAAATTATGGCCTCTAAATAGAAGTTATAGCAAAGAGCACAATTTGCAAAAAAGACGATTGATTTTCTAAATAACAAATCTGCACATCAATTGAAGGAAGTTGGAATAGAAAACATGACTGTGTATGTGGTTGAGATCAAAAAAATGACAATAAGGAATTTGCAGAGGAAATTGGCCGAGAAGAGATTAAAGGAGGTGAAAGAAACTATAGAAAAATTTAATACTACTTTTGATAGGAGAAACAGAGAAGGCTTTCCATCTTGTTGGGATGAGTATGGAAATCTATTTCCTTGGGTGAATTTTGGAACAATTCTAGTAGAAGCCAAAAGTAAAATTGGCACCACTTATGAAAATACAACAATGTTGAAAGGGGCTACTATTTTTAATTATCTACATAACAACTTCCAACTTCTTTGGATGATGAGAACTCTATTTATTGAGAAGCCAACCTACAACAAAAAAAAAAAAAAAAAAAATTGGCTCACATAAAGTTCATCAAAAGCCCAAATGAAAATGCAGAAATGTGGAAGAGGTGCAGAGAATGAATGTCTCCTCAAGCCACTGATACAAGAGCATGACCTTCCATTGTTCCTAAAGTACAAATCATTTAATGAAAGTTAATATTCCAGTGTGGATTTCAATTTTTATTTTTATAATGTTTGGCAGAAATACTTTACTTTCTATGTAATTTCATTTTCTGAATGTAATATGTTGAGAACAATTAGTTCCAAATCATTTCATGGAGTTGACAATTTCATAACTATCTTTTGAAATTTTGTATAAAAATACTTCGAAATAATAAGTTAGGTTCTGGATTTTTGTACCTCAGAGCACTACATTTTTGTTGTTTACTTTCATATGATAATGAATAATTTTTCCACAAAGTTTATAGAACTTGTTGGGTATGATTAGTCTTTCTAGTTCCATCTTTTGTTAATGTTTCTTCTCTCAGAATTGAGTAATGAAGTTGTTGGTATCTAATGTTACATTGTTGTGAATTAGAGTTAAAATCCTTAATGATGCACTCCTTTTCCATTAATGCTTGCCATTTTCTTCTAAAGATATAGATAGCAGATTCCGTATAAGACAACCTATTATATGAGACTTTCCACTATCATTTCTTTTTGTCCTATCTGTCATTTGTATTCAACATTACATTAGGGGAATTTTGAGGTCTAAAATTGGCCTCCTAAGAAAAATGTACAACCAAAATAAACTTTATGAGTGTTGAACCCTTAGTTAAACTGAGAGGGGGGGTGAATCAGTTTAACACATTCATGAACTCTTAAAACTTTCCTTTAAACATTTATTTACACCTTCATTTCATGATCAACTTAATATGAGAGTAATATTAATTTGTGAGCAGCAAGTATTAAGCAGATTAGATAATGTAACAACAGTCTTAATATGTGAGCAGCAAGTATTAAGCAAATTAGATATACCATATCAACACATAGACATCATGCACATAGAAAACAGGTTTAAGTGGAAACTCATAAGGGAGAAAACCACATCTTATTATTGTTGTGATGAAAAGGCAAGCTCCAACTCCCTCTCACCAGTGATTTTCTGTAGGCTCCAACCTACGGGAGGCTCCTACCTCAATTTTGCAAGCTACAACTTGCAAGGAAGCTCCAACTCCCATCTATTTTCTACAGGCTACAATCTACAGGAGGCTCCTACCTCAGCCAGCTACAACTGACATCTATCAAGCTAAAAATTGATATGGAAGCACCAACTTCCTCACTCTTTCATAAAATAAACACATGCTGATTTACCTAGATATCAGCTCTGTTCTGTACCTTCTTCACTGATATCCACCAGCCTTCATATCTGCCTTATATCATATTTGAATCTTCACAGCTTCTCTATCTACTCCTCCTTATTCTTACACTCTCTGCCTCATTTCTTCATTCTCTGACCTCTTTATGCACATCTTTGTAATATTATTTATAGAGATTATCTCATGACTATTTGTATTCCACAGGGAATTTGAAGTGAATATCCATGACTCTTTGCCTTTTGCCTTCTCATTTCTTTGTCCAGCTCATTAAGAAAAATATAACAATATGTATACATTTCAGTTTTATAGTGGATTTTTTTTTGCTTACGGAGACTTGCCAATGCATCAGAAACAATATAAAAATTAATTAAAACATTTAAATTTACATTTGTAACTGATATGTCTCATTCAACCCTTTCAGTTCTTGGTTCACTGTGTGTTTGTATTTTCTGTTGCTGTCACTGCCTTTTTCAGTTTCTTCATACTCTCCTATTTACTGCAATTGTGTATCTGCTGCATATATATAACTGTGTTACCAGTTTAGCCCCGAAATAATTTTAACTCTAGGAAATCATAACAAGCTGCAGTTTTAAATCATAATGTTGAACCATACAACAACTATTCATATGAACCCTGATTAATATTCAAATAGAGAAATTATCCCAACAAATATTATTATTATATCAAATATAATCTTTATTTATAGATTAAAGTATCAACAACCCGCTCTATAGCATATCAAGTCATTTGATTTCAAATGTCAATCATTCTATACCCCATTCTATATCAAATGTAGTCTAATCTTGAATTAAAACACTCTAATATATATATATATATATATATATATATATATATATATATATATATATATATATATATATATATATATATATATTTAAAATTCAACCTCTATTATTAAGCTCGCTGTAAAATCTTTTCTTCAATCTGAAGTTTAAACCATATGCTGGAGACCCCTTTTATAACTTATCAAATAAATATTCGATATTGCGTAAAATGTATATGCGGTTCTTTAAACCTTGATTTAATTTCAGGCTTCACCTTTCCACCGCTCATAAAACTAAATATAAAAGAAATTATATAATAGGCCACATTATATAGTATGTACCTACATTAAAATGAGTTTCGGCCCCACAACGTATTAACATCTTTTCATTGGTTGACTTTGTTAAACCCAAAGTAACCATATGACCCGATGCATGTAAATGTCTGGCCCACAACATATTTCAAACTGCATATATTATTAACCTAGATTTTAACTTTGATTTACTATCCACCAGTTTCACGGGCTTTCATGTTATGGAAAGCTGAATGCCAATATGTGACCTTGTATAAGAACCAATTTATAAAATAACTCCGTGGGCCCGCCAGCTCACATATAACAATGTGTCCCCATATAAATATCCCATTCGATTAATATCAACTGTGGATAAAGTAAAACCCTTCATACATTTCCCATGTAGCAATTTGAATTGTATGTTTGATCAACTCAAGTATATATATATGTGCCCTTTTCATTTTAAAACCTACCAAGCTTGACCTTGGTTAATTAACACCAATGCATATAAACATTATAGATCCAACATTCGCAACCTTCACGGCATTAGAATACCACCACATAATTAATATTAAACCATACATAATTCAGACTTTGGCTGAGACCCAATGCTGACTAAAATAACAATTGGGGCCCACACCTATCCTTGCCTTGGCTAATGGTCGAAAGGATTAGATAGTCCAAATTTCATCGTGTTCCAACAAAGCGTTAGGCGCCCATTCGACGGATCTCGCACAATATCACGCAATTAAAATGCAAGAAACTTAACTCTCAAAATTTACGCGATGAAAGTAGTAATTGAATACCACTTTAGGACACGTGTCGAGGGACGGGGTATGTCGCATTCGAAAAGCGAAAACTACTTACCACTCCTGAGGTCGCATGATACCACTTGTGGGTTTTCGGAAACCATATTTACTGCTCACGGCTCCATTTGTTTCTTCTCAAGGTTCCGCTTCTAATTTTGTTATCCTTCTATGCCTTCATTGTTTTCCTTTCGCTCTTTAACATTTCCCAGGTTCACTTCACCATCGGCTCGCAATTCCGCTCCACCTTTATGAACGAATAGATCTATGAATCCTCTGCGCCATCTTCTACTGCGATATAAGCCATCGATTAGTTGGCCTTATCCACGAAACCTTCCATTATTAACCTTACCAGTCTTCAAGCTTCTCAACTATAGTTCGATCCCAGATTCTCTGTTCTCAATTCTTCATTTGAATACTTGATCGCTCCAACAAATTATCCAATTCTAATCCCGTATCGGAACACCAATTCACCTGCCCAGATTTATTGAGATTCATCGTCATTTTTGGTTCAAAGATTGCGTCTTGATATGTGTTGATGCAAATAAATATGTGAACACAATTTTTATGGACAAAGAATTACTCCTCTGTTACAGTTTAAACAATGACCCCAATTACCTCCATTTTGGTATTGATTCGAACTCACTGTTTGACTAGAATACTGCCCATCAACTCAAATGTATTGTAGTTACTTAAAAAACCCCAACTGTCTGCTTGTAGCGCATCTTATTCCTTAACCCCGTAATGATCCCAGATCATATGCCTCACTCACACAGTGATTTTAAAGACCAATTTAACCTCATTGTGTCATCGATCCATTTGTGATCAAATGACTGAAATTACCCAGTGCAGTTTCATTCAATCTCATCAATAGTATATGCCAACCTTACCACAGAGTTAAAATCTTGCCAATCTCATCAACCTTATATGCCAACAGGACCCATTTAAAACCCTAATTACAGAATTTCATTTCACTGGTTCTCATACAATTGCTTATTGAAATCAAAGCTCTTTCACATAGAATTTAAATCAACAATATTCATATAATACTGAACCAAATCCTTTTATATACACAACTGAATTTACTTACAAAACCTCCTTGTTTTGGCCAGATATTCAACTCAATGGCCCTTTCAACCTCACTACTCTGTCTCTCCAGATCTCCAATCAAATGGCCCTTCTACAACTGCCTCTGCTTCATGTATAATGCTTAACTGCCTCTCTACTAACTCTATGCTTCTTTTGTTTCCTCTTATGTCTCTGTTGCCTCTCTACCTTAGTTGTTGTTGTTCCTTTGTGCTCCTTTGTCTTGATGATAATTCAGGTGCTACTCCTATCTTCTCCTTTGCCATCAATGACAATATTTCCAACAGTATCCCCCTTTGGCATTGATGGCAATACTCCACCAATACTCCAATACTTCCTTCAAGGCTTCCTCCCCATTTCATTCTGAAAGGTTTGTTTTGTCTTCCTCTGCCTATCTTTTCCTCCCCCTTTGACATCAATGGCAAAGGGTTGCAAATCTCTCAGTGTAGATTCTATCTTTGCATTTCATCTCTCTAAGTTGTGTTTAGGCCCTTCTTCTTTTGACTTTTTATACCTTGCTGCTCCAAACTAGTGTTGAGAGAACACTTTTGAGACTTATTGAACTTGTATATACATAGTATGTTGATACCATCCAAAATCATAGACTCATTTCACTTATATAAAATTGAAAGTGAAGATAATGACACTTCGTAGAACAGACTTATATAGTTAGACTTATATGCTTAGAGATGCATCATTGGATCAATACTTAAAGATTGTGAATGCTCCATGTGACATATCAAGTTTGTTCCAAATATAATTCAGTCTATATTATTATCTTCATCTATGATGCATATCTATTGAGGAAGGTTGTAGATGGAGTAAGTCTTTTTCTGCAATACAAATATGTTCAAATATCATGATGCCAATATATCTTTTGTGGTTGTGGTTCACCTGTACTGCTTGTTGTTGGTGATATGTGCTAGACTGCTGACAGGGATATTACGCTTAAAGACTGAAAGGTCCTTGTTATTGATGTGAACAATGAATCAACCCAGAGCTTACAAATTATTGTGAGAGGAGATGATATATTTCAATCTAAGAGACCAAATGACTTTCCTACTTATACAATGTACTTTCAAAACAAACCCTTGAGGCTAGATACATTCAATGTATTGGTCAGTCTCACTTCTCAACCATGCAATTTTGTTTATGACATAAGGGGGTATGTATGTCAATGATCAATCTCTCTTTAAAGGTGAATTAATAGCAAATCCTTTATGCTGAAGTAGGATTTAGATGAACATTAACAAATTCTTAAGCTTCAAATGTAATATCAACACAACTAGTCCTTCATAATTCAGATACTTTAACTGTTCTATCATGATGATATTCCACAAAAACATATTCAATATGTTTAATTGAGATCTCAGCAAACAAAATTCACACAATTTTATGAATTATCTTAAGAAAGAGGCCTTGAATATATATCTGTACTGACTTGAGGAAGGCATGCAGTTATATCTAAAAATAGATACTGCTTCAATGCTCAATATACTACTTCAAGTGTAAACAAGATAATGATCCTTTTGCCCTGTTATTGACCTTTTCATGCTTTAGTAATGTAGATAACGCTGGGAATACTACCTTGATGTACTCTTGCCATAATTCTTTGATCCTGAGGACCTGTACCATACTGCTGCTCCATTGATAACACTTGGTATTCTATTGATAGGCATGCTGCTTGTACCAAATACCAATTGACACTCCTTTGATAAACCATGCAGAGATTTCAGTTCAGCTCACACATGAACCCATAGTTAAAACAACCTTCATAGTTTCTACTATTGAGCTCTCCGCTATTCTCAACAACAATCATCAATATACTGAATCTGTTCTTGGCATCATTAACCTTTTTCTTAGTCTGTCATTCTGGTTTAAAGGAATGTCACTGCATTTTCCTTTCTAGGACTGCTCCAGAATCATTGCTGCTTTATATACAATTCAACTGTTCTAACATAATGATCTTTGGGAAGAAATCTTCAATTTCTATACTAGGAATCTTCATGGGTTGATCACTCAGAGATTTATCACTCACTTAACTGCATTCCTCCAAGGGTACTTTTCGTAAATGAATGATGTAATGATATAATGATGATAGGCACTTCTCTTACTCATCCTTCTTAATGTGATTCATTGTTAATTCTAGCAGTATGATGCACAATGTGATCATCCTTTATGTGTGTTTCCAGTTCTGTAGCTTGAAACATAATTTTTGTGATTTAACCATTCATCACATAGTGTGCTGATGTCTTCTTAGCTTACATGTTCATAGTTGAAGGTTGAAGTTCCCTCTACCATCATGACTGCTTGCTGCCTTATCTTCTTCCATCAACCTGTTGGCTATTGTGTGCTTCAGGTATTCCTCTTCCTCTATAATTCTCTATTAGAGAAATTTGTCCTTTCCCTTCCTGAGCTTATAGGTGTTCTCATTCCAAGGAGCTCTTCTTAGACTACTTTTGAGGGGACTATTTATGAACTTCTCTCCCCCTGGGATGTTGCTTCATATCTATCACTGGTTGGATATTTGTGTTGCTTCCTAGAGCAACTTCCCCTGAGACTATGATAGATTCATTATGTTATTGAGGTAACAGGCTCCCCCTTTCTCTTTTCCATCCATACTTTATTGTGGTTCTTCATGATGTCTGCACTTCTTTTTGATTCATAATTTTGTTTGATTTGAGTAGATTCCATTATATGTCTAGAGTTATTTAATGTATATGGCAATTTACAGTCTTTAGCTTTGTGACCAAACTTGAGGCATACATAACATCTTATTTTACGAAGGTACGTTTGAGCTGATGTATAATATTTTGTTCCCCTTTTTGAAAAAAATTTACATTCAACAGATTTATGTCCATATTCATTGCATGCATAACAGTAGCCATGGAAATGATTTATTTAGCTAGTGAGTGGTTGTACTTTCCATTTGTTTGCTTGAGGTAGTCTTCTCATTTGATGCATATTTTTCTGGTTAAAGTTGATATGCCTTGTCTTACAATATGCTGCAATATGTCCAGGTTTGTGGTAGGAAAAACAAGTGATACTTCTCATAGGACGAAGGAACCTTCTTTGACATCTTCCAAATTTATTTAATTCATATTCAAGAGTGTATGAGCCTTTTTCAGCTGACTGTTTCATCCTCTCATTCTCTGTCCTTTCATGTTGCTGCTTGTTTCTGTTTGTTTCTATGCAAATCATGTTCTTGCTGGCTTCTACTTCTGTAGGAATCTTCTGAGCTGCTTCATTACCCTTTACAGCTTTTACAAAAATGATATTCCTGCGATCTTCTATCTTGTACTTACTTGTTTCTCCTTCATAGCCTATCCCAGTCTTTATGAGAAGAGACCTTTGAGCATTTAGAATTTGGTCCAACTGTCCAGAGCTTGTCATTTGAGGAGTATTCATTAATAATTCTCTTTGGGATTTTTATAATTTCTTTCTCAGGCACACTACTTCTTCCAATTTCTCTTGGTTCTGGATTTTATCCTTTATTTGCTTTAGTAGAGTGTCTTCTACTTTCCTTGCTTCTTCAAGTTGTGTCTTCAGGCCAATAATTTATTTCTTATCTTCATATTATTTCTCATCACATATTTGCACCAATGTCTTCAGGTCTTTGTTTTCATTCTTCAATCTTTCTATTTTAGTCAAGGCTGTGTCAAGTTTGGATTTTTCCTCAACTGTAATTTCTTCATGGTACTTACTTCCATTCACATTAGAAGGTACCTCATTTGATTGACCTTTTTCCTTTTGAAATGAATTTTTCTTCTTCTTCTGGTTGATCTTCTCCTTCTTGACAATGTAGCCCCTAGGGTCTACTTCATGCATGAAATGCAATCAATCCCAGATTTATTTTGTAGAGGTTAGATCCATTATTAAATCAATATCCTTGTTATGAAGACAATTATATATCACAAATTTTTCCTTGGCATTCCGCTGTTGTTCTTGCAAAGAGGGAGATTCTGTGCAGTAACCATCACATACAAGTTTCCATACCTCAGGTTCATAAGCCATTAAATCTGTTTTAACCTTATCTCTCCATTTAGGAAAGTTTGTTGTATTTAACACAGATACATTTTGATAGTCCATGAGTCAACCAGATTTCCTTCAAGCTATTAGGCTTACACCAAAGGAACCGACTCTGATACCAATTGTTGAACCCTTAGTTAAACTGAGAGTTGGGGTGAATCAGTTTAACACATTCATAGACTTTTAAAACTTTCCTTTAAACATTTATTTACACCTTAATTTCATGATCAACTTAATATGTGAGCAATATTAATTTGTGAGCAGCAAGTATTAAGTAGATTAGATTATGTAACAGAAGTCTTGATATGTGAGCAGCAAGTATTAAGTAGATTAGATATACCATATCAACACATAGACATCATGCACATAAACAGCAGATATAAGTGGAAACACATAAGGGAGAAAACCACATCTTATTATTGTTGTGATTCCAAAGGCAAGCTCCAACTCCCTCTCACCACTGATTTTCTGTAGGCTCCAACCTCTAGGAGGCTCCTACCTCAATTCTGCAAGCTACAAATTGCAAGGAAGCTCCAACTCCCATCTATTTTTTGCAGGCTACAACCTACAGGAGGCTCCTACCTTAGCCAGCTACAACTGAAATCTATCAAGCTACAACTTTATATGGAATCACCAACTTCCTCACTCTTTCATAAAATAAACACATGTTGATTTACCTGGATATCATCTCTGTTCTGTTCCTTCTTCACTGCTGTCCAACAGCCTTCATATCTGCCTTATATCATCTCTGAATCTTCACAGATTCTCTATCTGCTCCTCCTTCTTCTGACACTCTTTGCCTCATTTCTTCATTCTATGACCTCTTTATGCATATCTTTGTAATATTATTTATAGAGATTATCTCATGACTGTTTTTATTCCACAGGGAATTTGAAGTGAATAGCCATGAATCTTTGCCTTCTGCCTTCTCATTTCTTTGTCCAGATCATTAAGAAAAATATAAAATATGTATACATTTAAGTTTTACAGTGGAGTTTTTTTTTCCTATGGAGACTTGCCAATGCATCAGAAACAATATAAAAATTAATTAAAACATTTACATTTACATTTGTAACTGATATGTCTCATTCAACCCTTTCAGTTCTTGGTTCACTATGTGTTTGTATTTTCTGCTGCTGTCACTTCCTTTTTCAGTTTCTGCATACTCTCGTGTTTACTGCAATTGTGTATCTACTGCATATATATAACTGCGTTACAAGTTTAGCCCCCAAATAATTTTAACTCTGGGCAATATCTAACACTATGCAAAAGATTTAAATTTCCCTCAATGGTTAGAACCATATAAATAACCCATTTCATGAACTTCAGATTAATATTCAAATAGACATTAGCCCAGAAACATATATTATATCAAATATAATCTTCGCCCTTAGTTAAGACTAAAGTATCAATAACCCGCTCTGTAGCATATCAAGTCATTTGATTTCAAATGTCAACTCATTCGATACCCCATTCTATATCAAAGGTTCGACCTTGATTTAAAACACTGTGCCAATATATATATATATATATTTAACATTCAACCTCTATTATTAATTCCACTGTAAAATCCTTTATTCAATCTGAAGTTTAAACCATATGATGGAGACCCCTTTTATAACTTATCGAATAAATATTCGATATTGTGTAAAATGTATATGCGGTTCTTTAAACCTTGATTTAATTTTGGGCTTCACCTTTCCACCGCTCATAAATCTGAATATAACAGAACTTATATAATAGGCCACATTATATAGTATGTACCTACATTAAAATGAGTTTTGGCCCCAGAGCGTATTAACATCTTTTCATTTTTTGACTTTGTTAAAGTCAAGGTAACCATATAACTCGATGCATGTAAATGTCTAGCCCACAACATATTTCAAACTGAAGATATTATTAACCCAGATTTTAACTTTTATTTACTATCCACCAGTTTCACGGGCTTTCATGTTATGGAAAGCTGAATGCCAATATGTGACCTTGTATAAGAACCAATTTATAAAATAAATCCGTGGGCCCGCCAACTCACATATAACAATGCGTCCCCATCTAAATATCCCATTCAATTAATATCAACTGTGGATAAAGTAAAACCCTTCATACATTTCCCATGTAGCAATTCGAATTTTATGTTCGATCAACTCAAGTATATATATATGCGCCCTTTTCATTTTAAAACCTACCAAGCTTGACCTTAAATAATTAACACCAATGCATATAAACATTATACATCCAACTTCCGTAACCTTCACGGCATTAGAATGCCACCACATAATTAATATTCAACCATACATAATTCAAACTTTGGCTGAGACCAAATGCCGACATAATATAACAATTGGGACCCACACCTGTCCTTGCCTTGGATAATGGTCGAAAGGATCGGATGGTCCAAATTTCATTGTGTTCCAACGAAGCGTTAGGCACCCATCCGACGGATCTCGTGCAATATCGCGCAATTAAAATGCACGAAACTTAACTCTCAAAACTTACGTGATGAAAATGGTAATTGAATACCACTTTAGGACACGTGTCGAGCAACGGGGTATATTGTGTTCGAAAAGCGAAAACTACTTACCACTCTTGAGGTCACGCGATACCACTTGTGGGTTTTCGGAAACCATCTTTACTGCTCACGGTTCCATTTATTTCTTCTCAAGGTTCCGCTTCTAATTCTGCTATCCTTCTGCGCCTTCATTGTTTTCCTTTCTCTCTTTAACATTTCCTAGGTTCACTTCACCATCGACTCGCAATTCCGCTCTACGTTTATGAAAGAATAGATATATGAATCCTCTGCGCCATCTTCTACTGTGATATAAGCCATCGATTAGTCGGCCTTATACACGAAACCTTCCATTATTAACCTTACCAGTCTTAAAACTTCTCAACTATAGTTCGACCTCAGATTCTCTGTTCTCAATTCTTCATTTGAATACTTGATCGCTCCAACTAATTATCCAATTCTAATCCCGTATCAGAACACCATTTCACCTGCCTAGATTTATTGAGATTCATTGTCATTTCTGGTTCAAATATTGCACCTTGATCTGTGTTGATGCAAATCAATATGTGAACACAATTTCGATGGACAGATAATTACTCCTTTGTTACAGTTTAAACAATGACCCCAATTACCTCCATTTTGGTATTGATTCAAACTCACTGTTTGACCAGAATACTGCCCATCAACTCAAATGTATTGTAGTTACTTTAAAAACCCCAATTGCTTGCTTGGAGCGCATCTTATGCCTTAACCCCGTAATGATCCCAGATCATATGCCTCACTCTCACAATGATTTCAAAGACCAATTTAACCTCATTGTGTCATTGATCCATTTTTGATCAAATGACTGAAATTACCTAGTGCAGTTTCATTCAATCTCATCAACAATATATGCCAACCTTACCATAGAGTTAAAATCTTGCCAATCTCATCAACCTTATATGCCAACAGGACCCATTTGAAACCCCAATTATGGAATTTCACCACACTGGTTCTCATACAATTGCTTATTGAAATCAAAGCTCTTTCACATAGAATTTAAATCAACAATATTCATATAATACTGAACCAAATCCTTTTATATACACAACTGAATTTACTTACAAAACCTCCTTGTTTTAGCCAGATCTTCAAATCAATGGCCCTTCAACCTCACTACTCTATCTCTCCAGATCTCCAATCAAATGGCCCTTCTACAACTGCCTTGGCTTCATGTCTAATGCTTTCTCTACTACCTCTCCGCTTCTTTTGTTTCCTCTGATGTCTCTGTTGCCTCTCTACCTTGGTTGCTGCTGTTCCTTTGTTCTCCTTTGTCTTGATGATAATTCAGGTGCTACTCCTGTCTTCTCCTTTGCCATCAATGACAATATTTCCAACAATGAGAACCAATACGATTCAAGATGATGATGTCAACCATGGGGGATGATTCACCATTTTTGGAGTAAAAAAGTAAAAATATTAAAAATTAATAAAATAATAAAACTATTTTTTCAACTTATCTCCCTAAGGGTTTACTCAAATTTTGAGTGGGAGTACTCATTGGATGGAAATTTTAATTCCTTATCCAAGGAGTACCCATGTTGCATAATTTTGATAGAACTTGCTACACGAAAAATTAGAAATACATGAAAACACGTGATTGCAATCACATTTTTCATGTATTTCTCATTTTTAGTGTAGAAGAGTCCATCAAAAGTATGCACATGTGTACTCCTTGGATGGGGAATTAAATTTTGCATCTAACGAGTATTCCTGCTCGAAATTTGAGTAAAACCTTAGGGATATACGTTTAAAATAAGATTTGAAAAAGTAGTTTTTTCTTTTTTCCCTCTATAATTTGATGATGTAATCGAATATTATTTTATTATTTCCACTATTTTTTTATAATTTCCTTAGGATGCCCATTTTGGACCTCAAAATTCCCCTAATGAAAGTAATTTTGAAAGCATTGTTTTCATATGAAAGGTTGAAGGGTTTTAAATTATATTTATGGGGTTTTATAAAATGAATGGATAAAAAGTTGATTCTTTTCAAGTTTTAAATGAATGTCTTGGGCACTAATTTCTCCTCAACTAGAGATTGTCTCCCAAGGTACAACACTTTTTTTTGGCGTTGTTGTCAGGGAGCGGAGTCACGAAGTTATTTTTCCCTGGGCTTTATTTGTTGAATATTTTCTTTGATTGGTGAGTGTTATCACTCCGAAATTTCCAAAGGTTGTTTTAGCATTAAAAGAGAAATATCAGAGGTAACTACAAACCTACTTTGGAGCTTAGGATATAGCCTTCTTAAACTTAGAGAGTGATCTCTCTATATGTTTTAACTTTGTTTATTTAATGGATATTAGGCTAGTTATGTATGCTTAATTGGATTGGTTTTGATTGGTTGAGGTAATTAATGAATTATATGAATATATGATTTTCCATTTTCCATTGGGATATGGAGTAAATATACCTTGAAATAGAACAAAATCAAATTATGAAGAAAGTGTTACAGGGCAAGATGGGTGAGCAATATCAGATCTCAAGGCTGAATGGTGAAGTGATATTTCAATTAGGATCAAGGAGAAATTAAGAATACCTTAAAACAGATAATGAAGAAGGGCGAAGAAGTGAATCAAGATCAGAGGGAAATTAAGAATTCTCTAAATCAGATATCAGAAGAAAACACAGAAATGTATAATAGTTAAAAGCAAAGTGTAATGTTTAAGCAAATTTTGTAGTGATACTCCTGTTATAACATTAATATTTAGAAACGTATAAGTTTATGGAATACTTAGAAATATAACATGAACAATTGAAATTTTATACTTCACTGAGATAGTTGAACACATGAATCCTGTAAAGAAGTCTCTTTATAACTTGTTCAGTTTGTCGATTGGAAATTGGTACAATAACCCTCAGGCAAGAGATCATTCAACTAATGAAATATTAAGAAATCCACACTCTTTAATATTTAGAAGAGAGTATTTATACAATATACTACAAAAATATCCTATCATTCGACTAGGATTTATTTTAGGAAAATAAAATATCTTTATGCAAAAATGTAGTGACACCTTTCAACTTGCTGATATCTGGCCTTGATTTATTTTCTTGCTATTATTTGTTTGTTCTTTCATCTGTCCGTTCTTTCACCCTTACAGTAAATCACACCACTTCTCCCATGTTTCTTCATCTGGGATTTTTATTTTCATTATCTTGTGGTAAATCTCATTTTCCTCTGAATATGTGGCAAATGTAGGCTTATTTATGAAAATGTGATTTACCTCATGTTGGAGGTAAAAGAAGTTTTCAAAAGTTTGAAGGAGCACCTTGCCTGTGGGAATGCCCTTCATTGAGGAAATGTGGGAATTTTCTTTGGCTAATTCCCGTAACTTCTTAACATAATCTTCATGTTTCATGAGTTTTTCATTTATCATTACAGGACTAGGCAGACCCCTTTGTCTCAATACATCAAATTTGTTAAAAAACCTGTTTACTACGAGTTCCAAAGTTTTACATTCTCAAGATGTAGCATTAGATTTCTTTTGGAAATCACTTTCTTTAATTCTAAGATATTCTCTATTCTTTCAGCTATCCTGAGCTCTTATAATTCATAATTATTTTTAGAATTTAGGAATTTGATTAGTTCAGAGGCTTCCTCTGGTTTCTCTCCAAGGTTGGCTTTGACTTTCTAAATTTACTCACTGGTTTTCTTCACCAAGTCATTCTACTCAAATATAATATGTATAGAAGGCCAAATATCATTAACTAAGTTAATGATATTGGCCCACAATTGCTGTTTTTCTTGGGCTAAAGGCTTTGTTAATGAAAAATCCTTATATAGCTTGTGGATTTTGTCATTCACTCTGTTGGCTGTATGTACTTCAGCTTGATGCGTTAATTCTTCCAAATTCTTTTCATCCTCTAAGTTCTTTACCTGTTGCTTGAATTTATTAATCTCTATAGTCCGAATGGACATACCTTCCATTGCTTTGATTAAACTTATGGCCTCATCAGTGGGATGGGCAGCTGCTATTGATGATGCTGGTGCTGATTTAGATACAGGTGCCGATATAGATACTAGTGCTAATGTAGATATTGGTGTTGATGTAGATACTATGGGGATAACAGTAATGGGAACTGCTTCCATGCTAGCATGTTTTTTCTGTACAAGCTTATCCATCTCTGTCTCCATTTCCTTTAGTTAAGATGTCAACTTGATGATTAATTTCATCATCTCATCCTTTTGATTGTCTATCTCCAAAATCTCCTTGGTTTGTGGATGCTCAGTAGTTGGTAGTTTTAATTGTTTCTTCAGTGCAGCTATGTCTACATTTTTCTTCTTTATACTTTCTTTTGTTGCCTTGATGTCAGTTGGATTATAGCCAATCTCAATTACCAAATCTTCCAGTGAGTTAAACTTGTTGTCTTTTGCTAGTGATGAGGCTATCTCTAGCTTAAACTGTGATTGCACATTTGCTAGGGAGTTCGGCAACTTCTGGACACTTAGATCTTTTTGTGTCATAGTTGAATATATCATCTCTCCTGCCTGCTTGTGGAATTAAATTTGGTCAATTGGATGCACGCCCTTGGCATGAACTTCAAAGCCTATCTTTTTATAGTCTTCTGAAGTCTTGGGGGCCAGTACCTTTGGCTATAGGAATGTCATCTGCATTTTCATCGTCCTAAGGTCAAAACCTGAAAGCAACCTACTCTGATTGCTAGGAGTTTTCTTCCAGTATTGTGCATATGTAATAGCCTTCAGTGCTTCATTTTTAATTTTAATCTCTTTATATTTTTCAGTGATATCCTTTTCCTTTTCAACTAGTTTACTCGATGTTGAAATATCTGCACTATTTTTCTTTTGAATGATTTCTAGGCTGGAAGATGATGATAGAGGTGTTTATTTTGTATAAGGTGTAGGTGTATCGTCCCTGATAACAATATATTTCTCTGTTTCAATTGTCTCTTTATGCTCTATTATTGGGTTCAGCTTTGCTTTCTTTCTGTACATAATCTTGAATTTATTGGAAGATTTAGCTTCTGCTAAGTAAGAGCCTTCTTCTCTAGACCTTTTTGAATTCCTATCCTATGGGTCTGGAGTAAGCAAGATGGAACTAATATCAAGCTGCTCCTCTACCTCCTATAGAGTGTTTTCCAACCACTCTGACTGGTTGGAATATTTCTCAATCTCAGGCTTAAATTCATGGATGAAAGGGGTGAGTTTAGACTTAATTCTTAATTTTCTTATGACACCCAAGGGGTCATATGACCATTTGAAATTGTTGCTGAACTTTAACTCCTGTAGGCATCTGTCTGCTTCCTTTCCAGCATTCCTACTGTTGCATACAAAGGGCCTTAGTTGGCTTTTTATCTTGAACTGGGTTTTCTTTTTGGCTGAAAATAAGTTAACCTCATCATAATTAAAGATCTATCTAATGTACTCTAAGGAAAATATCCTCGTTGGGAGGTATTTGGGAAGCTTTTAAGGGACTAGTTGGCTTCCGTATACTCTGCTCTCTGTGTGATTCTGGTATTAATACGTCTCCTCTCTTGCTCTAGTCAGATAACTGCAGAACTTTTCTGATTTCATCACTGATTCTGGGTTGAATGTTGTTGCTAAGCATATTAAACACTGGGTATACAAAAGAATCAATAAATTATTTGAAACTAAATTCATTGTAATCCTTTCTGATCAATGATGTCCAAAATATTACAGACTAGGTATTACCCTCAGTGTCCATTTTTTGTAAGTTGACTGTAAACTTTTCTGAATGAAAATATATGAAAAAATGAAATAATACTAAGGAGTATTTGAAAAATCATTATTCTGGCATTTTGATCAGTTGATAATGCATGGCATCTGCCAGGAATCGGGAAAAGTTGTGTAATATCCCAAAATAGGACTGCTTAGCAAGGCATGCTTGAAAAACGCATTTTTCAGGAATGTATGCTACAAGATTGGAAACCAACCCTTGGATCCCTTATATCTGACAATCTAAGACCTGAATCCAAGAGGAGATAAAAAAAATTCCTTCTAGGAGGGTTAAACAGGTCTCCCACACCTAGTACAACTTGGAAAATGCCCCAAAAGGGGACTACAACAAGATCAAACAATACTGCTTCAGAAATAACGCAGTTCAGAAAGGTATCAATAGTAGGCCAATATGGAGGCTCAATAATGTCATATAGATCAGCAAATTAGAATTATATTGAAGCTCATGAGTCTTAGAATAGAAAATAGAAGACTTAAACAGAAAGAAACCCTCAAAACGACGTGCTGCAACACATATAATTGACTACAAAGGCTTGAAAGCGTTATTTTATTGAGTGTACTGAAGAAGTGGATTAAAAATTAGATCTAGGGAAAAATAATGCATGAAAAATTAGATCTATGACAGATCCATACACTATAATGTATCTACTTTACATTCCCCTTGGGGATTTCAGCAAATCATGAAGCACATAGAATAGATCTGAGATTCTATGTAGCAGATCTACAGATCTATTAGGAATTTCTGAAGCATATAAAGGAGTGTTCAAATCAGATTTTAATATGACATGGAATAGAAATTAAATCCATGGATCACCATAGTGAAGGGCAGATCCCCAACACCAGAGATCACTCCTCAAACTTTGCCAAATCACCCTGCAACTTTCCTCTTTGCCGATAACGCAGTACTGGAAGAGGGACTGCATTGTAGGCTTGAAGAACTATTTGGCCTGATGCCAAGATGTATATCTGAAGCTCATATGATCCAGAACACTCTTGCCAATGGGATTTAAGCCTCTCCCATTGAAAAGGGGCACTAGATTGACCTAGATCTGAATAGATCTAGTCTCCACTTGTTGCAGCTTGCAGAATACAACCAAACCCTCAACAGGATTTGAGCTGTAATTGAAAGGAGAAGCTTGGCCTTAAGCCCGATAGTGGACAAGTAATACAAGTCTCTCCCAAGAGATACTCAAGGAAAGAGAAGGATTCCTAAACATGAGATCCTTGTGCTAAACAACACTATTCTCTGCTAAACAGGAAAGAGAATGAGAAATGTCTAAATAGACATATTCGTCAGAAATAATGGTCATCAACAACCCTTCGCTTTTTGTCCTCCTCTTCCTTTTATAAGAATGAGATCTTGCAAAACCCTAAACCATCTCAACGATTTAGCTCCTTTCACATGTGTGGCCTCCATCTAAAATTGCGATATGCATCTAGGAGGTTCATTGAATCTTGACAACATTGTTGATTTGGTCCTATTGACCCAGTCAAAAGTCTCAACCCCTTTCACACATAAGGGTGTTTTATTGAAGTAGCCTAGATTTAGCCTTGTTCACATGGGGCATTGATTTATTCATTGATTTTAGGAGTTTTATGTTCCTCTCTTTTACATTTATTCATGAACAGAAAAGTAAAGAAAAATTTAATATTCCAATTAGCTTGAGGCTAATTGGGAATATTACAGTCCTCCCCTCCAAAATGTTTCTTGTCCTCAAGCAACTCACAAGGACTTTGCAAAATCTCCAATAGATTTGTCTCCTCCCAATAATACAAGTTTTCCTTTGGTGAATAACCCAAATAGCTGTCATCATGAAGAAGTGGGAGATACATAAAAGAAACATATATAGTCCATTGGTCTTCTCAAGGCATGAGAGATGATAAATTATGGGTGATTTAACCCCCATGAGACACTCCAATCTCCATGCTATCATCCAAACAAAGTGAGCCATCCTAGGTAGCTCATGGAAATAATCACAAATCCCCTCCTTATGCAATGTATAGGGGCTGCATGGCTGGAAATGAGAGGTAAGAATGTTCAAATTACGTTGTCTCTCCCTCCATTTATGATAAATGTGGAGCTGTTGATCCTGGGTTGCAATAATATAGTCCTCATGAATCCAAAAGACACTTGGAACCTCATGATTCCCTTCATTGATTCTAGGGACCCTCCTTTCCCAATATTTCATGCACATAGTGAATAAATTTCCATCACCATATGTGCTCCAAAATAAACATGGACTAAGTGTCATATGATGTATTGGATGGTGACAATAGTCCCTCCATTGAGACCAGCGTTTTTCTTCTTCTTGCTGCCTCAAAACATAGTAGAATAAGTGGCCACCCAACCACCTTCTTGCTGCCATAAGCTTCTTCAAAGCTTGAAAATAGTATAGGATGAGAGGTGTTAGCTGAATATGACTCAAGTAACACATATCTTTCCAAAAATATTCCCATGTGAGAGAATTTTCCCAAAGACATAAGTCAATCATATGGCTTCTTAGATAAGGAAACAAAAGAAATAGTGTAGCAGCAATAAAATGTTCCATCCTCTTCTTGAAGTATGCATAAATATGGGAAGTTTCATTCCCAATGGACACATCCAACCAATGCGTTATCCCTCCCATCATGTTCCCAACAAAGATAAGAGAATCATTATCATCAAGATACAAACAAGATCTCTTATGCCTCTTCATGTGAGAGTTACATTTTCCCCCAAACCCAAGTACATACATGTTCATGAGATACATTCCAAATAGAAATACATGTAAATACATGAGATAAATCCCAACCAAAAGTATGGACATGAGATTTAGCATGTGATTTCCAAACTCTCTTCTTGTCACCCAAATCAACCATGCCTCCTTCTTATGCATCCTCTCATTGAAACACAAGGCATGAGACAAGAAAATATGAATCTTTCGGTAGTACCCAAACTCACCCAAGAGTAACCAGTGCAGTGCATCTCCTGCATGCCTAAGATCTAGATGTGGTAAGTGGTTTTCCAACCACTTACTTGCTGCCCATAACATACCTCCATGGCTGAAAGTGGAAGATATATTTGGTGCCTTAGGAAAGCACCCATCATGCTGCAAAATCTCCCTTTGTTCACCAAGGGAGTGGCCATAATCAGAAATAGTTTTGGCCTAAATTTGGCCATGAAGTTTATAAGGTATAACTCTCCTCTTAGGAGTCATGGCCTACATATACATAGTAAAAGTATGCATACAATCAAAAAATAAAACATGATTTACATAAGTATGCTCTTCACCAATAGTTATCCTTATAAAGGTGGAGTGGTGTATGGATCTTTCTCCTCCTCCCAAGGTAGAAAGAGTTGGCTAAAATAACTCTATCTTAGAGTCTTGTTGCTGCTCAAACTCCACAAGGTTCATGCATATTTGAAAATTCTGATATAGTTCTTTTTCAAAGCCCTCCCATTAATAGCTCCTCAAGATGATGTTGTTGAGCTTCATAGAATATGTGTGGCTGAAATAGAACTCTTCATAGGCTCCTTGTAGTAGCTTCTCCTTGAGCTTGGAAGCTCTAGATAAGAAGATCCTACCGTGATCATAGATGAATCCATCTTGGACTAAGTAGCCCTCATCTTGTAGCTGGTCATCAAGAATCATGCATGTGTGAAGATCCTTGGAATATTCCACCAATAGTTGTGATTTCCAATATGGATCTAATCTCTTCAATAATGACAACTCTCTAGAGTTATGAAATGAAGTAACTGTCACATCATGGCTCCCCTTCTTGACATTTTGAATGCCAAATTCACATGTGGGAGTTGTGTAGCTCCATCTTTGATGCCTCTCTTGCAGCTGATCTTGTGCAAGACAAGATTGAAGAATAGGAAGATCAACCTTCTTTGGAAAGGTTTCTCTCTTCCAAAACTTCCATAATTTGGCCCATGCATACAAGAGTGTTGGCCCCCTCTTGTATTCTTCATAAATATTCTTTGTATGTAGAGATATCATTTTTTTCCCCAAAAATATGGAGTGGCCATTTGACATCATGCTAATGTCATCATAGATCTCTGAGTTATTCTTTCCCAATGCAAACAGATGAGTGAGAAATAGCAAAATCAATTTCAAAAAATTGTTTAGCCCTCCTTGGAATCCATCAATAGATCTCAGAGTTGTGGTAGCCAAATATGTCACTGCTACACAATGTTGAGAGAACACTTTATTCTTCTTCTCATTAGGGGGTCTCCCTGGTGGAATGCCTCCATGCAAAGAGACATCAAGATCTAAATCAGACGGTATGAATGGTTGGACCGATGTGTCCCTTTCCTTGCTGCATAGTTCAGTCTCCTTCTCATGAATAGAAACCCCTTGAAATAAACAAGGGTGCATGCTCCTCCTCATTGGATGCTGATCCATCCTTCCTCCTCTTGCTTGAAGAAAGGTATCACTGCCCAATAATGCTGTTACAAAATGTTCCTTAGGACTCATTTGAAAAAATGCAAAAGATCTTTCCCTTGAAACAACAACTTCATGTCCATCCCATGGGGTGATGGGTATTCTTCTGAAGTGAGAGAATTGTTACTGCCCTCTTGATATTCCTTCTCAACAACATTTGAGAAAGCCTCATTATCAATGAGAGACCTTGGATCTTGGTCTTCCTTTGAAAGAGGAATCTCCATGATTTCCTTTTGAGAAGAAATCTCTTTATGCAATGGGGATATTGCCTTTGAAAAGGTATCACAAGAGTTTTTATCCCCTTCAATAGAAATATGAAGTGGAGTTTGCACAACAGATATTTCCAACTCATGCAAAGGTTTTGCATGCTCATGATTTGATAGCTCAATCAAAGATGTTTTAGCTTGTTTTAAATCAAATCTTTTCACCATTCTCCTAGTGAACTTTGAATAAGTAGATATGTTTGAATTATTTAATGAGAAAGATTAAAACAACCACCAAGCATAAGCTTTAACTTTAAGATGTATCGTTGCTACCTTAAGGGATTCTTCCTCTGAAATTTGATGTAGATCCAAATATGAGTCTAGCTGATCTATCCATGCTTTGGCAGTGCATGTGGAGGATCCATCAAAATTTGGCAGAAAGAATCTACCTCTTATTCTTCTATTGTACTTGTTGGATATCCTTTCCTCCTTGAGCTGGAAAAACTCTTAGAAGCTCAATTTCTCCTTTATTTTCCAAGATTTATATTCATACTCCTGAAGATAATCACTCAAGGTCTCCTCCTTTGGTGCATCTTCTTCCTTCATCTCTCTTGCAGTAGATCTGGGCATAGAATAACGTTGTGGATATGATTGTGTAGCTGAGTGCTTGCACATATAAGATGAAGAAATGGGGATTTATTTATGTAGAGATATTCTTGGGGGACCTTCATGTCTTTCCCTCTTCATTTCTTTTATTTCTCCTTTAAGCTCATACAGTGTTTGGAACAGAGTTTTGAGAACTCTTTCCCTTTCATTCTTCCAGATAAAGGGGTTTTACGATTTTCTTCTGTGTCTTCAGTGTAATCATACTTCTTCTTCAGTATCTTATTTTCATGAAAAGACATATTAGATCTTTTTTCAAAGGAAGCACAGGCTATGCCAAGAAAGCTGCTCTGATACCACTGTAATATCCCAAAATAGGATTGCTTAGCAAGGCATGCCTAAAAAATGCATTTTGCAGGAATGTATGCTACAAGATTGGAAATCAACCCTTGGATCCCTTAGATATGACAATATAAGACCTGAATCCAAGAGGAGATAAAAAAAAAATCCTTCTAGGTGGGTTAAATAGGTCTCCCACACCTAGTACAACTTAGAAAATGCCCCAGAAGGGGACTGCAACAAGATCAAACAATATTGATTCAGAAATAACATAGTTCAGCAAGGTAGTAGCAGTAGGCCAATATGGAGGCTCAATAATGTCATATAGATCAGAATATCAGAATTATATTGAAGCCCATGAGTCTTAGAATAGAAAATAGAAGACTTATACAGAAAGAAACCCTTAAAAAGAGGTGCTACAACACATAGAATTGACTGCAAAGGATTGACAATGTTATTTTATTGAGTGTACTGCAACAGTGAATTAAAATTTATATCTAGGGAAAAATAATGCATGAACAGTCTGATCTATGACAGATCCATACACTATAATGTCTCTACTTTACATTCCCCTTGGGGATTTTAGAAAATCATGAAGCACATAGAGTAGATCTGAGATTCTATGTAGCAGATATGCAGATCTATTAGGAATTTTTGAAACATATACAGGAGTATTCAGATCATATCTGAATATGACATGGAATAGAACATAAATCCATGGATCACCACAGTGAAGGGCAGATCCCCAACACCAGAGATCACTCCTCAAACTTTGTCAATTAACCCTGCAACTTTCCTCTTTGCAGATAACGCAGTACTGGAAGAGGGATTGCTATGTAGGCTTGATGAACTGTTTGGCCTGACGCCAAGATGTATATCTGAAGCTAAAATGATCCAGAACACTCTTGCCAATGGGATTGAAGCCTCTCCCACTGAAAAGGGGCACTAGATTGGCCTAGATCTGAATAGATCTAGTCTCCACTTGCCGCAGCTTGCAAAATACAACCAAACCCTCAACATGATTTGAGTTGTAATTGAAAGGAGAAGCTTGGCCTTAAGCCCGATAGTGGACAAGTAATACAAGTCTCTCCCAAGAGATACTCAAGGAAAGAGAAGGATTCCTAAACAGGAGATCCTTGTGCTAAACAACACTATTCTCTGCTAAACAAGAAAGAGAATGAGAAATGTCTAAATAGACATATTCGTCAGAAATAATGGTCATCAACAAACCTTCTCTTGTTGTCCTCCTCTTTCTTTTATAAGAATGAGATCTTGCAAAACCCTAAACCATCTCAATGATTTAGCTCCTTTCACATGTGTGGCCTCCATCTAAAAATGCGATGTGCATCTAGGGGGTTCATTGAATCTAGACAATGCTGTTGATTTGGTCCTTTTGACCCAGTCAAAAGTCTCAACCCATTTCACACATAAGGGTGTTTTATTGAAGTAGCATAGATTTAGCCTTGTTCACATGGGGCATTGATTTATTCATTGATTTTAGGAGTTTTTATGTTCCTCCCTTTTACATTTATTCATGAACAGAAAAGTAAAGAAAAATTTAATATTCCAATTAGATTGAGGCTAATTGGGAATATTACAATTTGAAAAGTATATCTGGAGTCTAACCTAGGCAAAAGGTAGAGAGGAAACCAAGGATGGCTTCATCTACACACTGATCAATAAAATATCCTAGGATACAGGACAACATGGTCATAATTTGTTTGGTTCGTTCTGGGAACATGGTAGCAGAGTATGGTGGGTTATTTTTAGGAATTTGCACTGATTCAGGGAGGAAAATCTCAAAGATTTGGGACCCCTTAGGAAAATATAGCTTTAGGTAAAGCTCAGTGAGGGTATCAATGGAGAAAGGCACTCCCTCTAGTTGTGATGGAATCTGCGGCATTTGGTTAATGGATTGGGCAATGACAGTGATTAGAATTTCTTGGTTATGGGTGACTATGTCTCTTTCATTTGGAAAATAACCTAGTGGGAAAAGTCTAATGACTTCAGGGAATTGATGTGTCTATGGAAATGTGAATTTTGGCAGGTTAGAGTTCTAAATATTTATATCATCTACTAGATCAACAAACTTTTCATGGCTCCAACAATGAAGCTCCAAGAGATTGCTATCAGTGATTGTGTCAGCTATTTTAAAGTCCTTATTGGCCAATGGAGTATGGTCGACATCTAGCAAGGGTGTTTGTAGAGGGTTCACTATTTGGATGTTTTAGAAGCCATTGATTTGATTCATTTATTAATTAAAGTGCTTAATTGATGGTGGTGGGTACTCAAAAATACCTAGAGTACCAAAAATTAGCTTGTGGAAGGGGTCCAAGCAGGAACAGGGCTTCAATCAGGTTGGTGATGGTCTTTTTAGTCTTTTTCGCAAGTTTGCAGAGATAGGTAAATGAAAGGGATATTGGGGTTTTATATTTTGAACTTGGTGGTTTATCGCATGGCGATGGGGTGGTTTGGTGGTTTGGGAAGGAGGGGGTGAGATAACATTTATGAAACATCGCATGGCATGGGAGTGAGCAGAGAAAACTGCCTATTTCTCACTCCCCCCATTGGTTTTAAACATTGAACGTTGGGGGGTTGCGAAATATGTCCAAGGACGTCCGATCTGCCAGCTGGTAATCGAACGGTGGGTGGAGTTTGTGTGCTTTTAGAAGAGGTGGGATTGGGTAATATTTCGAGTGGAGGAGTCAAATGAAAGTGGGGCCATTTAATCTTTTTTTTGCACTTTTTAAACTATTAAAAGTGGGTTTCATGTTTTTTATGGAAACATAATGTTTTATTAAGGGCGTAAGGCGATTTTTAAAGGGGAAAAGTGATTTATCAAGGGGAAGGGGGTTTTTAAATGGGAAAAGGGATTTATCAAGGGGAAGGGGGTAGAAAGATGTTTTTTTTGGTTTTTAGGAAGGGAAAAGATGAAGGGATGGGGATTTTTTAGAACTAGGAAGGGAAATTGGTTTCCAAGAGGGGTAAAGGGTTAGGATAAGGGGGAATGAAGAGGGAAAAGGGATTTAGAAAGGGGAAGGGTTTAAAAAGATATTTTTTATAGGGGATAAGCATAATGGTGCTTATATGACTTTTGAAAATTATTCTACCTACCCTTTTATTCATGCTAACATTTTTCCTTTCCTTTATTGGGTGCATTTGAGCTTGCTGACCCTTTTATTTTCTTTTGATAAGAAAAGTAACTTAATTCTAACCTTATATCTTCCAATGGATCAGATTAAACTTATGAGCTCATTTTTATTCTCTACCTAACTATTGATCTACCAAGGTTAAATGGTTTGGTCAGATATTTATTGACTAACTATCATAACATAAAATTTAAAGGCATGAATGATCAAGATTAGAATGCATGATCATCATGAATTGTGGCATTTTGATCAAGCTGCACACAAATTTCTTTATGCTTTTCATATGAAATTGAGATTATTTTATATAGAAGTGGAATTTAAATGAGCATCACTTTTCAATTTCTTTGGTGGGGTTCATAATCTTGTTTCTTTTTGATATTTTCTTTTGCTCTCTTTTCTTTCTTTTGGTCCTTTTATTATTCTTTTAGGACATACCCTCTTTTCATTTTTTAATATGGAAAAAAATTGCAAAAATGAAAAGGTATGTACAATATTACAAGACTTAACATAGCCAATTAAAAATTATGATCCCTATTATTATAGGACCCTAACAATGAGAAAATAAAGTGAACAGGTTTAGTCTCTCACCAAGATAAGAGTCTTGGATCCAAGAAGACCACACACGAGGTCTGATACCTCACAACAAAAGACTCCTTCCCTCTATGAACCTGAGAATTTAGTCTCTCACAGAGTGTGGAAAGATAAGTCACCAGTAACCCTTTATCCTACTTTGTCTACTCATGGTACCAACTCTTTAAAAAAAAATTTGGTTCTTGCCCATAAGAAATTATTCAAAATGTTGATTTTTTCCAAGAAAGTCTACTATCTCCGCATGTTATTTTTCTTGAACCAACTTTAGAGGATAAATATTTTGAGTCAGTTTCATTATATTTTCTAGAGTTTCAAGAATTTGATGCATTTGATATTTCAACCTCAAAAAATTATGTTTATTCCATTAATCAACTAGTTCCCATTTCAGTTCCGCCTCCTCAGCCTTTTTGTTTCAAGCAGGAGGTTCTTCTGTAATCAACCCAACCTTAAACATGGATTTACCTGCATTTATTATGAACATATATTATCCTTTAAATATTCCTCAACAAATTAATGTTCCCACAAGACTATCTCAAGTTGCTACATAGGTTTACATATGAAGATGAAATAAAAACTGGAAAACATATTGCTACATTATGTGCTTTAGCCGAAAATTTGAATGTTGATCATTTAGATGTGGTGATGAGGTTTTTTTTTTCATTCCCTCGATGGAGAAGAGAGAAAATGGCTCAAAACCATTCTTTCCAATTTTATTAATACTAGGGAGGAGTTAGAGAATGCATTCATACAGAGATGGGGAGAGAAAAAAGAGCACAACTATTTTCTAACATAATTCAATAGTATTAAAAGAAAATAATAAGAAGATGTAAAAGGTTTTATTAAAATATTTAATAAATTATAAAATATTTTTCCAGTCAAGATAAATCCTCCACCTGCTGGAGCAAAGATGGTGTTTGCAAGTGCTTTTGAATCTAATTTTGGGTTCACATTGAGGGAAAGAAGATCCCCTACCTTAGATCAGATTCAAATTGATGCACTTGAAATCAAAGAAAACATGTCTGCTACTGGAAATATCAAGTCAAAGTAGCAGGTTGATGACAAAGGAGAGTGAAAAGAAGAAAATTTGTGAATCAGACTAAATATTCACATGAACATAAATTGGAAGAAATATCTAAATTCATTAGGAATCTGTCAAAAAAACTTGTAAAGAAAGAACTTGAAAATAAAAATTCCCCTAGACAAATTAAATTGGGTCAAAACATAAATTTCAATCCTCAATTTAGGAGGTAGTAGCCATTGCAAATAATGCAAGGAGAGAGGAAAGTTCGAGACTAGATCCAACCTCCACTGTACATTGAAGATGAACATGAGGATGCAGTGGAAGATAATCCTAAAGAACATGATAACCAAATTCCTATCTTATATGGGGAAGAGGAAGATATGATTAGAAGTGAAGAATTGAGTTCGCAATTCCAGGTCTCCTTAAGTGAAGAGGAGATTGAATATTATTATAAAAAATTCATAGATTTTATGCAAGAAGAGCTACATAGGAAGTATAACCTTCAATCAAGAAAAAGGTCAAGAGTTTAGAATGGTGAAGAAAAACAGAAAAATCATATACTTCAATAAATGGCAACTCCACAAAAACCCTTAAAACATATTGATAAAGGAAAACAACAATTTAATTCTACCCCGAAGGTTAAATTTCAGGAAGGAGAAAGTTCGAAGGAGAAGTTAAGTTCATAAGAATTAAATAAGAATGTTCAAAAACCTATTGACAATTCTCAAGAGGTTCCAAAACAAAAACTGAATGAAGAAGAACACGAAAAGGTGACAAAGAAGAGCCGTTCCTTTAATATGGTAAAGGAGTTAGAAAAGATTAAAGTTCGAGTTCCTTTGACCGAGTTGATTAAAACTCCAACATAGAAAAATAAAGTCCCTGATTTTATAAATCTCTCACAGTATAAACTTGTAGTAGACACAATAAAATTGCAGGAGGATAAACAAGTGGTGATATTTGGTCCTGATGTGGAGGAAGTGGATACCTATACTCCTCCCTTTTATATTTCATTTTTGTTACATAAATTTATTCTTCATAATTCAATGTTGGATTTTGGAGCCTCTCATAACCTGCCACCTCTTTTAGTAATAAAAAGCTTGAACTTACAAATTACTAAGCCTTACAAGGATTTGTATTCATTTGATTCTAAGGAGGTAAAATGTGTGGAGTTGATTAAATATTTGGTTTTTTCTTTGGTTCAAATTGTAGCCAAAAGCATCATGATGGATGTAGTAGTTGCTGACATCCCAACATGCTTTGGCATGCTCCTATCTAGATCATGGGGAGCTAAACTAGGAGGAGTTTTGAAGTTGGATTTTACATATGCCATAATCCCTTCTTTTGGTGGTGAAGAAAATAGGTTGTACATGTAGACCAGGTTGGTTAATATGGTTACACAGGAAGGTTCCAGTAATTCACCTTTATATTGTCAAGAAAAGGATGACCTTTGCTGTTTTATGTTACAAGAAACATAAGATATTGCTGAAGATACTAAAGTGTAGCTCCCTTAAGCAATAGAGGATAAGGAGAAAATAGTCAGGGGAGTTTTAAAATTGTACTTTGATAGTGCCTATTCAAAGGATGGCATTGGAGTTGGAGTACTATTGATTTCTCCGAAAGGCCAGTTCATGCCCTTTTTTTATAAATTAGAATTTGACTCCACAAACAACATTACAGAGTATGAAGCTTTGATTCTTGGACTCCAAATTTCTAAGAATTTGGGGATTCAATGTATCTCTTTTTTTAGGGATTAAGAGTTAGCAGTCAAATAAGTCAA
This sequence comes from Pinus albicaulis, assembly GCA_034641835.2. Classification (NCBI taxonomy): domain Eukaryota; kingdom Viridiplantae; phylum Streptophyta; class Pinopsida; order Pinales; family Pinaceae; genus Pinus; species Pinus albicaulis. The sequence continues at coordinate 562,062,367 of CM076570.1, read as the reverse complement.
GAATCATTGTAAAGCAAGGTATCCGAGATTGAAGACTTACATAAATGAATTTTTGGATTTGGCAGAAAATTTGTTTGCTGTGTTCAACATAGAGTTTGTTCCTAGAGAAGGAAACAAACTTGCTGATTCTCTAGCAGTTTCAACAAGTACTTTCAAACCCCCTTTGAATCCCAGACTAAAGTATGAAGTTGAGATTAGACACATTCCATCTATTCCAGATAACATTAAACATTTGAAGGTGTTCGAGGATAAAGAGAAAATTAAATGTTTTCTCTAAATGATTGGTGAGTTTGCTAATTTGGAAATTGATCAAGAAGGGGAGATTGAAGAGAACCAAAAAGGGGTTTTTTATTTCAAATATTCTATAGGAAATCAGAAAATATTATAGTTTAATAACAATTTCATACCAAAAGGATTAATACCTTTGGAGTGGATGTTTAATTTGAATGATGTTGCAGTTAATACAAAAAAGATAGACTTTGAAGATGAACTTGAAGATTCTAATCTAGGAACACAAAAACAACCAAAGATGGTGAGGTTAGCTAAATATGTCCCAGAGAATTTCAAAAAAATGTATGTTAATATTTTTAAGAATTTTTTTGATGTTTTTTCCTGGTCATATGAAGATTCGAAAACATATGACACTAGTATTATTCAGCACAAGATTCCTTTAAAACCGGGGATAAAATCTTATAAAAATAATTTGAGACATATTAACCCTTTTCTATTTCCATTTAGAGAAAATGATGTCAAAAAATTGTTGCAGGAAAAAATAATGGTTCCACTAAGGTACTCTGATTAGGTGGCAAATCTTGTTCCCATGAGGAAGAAAAATGGAGAAATAAGGTTGTGTATTGATTTTCGAAATCTGAATAAAGCATATTTTAAGGACAACTATCCGCTCCCAAAAATGGATCACATCCTACAAAAGGTGACACGATCATACATGTTATCAATGATCAACAACTTTTCTGGTTATAACCAAATTTCAGTTGAGAAGGAAGATCAGAAGAAGACAACACTTATAATGCCTTGGGGCACCTTCATGTATGCTAAGTTGCCTTTTGGGCTAATTAATGCTGGTGCCACTTTTCAAAGTGCTATGAATATAGACTTTGTTGGAGGAAAAGGTAGATTTTGTCTAATTTACTTGGATGATATAACAATTTTCTCCAAATCAGATGAGGAGCATTTGGAGCATTTGCAACAAACTTTCCATAAATTTAGAAAGCATGTCATTTCTTTGAATCCCAAGAAGTCTCATTTTTCTTTGAAAGAAGGTAAATTGTTGGGATACATTATATCAAAGGATGGAGTAAAAACAGATCCAAAAAGAGTGGAAGCAATAAAAAACATACCTCTACCCATGATTAAAAAGGGGATCCAGAGCTTCCTAGGAAAAAGTAATTTCCTCAAAAAGTTTGTTCCTAATTATACAGAGATTGTCAAAGAAATCACTGATATGTTGATAGAAGGTGCAAAGGTTAGATGGACAATGACCACTAAGGAATCCTTTTCAAGGATCAAGGAGGCTCTTCAAGAGGCTCTTGTGCTGGTAAGTCTTGACTATACAAAGACTTTTCATATATTTTCATTTTCTTCTTCCACTATCATTGTAGCAGTGATCTTACAAAGAAATGAAGAGAAGAAAGAACAACATGTGGATTTCTTTAGAAAAGTATTAAGAGGCGTAGAATTAAATTATAATATTTTGGAAAAGCAAGCGTATGCTCTGGTTAAAGCACTGACGACTTTCAGGGTCTATATTCTTCAATCGTAAATTGTAGCTTATGTTCCAAATGTCATCGTAAAATATGTATTAACTAAGGGTGATGTTGAAGGAAAAAGAGGAAAATGGATAGCAAGAATTCAGAAATATGACATGGATATAAAGCCAACCAAGATGGTGAAAGGACAAGGTTTGGAAAATATCTTAACAGAAACAAACTTTCAAGCGATGGGGATTAATTCACTAGCTGAGGTTGAGGAGAATAAATTCATAGCAGAAAAATGTAAGGACATAGAACCTCATAACAAGGTTTAGTACAAATACCTATGTTCTGAATGGTAAAAAGACATTTTGAATTATTAATGTTTTCTTTGTTTTCCTCCTTCTTTAAGTAGATCAAATATAATTCTATGAGGGTGAAGGCTCAGAAATATGTGATAGAAAATGAGAAGCTATATTGGAAAGATATAGTTGGCATACTTTTACTGTGTCTAACAAAGGGAGAAACAATTGATATATTGAATGAATATCATGGTTGTCTTTGTTGTTACACACTAATTTGTCACCATGCTCATTTTCCCATCCTTGATATTGAAATGCCCCGTGATAGATCTTGTGCAATGTTTCCATCATCAAGAAATATGCTAACATATCCCCTTGAAGATCCAAAGAAGACTTCCTTGAAATATTACTAGAGAAACTTGGTAAAATTCCTAGTTTCCTGGGTCAGTGCTCTTCCTTGTGCCATGACTGTGCTGATGTCTTTTTCACAGTTCTGGCTCAGCGCTGTCAATGCCCTAATTTCTTGGAAAACTGTGACGATCCCATTTATGGCAGTGTTTCCTCAAATGGATGAGAATATTTGACCTCTAGACGCTCAAGGGTGTCGATTTGGTTGTTGAAAAATGACGATAAGGTCGATCTCTGTCATTTTAGAGCCTTGATCTCATCCATGGGGGGGAATCCCTTAGAAAGTGGGCCTTCCTCCTCCTTTCATGGGTTCCCAACCTCTTCTCCCTTCCTATAAATCCACATCCATCATTCCCCCAAGTTTGGAGCTTGGTTGATTGTTGGATTTAGGGGTCCTGACCCAGGTTCGGCTTGAGGTTTTTCCAAAAAACCCCTGTATTATTGGCCCTTTCGGCAATGAATTGCTTGTGCAGGCTAAGGTCTCACCCGAAGTAGTATGGGAGGGTGCTGGAACCAGGGTTCCGCACCATGAGAGAGAGAGAGGGGAGTTAATTGAAGGGGGGCCTTCTAGATCAATCAAACCAATGCTTTATATTGGAATCCTTTAACGACGTTCCAATGGAGTACTTCTAGCAGAGCATGTAAGTCATGCACTAGTGGATCAATACTTAAATCTAACCAGATCTTATGCATTTATCATATATACTATTGCATCCACGTGTGCATTACTAATCATTAGTATGCAATGACCATATATAAATAATACAGTGTGTAGTCAGTAATCACAACACAAAAGCTTCCATATCCAGAAAAAAGGACTTCTTATTTATTACCATTCAGATCTAGCATATAGACTATATCTACTAACCTGCGCACAGAGCCAGTGGGGTCTGCACACAGCAGGACTCAGGGTCTTCGTGCACATAGCCAGCAGGAGCCCTTACCCAGAAAATCTACCAAAAAATTCACAAGTTCGTATCTAGCCTCTTTTCTTCTTACTTTTCTTTTCGCTATACTCGACATATTCACCTATTTATATCATGCTAGCCTACGCTCTCCTATGGTCTGCAAACCATGTTTTGTGGACCCTTTTTTCTTACCATTTTGACCCATTACAATTCATTGGGGGTTTTTACCCACCCCAAAACCCCTGCGCTAGACTAAGTATCACAAAATATTACAAAAATGGACAAAATTGAGGCTAGGAAACCATGTTCCAACAATCCCCCAACACAATCTTGTGACTAGTCCCGAGTCACAGTGCCGGCAGGGTCTTCATCCTATCCTTGAGATGCTCCATCGTGATAGTAAGTGGGGGAAAAATGCAAAGGCTCTGCGTGGCGGTAGTTTGCACAATGTCCACCAGTTTCTACGAGGTGGGTCCTTCTGTAGCAGTGGTGACACTGTCGAGAGTCTGGTTCAATTGTCTCATCACCCCGTCTAAGTCCTGCGATAGCTTGAGGGCGTCATCCGACCAAGGTGTTAGATGGTTGTTGATTACTTGTTTCTTATGCCACAACCCCATAATTTCAATGCGAAGTGCATGGCTAGTCCAAAAATGGGTTAAGCACTGGGCGGGAACATGAGTGGGCATCGTAGCTTCCAGCTGTTCAAAGCCTTGCTCCTTCTAAGTTAACTCCTGATCGATCTCGTAGAGGAGAGGGTCATGCTGCACCTTGGACCATAATTCCATAGCCTTCTCAAGCAGAGTGATTCCCTAGTTAATCTGCGTTGTGATAGTGGTCGTGGCTTCTATAACGAGTGCGGATCGCTGGGCGCGTACTTCCAGAGGGGTCTCAGGTTGGAGCTTGACCTGTAAAGATGTGAGTTGAAGTTTGAACTCAGCCCTGAAAACCTATACCTTAGTGCGGGATGCCTTCAGGGAAACAACCAATCCTTCAAACTTGGCTTGCGGTTTGACATAGGTAGGAATGACTTCTTGCATGCCCTCACAGAGCCTGTTGATCAGTTGTTCTAAGGCAGCTTGCTGCGCGATGGTGGCGAGGTGTGTGACCTAGATTTGGGCAGCTTCAGTGACTTGTGTCATAATGTTTTGCTCGACCTTTCCGAGGTGCTGTTGGGCACAGAGTTGTCGGTGTTGGATTTCGCTAGTGATGGCGGTCAATAATTCCTGCAGCTGCGCACCATCCAGTTGACCAACCTTGAGGTTGATGGAGGAGCATGCCTGGACTTGGGTACAAAATTCAGTGGGTTCCAGGATAAAGGAAGCACCAGGGAGAGGGAAGATTCAGCTATCTGCGACAGTTGCCAAGGCTGTAACGGGGGCTAATGGGCCCACAGGAGTCTGCCTCATTTGATCCATGCTCTCTTGAAGGCTGTATTATTTGAGCTGGAGGGCCTGCAGCTTGGTTTGTAAGATGTCTACAATGGCCTTGTGCTACTCTTCCCAAGCAATCCAACGATTAGAAGACTTAGTGGTGACAACATCAACAATATTGTCAAGGTCATCCTCTGTTAGGGTAACCTCCACATTAGTGTCAGTCTTACTGGCCTTACGCTTATTTCAAGCCCCTTCAAGCAATCTACAGGGCTGTTTGAGATTATGAAAGATGGATGTACCTGCATCATCAACATCATTTATGTTTTGATCCGGCAGGGAGTCTGGCTCTGGTTGTGCAGTGGTGCTCTTGGGGGACGCCTGTGGTGTGGAGGCTGGAAGCACCGACTTTGTTGTTGGACCAAGAAGAACAGTAGGTTTTGACACTATGTTGGGGCTATATGTGCCTGCTGCATCTAGGTCAGTTGGTGGGGCTGCGATCTTCCACTCCGGCGGCCAAGTGGCAATTACCTGTTCAATTTCAGCCTCGGTAGTCATATATGGGAGATTATGCCAAGTGTGATCTTTACGGGCCTGAAGTTGCACATTGTGCATGGTTACTTAGAATGCTGTGATATGCTTATACTTGCCATAGACTATTGGGGACAAGTGCAGTTGGGAATTAATGGCCGCAAAGATAGCCCCATCGTATAGTACCCAGAAGGAATTTTTTTCCTCATCTTGCTTGGGGTCCTTTGATTCCAACAGTTAGGCAAATCGTGCCCCCTCGCACATGCTAGGCTCAAGAGGGGGGAAGATCGCTTCTTTCGAGGTCTCCCAGGAAATTAATATGATTAGGTGGATTATCCATGAGTAGTAGAAAGCTTTTCCCTGCTCCTGAGCCTCGCGCACGTTGTTGAGAAATTATTCAACCAGGTAATAAGAAAAATTATAACAGACTCCCTTTTTGCATCGGCCGATGATTTAAATTACATGAGCAGGGGCAGTTGCTGCTTGAAATTTCCACATCAATTTGCAGGCAAGAAGAAAATTTCCCATGCGCATCCATGGGTCATTGATGGTATCAATCAGGAAGCCCCGCTTGTTGCACGCGACATTGTATTTGTCCCGGACAACTTCAGCAGTATGGTGCTCGAATTTATTGTTCATTATATCCCTAGGGTTGGGCCCATTCATAGGGAGGCCTGTAATGTAGTGAATGAGAGTAGCATCAATAGGTATGTTGCCTTGGATCCACAAGCATCCATCATGGACGAGTGCCACCAATTGTCGAACAACGAGGCTAGTTATGTTGTAATGACCAAAATGGGGAAGGCACAATAAGTTCAAGATGCCTGCGCTGGCTAATCCCTTGATCCAAAGCATTGCCTCGAATTTGATCATACCATCTTCAAAAACCTATTCTAGGTACAGGTGTGGGGCTAACGAAGGGGAAGCATCCAGGATCCCCAGGTCATGGTCGTCGAACTATATGTGGGGGAGCTCGCCGAACATATCTCCTAGCTGGGGCACTTCTTCTGGGACCAGAGGCATATGAAGATAGGAGCAGACGACATCCACGTTGGGCATACATGTTGATGTTCTTTTCAACCGAACATAAGGGGGTAACCAGGTTAGTGGAGTCGCCTGTAGGCCTTCTGCTGTGAGTGCCATCAGGTTCAGGGGTGCGGTAAGCGATCGTTGTTTAGGAAATTTATGGTGGGAGCATCGAATTCGAGGGGAAGTCTGAGGCTTCCCACCAACCCATCTCGTATGTTTTACCTTTCCCTTTCCCTTTCATTGTTATGAAGTCGAGATGATTTCTTCTGTTGCGGGGCTGACCTCTCAGACCTCATCATATCTTATTTCCTTGGATGTTGTTTCAGGTGGAGGTGCATTTGGGTTGTTAGTGGCCATCCTTGCTTGGAAGATGAACTCAGCATTGCTACTATCGGACAATGGAGCTTGCTTAGTCATGTGGATGGTAGGTAGATAGAAATAATGGTAGATACTAGAGTGGCCAAAGTGTGATAATCTTGAGCAGTAAGTGAATCGCTTAAAACAAAAAATCCTGATCTTATATCTTCCGTGAGGGAGAAATGACCAGTGGATCCTTAATTTATTTTGATCATTACGGGAATGGTAAAATTTCCTTGTAAATCACCACATTAATTGCTAGTTACCCACTTCATTAAATGGGGAGCGTGGTTTTCCATACTCTCGCTTCGTCCCAACGACTAGTTTTCTCCCCTGTGCACAACACCTGTGCCTATCTCGCACCCACCCATATTCCCAGTCCTGCGTATCACCCCTGTAAATCCATTCCTTTGCACCATCCCTGTGCATCCATTCTTGCACACCATCCCTACGGATCCATTCCTGCGCACCATCCCTGCGTGCAGTGTCCATGGTACAACTACTCCAGCCATATAGTCATTTGATTGGCACCGAGTCCCGATAGGGTTTTAATAGACTCACGTTAACATATCCTGGCAGGGAATCGCTGCGTAGTGTAGCCAATCTAACTGCACCACCATTGGTAATTTCCTTGATAGTATACGGACCTAGCCAGTGCTGTCCGAACTTCCTCAGGTGTTTCACGAACTGGATATCGTATAGGAGGACTAATTCTCCCTCCACAAAGACCTTCTGTGGAATATGTCGATCATGCCACTCTTTTTCCTGTGCCTTCTAAACTTGTTGGTGGAATTTGGCGATGAACCGGTCTTCTTCCAATGCTACCAGTTGTGCTAGGCATTCTTCCATAATATCTGGATCTTCCATATTTGTGAAGGTCGCGATGCGCAAGCTAAGAATGATGTATTCCATAGGCATAATAGCTTCCTTCCCGTAGACCATGCGGAAGGATGTTTTTCCCATTAGCTTCTTACACATAGTTCTATAGGCCCAGAGTATAGAGGGGATTTGTACATCCCAATCACTCCATTGTGCGTTACAGACCTTGGTGAGTGCTTATTCCAAAATTTTGTTAAATGCTTCGATGGTTCCATTTTCCTGTGGATGATATGGGGTGCTTTTGGCATGGTGGATCTGGAATTCCTCAGTCAGAGCCTTAATTGTTTCATTAATGAAATGCGTTCCTCTGTCACTGATCAGGACCCTTGGGCACCCAAACCTAGTCAATATATTTTAAAAAATGAAGCGCGTCACTATGTCTGCAGTGAAATCCTTGACAAATTTGGCTTTTTCCCACCTGGTAATGTAATCTGTGGCCGTAATGATATACCTAGCACCTGTCTTCTTATCAGGGGGGTTAATGGGGCCTACAAAGTCAATGGCCCATTTTTCAAATGTTTGTAGGGCCATCTGTGGTTTCAGGGGCATATCATCCCATCACGAGGGTTTCTCGGTCCGTTGGTATGTGTCGCAAGCCCGACAATAAATATGGGCATCCGTGTGTAGTGTGGGCCACCAAAGCCCTGACCACAGTATCTTTTGTGCAGTGGCTTTTCTTGCGTAATTCCTCCCCTGCAACTCCTCCATGGGCTTCGGCTAGGATATCTGGTCTTTCATGTACAAGTACATACCTTCTTAGTACCTCATCTGCCCCCAAATTGTAGAGCTTTTCTGCAATGATAGTGAAGTCAACTGTGCGGGCGACCAGTTCCTTCTTCTGGGGTACTGAATATTCATTGGGGCCTTTTCTTGTGGTTAATAAGTGGACAATATCGGAAAAGTGTTCATCGATTACCTTGATAGAAAACAACTATGCGTCAGGAAATCCATCATCCAAGTTAGGCGGTTCTTCCCCATTCTTGATTCTGGACAAATCATCTGATCCGATGTTCAACCTTCCTAGCTTTACAATAATTTCAAAATCATACTACTAAAAAAGTAACAACCACCGACATATTTTCCCCCCCAACACAGGCTTGCTAACTAGGTATTCTAAGGCTGAATGATCTGTGAACATTTTGAAGTGCCCTCTAATTAAATGGTGCTTGTATTTTTGTAAGGCATATACCATTACTAGCCCCTCCCACTCCGTGGTAGAATAGTTACGCTTCACACTTGACAATATCCTGCTAGCGAAGGCCACAGGGTGATCTATATCTCCTCCTTTGAGTTGTGCCAAGACAGCTCCCAAGGCGATCCCTGATTCATCTACGTGGACGTGGAAGATCTTCTCCCAATTGGGGAATATTAGGATAGGTACAACCACCATATTTTCTTTTAGCAGCTCGAAGCTCTTCTAGCAATCGTCAGCCCAGAAGAATGACACATCTTATTTTAATAGCTTTTCCATCGGAGAGGTGATTAAAGTATATCCTTGTATGAACTTCCTGTAGTAACCTGTGTGGCCAAGGATGGAGCACAACTGTTTCTCCATGGTTGGAACTGCCAAGTTGATGATAACCGCAATCTTGGCGCGGTCAACCATCACCCCCTGCTGACATACCACGCGTCCTAGAAGAATTCCAAATGGGATAAAGAAGATACATTTCTTGATGTTTAGCGAGATTTGGTGTTTCCTATAGGTGTCCAAAATCATAAGAAAATTTGATACATGGTTCTTTAATAATTCGAATACTGTCCAGTCGTCAAAAAAGAACTCCAGGAACTTGTGCATGAATTCCTTGAACACAACTACAACAACACGTGAAAAAATGGCAAGGGAATCCTTTAATCCGAAGGGCATGATAGTACACTAAAAGGAGCCCCACTCCATCATGAAATTTATCTTACTGTGATCCTCTAGTGCAATACGTATCTGATGGTACCCTGAGAATCCATCAGTAAATGAATAAGCCTCCTAAACCCTTACGTTATCTCGGATTTAATCAGAGAAAGGTGTGGGGAATGGATCGTGGACACTGGCGTCATTTAATTTCCATAGGTCGACGCAAATCCTTATTTCTCCCTTCGTATTATTCTCTTGGACTACCATGGGGCTTACCCAATCAGACTGCTCTACTGGTTCAATGATACCTGTAGCTACCTTTTTTTCAATTTCCTTCTTAACTTTTTTTCTTCTATTTTGGGTTTAGGCGATAAGGCTGTTGTTTGACTGGCTGTGCATCTGGTTTCAAATTAATCCTCATATCTCCCATATCTCCTACAATTCCTTTAAGTTCAGCGAACTTGGTCAGGAATAGGTCTCAATATTTAGTTAGTAGCTCAATGAACTTTCCCATCATTCCATCATCCCAGTAATCCCCAATATTGGCCATCTTGGGTTGTTATTCTTAGCCGATATTGATATCTTTTATTTTTAGAGGTTTGGTGACATCGATTGTTTGTAGCAATGGCCCGACAACAACCTGTTCCCCTTTTGATTCTTCGATCATAATATTTCAAGAATATTCATCGCTTTCTTCTATTGACAGATTTCTACAGCTTATGATATCTTGTAGTCGCGTATCCCATGCTGGTGTAGTGTGTGCTTGCTTAGGGTAGGTTTCACCGAAGACTAGAGTGTCTATATCCTACGATGCTTCATCAAGTTTCTCAGTACCTCCTGTTAGTCCAAATGTCCTTATGAAGTCTTCATCCATCATACTCCAATGTTTGGTGCATTGATGTAGTTCTACATCTAAGTACCAAGAGGTGGGGATTGTCCCCAATGTGTGAACAAATCTGTGGACCCATTCATTCCTTATGTCATCATTCCATACTTCTAGCCAGCGAGTTAGGTTCCTATGCAGATCTCCATGTCCCATGAAGAGTTCTATTTGTGGATTAACTGGTATACAAAATTGGCAGGTTAACATTCTTTGACATTCTTCCCAGTCCCGGAAAGTCTCTTTATGAGTTTCCCACTAGTGCGCAGGGGTTGCACGCATAGCTAAGTCTAGTGCCCAAAACCGTCGTTCCTTAGAAACACTTTCCTTAATGGCTACAAGGAAATTTTCAATATTACCAGAGCCATCAAAGTGGGGTAGTTCTCTTACCTCTGAGGAAATACATTGTATCTCTTCATGATTTTAAGACATCTTAGCACAAACACGTCATGCAGTTGATTTTGCCAGTTTTCGATCTCTTCATCTGAGTCATACAAGCACTCACTATATTTTTCCCAACATAGCATGCCTTTAGCTGTGGGGTTGGTCCAGTCGTCATCCTAGGCAGTCAGTTTGTATATGTGATCGACATCTTCTTCTTCCCATATTGGTTCATTATACCGTTCGCCTTCCACATGGTCTAGCAGGACTATTTCTCGTGTGCCTTCGTTCTCGAAGATCATGCTTATTCTATTTAGATTAATTACATCTCCCATGTCAATCGCCCAATCCAGACCCAAGAGCGCAGGGTAAGGGTCTGCGTCATCTACTATTTGGATTACCTCAAAATCTGCATAGACATTAACACCTGCAATATGTACCACTACCTTCGTCAGTCTTCCCAATGGGATAATCTTATGCTGATTAGCCACCTGTAGCTAAATAGTCGACCATTCCAACTTAGGTTCTCCCATGCATTTCCAGGTCTTCTTGTGTGGGACATTAGCATCCGAGCCCATGTCAAGGATAACTTGGTCCATTTCGTACTCCCCAATCTGCACAATCATTCTCATTTCTCATCCTGTCCTTTTTTTATTTATTTTTATATCTTATTTAATGTTTTTACCTTAGGCTGAGGTGCAATTATTTTTGCACAATTTTCTATTAGGGCTTGGAGATTTTCTACAACCTTCTAGTTATGCAAAAACATCATACATGCCTGAAGGAAAGGTTTAACTGCTACGTGTGATTTCATATCTATCGCTTCTTTTTCGACAGGTGTTTCATTTTTAGTCACCTCTTTCCATGCTTCGATGAAAGTTTCTTTTTCCCTTTCTAGGTCTATCCCTTCCAATTTGTCTTTAGCCTTCCAGATTAATGATTTATTTTTCAAGATTTCCTCAGTTCCTCCTGTGGAAATGCCACTGCGCGTGATTAAATTGATACATTTCCTATCATCTCGTAGTTCTGCCTTAACTCTTTTCACGTTCTGCATAGGTGTCAGTTGTTTTTCTTGAATCTTCACTATTAGCAATGAGTAGTCTTCAATGACATGATTGAACTACCACTAGTATCTGCAAGACTAGTGTGCCAGGTTTAGGCAATCTCATGCGAAATTTCCCACATCTCCATAGTTGTAAAAGATCAACTGTCCGTGCCCTAGACCAACACTCCCCTCTCTTCCTCCTCCCCTTCCTCATGCGAGAGATCCCCCCCATCCTAAAGGAGATAGTGGTGATGCGGGGTCAACTTGTACTCTGTATAAATTGCCCCTATCTACCATCAGGTCAAGGGTTCGACAGTTTTTCTCATCATGACCCATAGATGAGCAAAATTTGCACCACTGTTGTTTCAATTCTGGTACATAAGCACCCAATCGTGGGTAGTGTTACGTATTATATATTCCTGCCACCTAACAGTTAGCACACCATAGCATAGAACTGCTAGGGTCAACCGATTCCCTAGGTTGCAGGGGGCTAGGCCCCCAAACCTGCATGTAATCTGACAACAGTGGACATTGATACTTAGTGTGACCCGGTCCCTTACAACGTATATAGCAAACTTTTGGGCTGGCTTCCTTACCGCGGTCATTTTTCAACCTCTGAATTTCTAAATTAATTTTCTCCAATTGGTTCTGGATTTGGAGAGTTGCGAACTACGTATCATTCCTTGACGCAACTTCCAACTTCATGGATATTTCCAATGCTTCCTCTTGAGAGCCAATCTTTTGTTGTCCCATGGGCCCACACAAGTGTGGTAGTAGCATAGTGATGAACCACTATTTATGCTACTTATCTTCTTAGACAAATCCCCCATCACCGATAACCTTATTTAACGGTTGGTCCGCCTCCCAGACGGACTCTGTAGGTCCTTGCTTAAAGTCCTTTAATTCGACTACGCATTGAGCGTATGACTTAGGCTTCTGAAATTGTTGCTTTAAGGCATTCTTAATATCCTGTATGGATGTATTCGTGTTTTGACCAATGTATCCCATTGTGTTAGTGTGTTTGGTGCATGCATGTAGAAAATCACACCAACTTAAGGGTGTGGTTTACCCTCTTAAGTTATTGGTCACAAGCCGAAAAAATATGCAGTCAAGCAAGTTAATGGAACATGCTAGAACATAAATGTACTAGATAGAGAAATAGCATGCATATTCAAACATAATAATTAAACTAAAACTAAAAAAAAATAACACAAAAGCTCTAATAGAGTCAAACAACTTCAATAATCCAAACGACGGCGCTTACGTCCCCTATTATTGAGTGCTGGTAGGAAATGAGGATGAAACATTAACCCAATTGCCAAGGGGCCCTTAGAACATGGGGTTCTAAGTCCCGATGCAAGGATGTATTTACTCCCAAGCTACCTTGGCGCAAAGCCTCCCTCTCTCTACTATTGTGGACTAAAGTTGTTGGATGGCCAACAACTGAGTCCCCTCTATCTCTGCTCTGGATTACACACTATTGGTATTGCTTGGAGAAATTATGGTGAGCATAACAATGTTCTCTCAAGTTTTTCATCTCTTGGTGGCCTTTTATAGGAGAATTCAAATCCTCCTTCCCTCTCTTGGTACATTGTGGATGGGGACCTAAGAGAGGAGGGTGATTCCATTGTGTGCCACATTTATTCCACTGCGTGCACCCTTGATGTCCTAAGGATGCTTGGGTGGTTTTCCTTAGGTGGCTTAAAGTGTGGAATAAATTTCATGGAGTGTGCTTTTTGTGGTCCCATAAAGTGACTTCCACCACTCCTAGTATTGCACGCTTTTCGGGTCAAAAGGCATGCAAAGGCGCACTTATCGAAGGATTTTGTGCGCAAAAGCATTTATGACTAGTTTAAATTTGATTTTTCCTTAGACCTTAGATATTTTTAAATACTTTTTAGATTCTATAATTTCTCTGAGTCCTATAAATCCTTCTGCCTGACATTAAATAATGTCATCTTTCCTTGTATGATTTTCCAGTGTTAACAGTTTCCCCCTAATGTGTGAGGTCTAGGAAGAATTGTATAGCCAAAATACATTATAGTTTCTTTTCTGTATACTGTGAGTAGAGAGAGAGAGACCTATGTGTAGCTCGTAATTGGAGACACCCTGCACCGGTTTGAAGAATGACCATGTCCTATGGGACCCATGTAAGAAAATATAATACAATATATATAAATTTTCTATGAGGCGGGCATGTCCCATGCTCATAATGCTGTGGCTAGTTAAACAAATCTATTTGACAGATACATGTTCTGTCTATGTAAATAATATGGTAATGATCTGTTGGTTGAGGACGATGACTGTTGAAGCCCTCAAGGGCGTTTTAAATTTGAAAATAGGTGGAATGTGGTACCCATATGCATAAAATTTTTATGGCATGTAACTTCGCATTGTACGCATAGGTGCTGGTTGGGACCTTCGCGTGTAAGCATTACTGAAAGAGACGCTTATGAAGGCACGGGTCTTCGACGAATTTGATCAAAGTGCAATGGTTGTAAGGTACAATACCATCTTGACATGAAAGCTTGTGTTGTAGTTAAATGTTAGGAGGATTGATGACATATGTGGGAAATGATGTCTCCCATAGTGGCACCCGAGGATGCCCCTTTTATGGAGAGGGGTGAGCCAAGGTACCACTTCCTTTTTGGAAAGTAGTTGGTGGAGTCGACAAAAAGGAAGCCTCAACTGAACGAGGGGGTCACTGGTGTGGAGGATCAAGATCTTGGATGTGATGGGTTTAACATAGGCATGGTGGCGAGGGGTGACTGAAAACTGATGATGGGGATTCAGTGGCCCAAGGTAAAAGTATAAAAAGAAGCTTGGTGGTAGTCATAACTATTTCTGATGGGGAAATCCCTAGAGTCGGTTGGACTTCTAGGGTGGGTATAAACTAGTTATGAATGTCATGGTGGATTTTGTGTGAGGGTTGTATATTCTGACCAAGGGTGTTCAGGGACTACTGCCATGGGAGAAAGAATGAATGAGTGGGTTGGGGACATAGTGCACCATTTGCAGTATTTTTACACTTACTAAAAGAATAAAATAATAGGGTTTGGTTTGTACAAAACACAGAGATCGGTGCCCCAAAACATGAAAGTGTTCACTCACTAATGACGTGAGGAGGGTGGGGGTCCCATTGGTTGGTATCATGTGTGAGGTTGATGAAGCGGATGGAAAAGTATCACATATGGGATTATGCTAATGGAGGTATGGTGGGCCAAATGCGAGGCGCGGTAGTGCGCTTTTGATCTGCTTGTACAACCTGACCGTCTAGGAAAGGGGTTTTATTTCGTATGGTAAAACTTGACCTTATGCATGGTGGATGGATGGGCATGAGGTGCTTCCTGGACTAAAGTGTTATGTCAATGGCGTTACTTTTGCTATGATATACGGTCTACTATGGGTTATGAGCACCATGGATGGGAGGCTCTACTGACCAACAAGGATGTTTATCGTGTGCAGGGCGAGGTAATGATAAACACAGTCATATATGTGGAACCTACAGTTAATTTCTGATGGAGAATTTATGTCAGGATATGCAGAGTTTTCTGGGAATCTATCATACTGGGGGTAGAATGATAGCTTCTCTTGAAACTTCTAGTGGATGGAGTTGTGGATGGTTTGCGAGATTTCTTGCAAAAAAAACTACCTCAAGTGAAAGCATATTCTTTATCAAATATTATTGAAAGTCATGAGCTTTAAAAAAGAAAATGAGAGAGGGCATACCTGCCGGCGCTGAAATTTTTTTTTTTTCGGGAGTGCAAATGTGTGGCATTGCCTTTGTTCATTATGGAGTTTTGATCACAGTTCTGCTTTCGGTTTGGAGAATGGACCTTTTGAGCTCTCGTTATGGTCCTAAAAGGTTTTGAAAAGGGCGATATATAGGTTAATATGGCCCTAATTCAATTCATTTGTGCTTTGTTGAGTTTTTTGAGAAGTCAGAGGCTTCTGTGGAGAAGTTCTTGCCGTTGCGGTCAGTATGAGCGCTAGGGATTAGCGATATCATGCCCAGGTAACCTCCATGATGTCCTGCACTTTAATTTTTTTGCTCTGAGGGTGCTGGGGTCTGTATAAAACTATTTTGTATGAATTTTGAGCCATTTTTACCCTAGATTGTGTGGGCGATCAGGGTAATAATGCGCCTTTTGTGCGTATTTTTTGGGGTTTTGCATGATTTAGGTGCTCTTTTCCCTTCTTTTGGTGAAACTTACGTGCGCATGTGAGAAATACAGGCATGCCTTCAACGCGTATGTCTGAGGGACAGACGCGCAAAAGGGCAAGGCAATTTTTTTTGGATTTTTTGCCTATTTTTGATGATTTTCTTTTGTTGCTGATGGGTTCTTGTTTGGATGAAAGGATGTTATGGAGGGAGCAGGATTGGTCCAATATTCATACTGCATTAGCCAATGATGGTTAGGCACGCTGACAGTTGGCACAATGGGGTCTCCTCAAATTTTTGGAGAATTAGTGTCTTCGGTCACAAGACTGATTGCTACGTTACTTGATCTAGCATTGGCATAGGAGGCGCAATGTGTTTGTGTTGTGTGGGACTAACCTTGATATCCATATTGAGATAGATATATACTTTGTGACCGGGGTACTACCTCATGGTGAGGTGCTGCAGTATCAACTCCCTTCTGGGAGGGTGGATTTGGAGAGGTTTCGGGCACGTCATTGTGGCGGGGCGCCCCTTACAAAGGGGTGCATAGCCATTGCCTCTGGGAAAGACTTGGATGAGTGGGGAACTATGGAGGCTATTGTGTGACTTGCAGGGTCGTCGGCTCCACATTGGGTATCGGGCCCACAGGTTGGAATCCTGCGCCAATTGAGGGCCAGGCACTTTTTTTATTTTTCCCGCTTCTGTTACGACAAGATGGTGACACAGTTTAACAAGGTCTGGAATGGATGAAATCTTCTTGCGTATGCCAGTATTCTATGCAACATCATGTACGAGAGGGTGGTGCTGTTGAGATCAGTGGTGGCGGTGCCTCCTGGGGGGCCACATGAGCCTCACATGAGGAGGTGGGCTCCTGTGATGCCGTGAGGGGGTGGGGGTATGGTGGGGTATTACTGGAATGCCATGACGAAAGCTTGGTTTGAGGCCAACCCCCAGATATTTCTGCCATTCCCATATGCAAGGGTGGACTTTCAGGGGGATCTAGAGATGAGTCTCCCTCCTGGTTATGCTTGGGGGCCAGTAGGTATTTTTTTATGTTTTCTGCATTTATTTGAGTATATATGTTTTTATGTGTTTTGATGGTGACACTGACATAGTTTTGGTTACTCTTGTAGATGTTGGTGAGTTAGGTCGCCCCATGGCTCGATTGGTTGGCCACAGTCCTCTTTGGAGACCTTGGGGTGATCATGGGGGGCCGGGAGGAGATCCTGCACGGCCTCAGGGTGGTGGACCTGGTGGTGGTGTTGGCCCTTCGAGAGAGGGCAGTAGCTCGGCTACTGTTGAGGCTGCGACCGAGCAAGCTTGTGCCGATGCAGAGGCAGCGCGTGCTGATGCAGAAGAGGCTTTCCTTGCTAAGCTGACTACTCGGGTGTCAGGTTTGGATGATGGATGGGATCGAGTGGACCGCTTGACCTAGGGGATGCCTTCTCAAGGATTTTAGGATGACCTCGAGGAGGTCTAGTTGGAGACGCTAATGGCTTGAGAGAGGGAATATCGTCCTGTTTTACGTCGGGTGGCAGTCTCAGTTTTGACGACGGCTCTAGTAGTGGTACCGGGAGCGGATGTGGGTCTAGGTGCCCCGTCTGGGGGAGAACCACCCTAGAGTTTATTTGTACATGGGGAAAACACCCATTATGAGGATGCTTCCCCTATTTTTGACAACTTTTTGTGTATCTTTGGGCTGACCGATGGGTCAGAGACACTATTTTTTGTACTCAGACACATACACTATGATATATATGAGAGATATTTTTTGCAGCTCTGCATGGTGTGTTGATGGATATCTATGTTTTTTGTTTTTATGTATGATGGTCAATTCGAGATGCATGCCAGTTTAGAATATTGTTAGCTATGTGATCAACTATTTGGTTTTGACTCCCTGGTACATGTGTAAATGTAATGTAGCCAAATTGTCTTCTTAATCTTTTTGCACACAAATATTTTCTAAATAGATGTGAATCTCTTATCTCAAATTTTTGGTTTAACTGCGACACTACTAATTGGGAATCAAGGTAGACATGCATATGGAGTATTCCTTGATGGAGGGCATTGCAAATAAGTCTGATGACGACGTCATATTCTGCCTGATTGTTTTTTGCTGAACCACAGTGCAAATTGGTGATCGGTTAGGGTGATAGATGACCCAGGAAATTGCTGCTAAACTTTGAGACCATCTTGATGCTCCATCGACAGATCCGAAGTAGGTTTGGGTTGGTAATCCATTGTGACACTCAAGCATGTTTTGTAATAAGTCTTTCGGTCAAAAATTTAAAATGGTTGGGTTTGTGTACGTTAACTCTAGGGTAGGGCCTGCTTGGCCCTTATGGGTAGAACTTCTTGAGGTAAAAGCTATTGACGGGGTTGCTGATGCATGTCCCATCTGTCTCCATCAAGATGTATGCCCCCTGGTGGAGGAAATGTCTTACGATGTAGGGTCCTTTCCACAAGGTTTCGAACTTTCCTGGCCCTAGGGCTTCTTTTGCAAGATCATAGCGGAGGACTAGTTCTCCCTCGGTGAATGAGCGAGGGTTGATGTGGTGGTAAAATGATTCTTTTACCCTTTTCTTATGGGCCTCATTATGTTGCAGTGACTGTCACCATCTTTCGTTGATGAGCCCTAGTTGTACTAGGCGCTGTTCTAGAGGATGGGTATCATCGAGGAGTTCGATGGCAGCATGAAAATTCAGGATCTCTTGTTCTATGGGAATCACGGCTTCGACCCCATATACCAAGTGGAAGGGAGTGAAACCAGTGGATGTATTCACAGACATGTGGTATGCCCACAGGGTGGAAAAGAGCATGTGGTGCCAGTTGTTTTTGTGTTTATTCGCCATGCGTTGTAACATCTTTTTGAGTACTTTGTTTACCGCTTCTACTTGTCCATTGGATTGGGGGTAGTATGGTGAAGTGAATTCATGGGTGAATCCGGGGTGGTGATATAGCTCCTTGAAAAATTCATTCTCAAAGTGTTTCCCATGGTCGGAGACTAACTCTTTGGGAATGCCGAACCAGGCGATCATATGGTTAAACATAAATCGAGCGATTATTCCTGTGGTATTGTCATATATGGGCATGGCCTCTACCCACTTGGTGAAATAATTGACAACCACTATGATATATTTATGGTTTCCTGATGATGCGGGGTTGCAAGTCATGAAGTAAATTCCCCATTTACAAAAGGGATCGGCGACAATGATAGGATGCAGAGGAGCGGGGGGTGCTCTTGCTTTATGGGCGAAGCATTGGCATCACTCACATCTCTTGACTGCTGTAATGAAATTGTGAAAAAGGGAGGGAAAAAAATATCCTGCCCATAGGAATTTTTGGGAGGTGGCCATTCCAGATAGGTGGTCGCTGTAAGCACCTTTGTGGCAGTCATTAAGGGCTTGTTCCACTTGGTCATGAGTGAGGCATTGACGTAAAATGGTGTCGATGCCTCATCGATATGAAACATCTCCCATGAAGAGATATCGGGGGGCTTGTTGGCACATGCGTCGACAATCGTCTCAGGTGAGATGAGGTCTGAAATTTTTAGTTCGTAGAAAGAGAAGAATGTCTTCGTACCAAGGGTCGTTAGTTGCTACGAAGAAGAGATTCTCATATAGTAGCGAATCATTCATTGATGATCCCTTGGTATCTCTTGGGAGGTCTGTAATGAAATCTTCTACGGTAAGCGCCTTTTTTATCTTAGGGGAGCGAAACTGTAAGTCGTATTCTTGGAGAATGACTATCCAGCGGGTGTAATTATGGTTCATTAGGCGGCGTGTGAGCAACTATTTGATGGGATTAATATCTGTGATGACCGTAGTGGTTTTTAAGATGATGTAGTGGAAAAGACTTTGGACTGCATGTATTAATGCTAAGGCAGTCTTTTCTTCAAGCTCATATCTTAATGCCAGGCCTGATAAGGTTTTGCTGACATAATATATTACATGCTTCTTCCCATTTGGGCCTTCCTAGATCAAAAATCTAGCCAATGTGGACTCAGAAGTTGATAGATACAAGATATAATCTTTTTCATAGTATGGGGGACTGATAAGTGGTGTTGAAGATAATGTTTCTTTCAATGCGTTGAATGCTTGTTGGGCATGATCATCCCATTTGAATGGGATGTCTTGGCATAGGAGGCATAGGAACCCTTGAGCGCAAGTGGCATAATCCAGGACGAAGCATCTCAGAAAATTGGCCTTCCCTTGCAGGCTTTGCAGTTGCCTAAGGGTTCGAGGTGGAGGTACCTATTTGATGGCTTGGACCTTGAGGGGGTCCACACAAATCCCTTGCTGGGACACGATAAAACCTAAGAGTCTTCCGGTGCTCACGCAAAAGAAACACTTGATGGGGTTCAATCATTGGTTGTATTGACGACATCGTTGGAATACCAATCGCAGATCCTTAAGATGGTCTGAGAGATTCTTGGAATGAACGGTCAGGTCGTCCAAGTAGGCGAGGATAAGGTGTACCAAGTCATGAAATATATAATCCATGGCCCTTTGGAAGGTTGTTCCAGCATTTTTTAGGCCAAATGGCATTACCTTGTATGCGAATGTGCCCCAGGTGGTGGTGAACACAGTTTTGTACCGGTCTATGAAGCAGATTTGAATTTGGTTGTACTTAGAGAATCCATCCATGAAGGATAGAGCCTTATGTCTTGCGCAAGCATCAATGAACTGGTCGATGAATGGGGTGGGATAATTGTCCTTGGGACAAGCTTTGTTCAAATCCCAAAGATCGATGCAAACGCGTATCGTGCCCTATTTTTTCATAATAGGAACAGGGTTAGAAAACCAAGATGTGTAAACGATGGGGTAGATAAACTCGGCTTTGTGAAGCTTATCAATTTCTTGTTTTATTTCTTCTTCCTTTGATGGGTGCAGTTGATGCTGTTTCTGGCATACTGGAGGTACGTCAGGCTAGGTATCAATATGGTGCTCTACGATGGTGGGACTAAGTCCAAGCATTTTTGAATAGTACCATGCGAAGATATCTCGATACTCTTGTAATAATTGGGTATAAGAGGCTATTTCTTCTAGAGAGCATGCTGCCCCTAGTGAGATTTCTTCCACCTTTGCAGGATTTTGGGATATTTTCACCTTAACGGTAGGTAAGATGTTTGACATATTTCCTTCCTCGAATGCATTGGGTGTTGGGATGGGATTTTTGAACCAATAGACTTTTCCTGATGGGAGGAAATATTTTGATTCGATTGCGTAGATCTCCTATTATTTTTTCTTGTCAGGGCTAAATGTATGCTTGGGGAGAAAAAGTGAGCGGTGATGCATTGCATCCCATGGATAATCTAGCTTCGCCATTACCTCTAAGATGTCCTCATCTGAATGAAATAGGGACCCTAAGGGGGATTGATCCTATGAAAGGTTATGTTGAATAAGTTCAATCTGCACGAAGCTAGTTGAGAGACATGAGAAGTATTTAATCATCACTGTGGTGGAACTAGATGTGGTCAACAGAGTGCAGACAGGTTGGGTCTGCACTGTCGTAGCTACAACTACTCTCGTAGTTGCAGCTGACTCGACACCTATGGCAGATGCACACACAACTCGAGTCATAGTTATGATACATGATGATATGAATCGTATATGGTGTATCATGTCATCATATTTTGGTGGGGGAAAAACTCTGTGATAGGAGTTTGCATAAGTGCAAGGTTGGGTTCCCTGCTAGGATGGTTAATTTCCTATGGGTGGAAATTTTTCCTGGTACAGAGGTGTCTGAATGTTTCCATTAGCGAGCATACCTCTGGCTCATGGTTTTTTCTAGTGAAAATGGTGCATGGTACCACTATGCCAACTGAGTATTTTGTGTGGGAATCAACACTACTCGCCATCCCAGATGTGGATGCTTGGAAAGGATATGTTGTAGAAGAGGAGGTATTCTGCTTTTATTTCCATGTTGTTGGCTTGGGTGTGTCTAACTCTGTGGGGAAGTGTAGACTTAACACTGCTATTGCCACTCTTAGCTTGGGGAGATGCTCACATTTAATTGTATGATGAAATTTTGAACAAATACTATAATAGATATGCGTGATCTTATCTTGGTTAGAGAGAAGTATCCGAGGCAGAGAAGAGGCTGTGCAAAAACTTCTTGCAAGGGGTTTCAATTCTTTTCACTGATTGAACTGGTGGTCATTCAGGTCACATAGTCCGCATGTTATCATAGGTTTGGCCTGGGTCATGCTTGGTTGGTGCGTCAGCTAAGTTTTCCCATTATGCTAATGTGGTTGTGGGGTTGCTGGCCTAGGTGTGATTTACTTTCTATATCGTTTGAGCTCATCATCTCGTTTATTATCTATTGTAGGAATCATATAAATGTGGGGACGAACTCATGGGATATAGGTACAGCTCTATCCACAGTGATTTCCCTAACGTACTAGGAAAAATAGTCTAGATATGGGGGTCTCGTCGTGCTCAGTTTGTGGTCTGGCAGGATACCAGCGTCATAAAGCTGCTAGATCAGGGAAAATGGCAACCACGTGATTGGGAGTTTTACATAACACACATGTTGGTCTTCTCTGTAGAGAGCGGTTGGGGTTAACTAAGGGTTCCCTGATTGGT
Source organism: Pinus albicaulis (assembly GCA_034641835.2). Classification (NCBI taxonomy): domain Eukaryota; kingdom Viridiplantae; phylum Streptophyta; class Pinopsida; order Pinales; family Pinaceae; genus Pinus; species Pinus albicaulis. Next base: position 562,039,973 of record CM076570.1, on the reverse strand, counting down.
CGCTTTTCATCCGAAAAGAATAGGATGGATCTGCTCGTCACCTCTTCTTGGGTTGTCGAACTGCTCATGGATTTTGAACTAGTGCCATCTTCTTGGGAGATGCGGACTATAGCTGAGTGCATACAAGCTAGTACTGCGCGAAATCTAGGTATGTAGTGAAAACTGTGTAATGGGTGGTTGTCGCCACATATCTGACATGAATGCTAGATGTCCATGTTGTCACGATATACTATATGAATGGGATACCATCACTGGAACATTTCCAGGGATGGGCAATCAATGATGAAATGATCGAGCTCATCACAGAGTACACAAATTTCGATGTGAGGAGGGGGCATGACTAGGAGTCTTTCTGGTGCTCGTCATTCATCCTGTATGTATAGGATGGTATGAGGTTCATCTCCAGATGACCGGGTGGAGGGATCCTCTTGATAGGATTGCTTGATGGCGTGCAAGACGTCCCTATATCGCGGGATATATGGGCAATGATGGGTATAGTTCCCATAATTGCTGCAGATAGCACATGCGTGTTTGGTACGCAATGCTTTGCCTTTACCTTTGGTGGCAGGTTACTTTTTACGGGAACATGGCGTTGCGATGTCTGCCTCAAAGATGAGGAGTGGTTTTAATTCATCCATCTCTGGGCAGATATGGGTAGGGTGACCTATTACGTCACATATGATGAAAAATGGTGATTTCTATTGTATGACAGGAGTTTCAAACTTCTTTCCTCTCTTCTTATGTTTCTTAGCCGTAATTATTGGTTTTGCAATGGGAATTTCCTTTGCATGGATGTTTTCAACCATTTCCCTGAATGGGTGGGGCCTCCTCAGGACTGAAGGGCTTTAACCTTGTGGCAGTGATGTGTGTGGCTCCTGCCCCAGTAGGGGGGATGAGATACCAAACTGGTATTTTGAAAAATATGTTTGGTAACACCACTATTGCCAAAACCTGCTAGGATATGAAACCAGATGGGGGGTAGAGGAAAGGGGTTTGGGAAGTGACATAGGTGTCCATGTCCTGACTAGCTTCGGTGCTTGATGTGCACATCATGCACATCGGAGCTCCTGTAACATCAGGTATAATGGGGGGTTCTACTAGGAATGAGCCTAGGATGGATGACATCTTGAACTAGCCAGGGCTAAATTCTTGATACCATGAAAGCACGCCCGTGGATTTATCTACGTAGGGTAGAATTATATCGGTGTTTTTTAGGGGTCATTTTTCGCTATGCGTCAACTGGTCGACAGTAATGATGCGGTCCTCGTGGGGGAACATCATAGTATAGAAGACGGAGGAGGCTATGGCTGACATGGCATACATATAAATCCGACCAAGGAGTATATTATAGTCCAAGTGAGCTTCCAAGACATCAATGACTATAAGGACTGACTTTATTTCTAAGCAGACCGGGACGTTTTGGTAGAGACCGACAGGGGTTGACAGGTGACCATCATATTCTCTAAGCGTGATGACCGATGGTTTTAGTTCGGGAGACCCTAACTTTTGCCAAATTTTTTTTGACATGATGCACATGGATGCACCCTCATCAATGACACATTAGTGAATGGTGATATTTGGACCGATATTAGTATCTGAAAGGCGACCATTGAAGGAAGCCTAGGGGTGGCTTTATCTAAATCAAAAGCCATTAGGCATGTATCGGTAGAGTCAATAGCGCCTAACGTGGAAAGTAAGGATTTCCATTTTTTTGGGCATGACTGCAATACTTCCAAAGCTGACATGGCATCGAGTGATTGAGCTAAATCATCCACAATGCTATAGTTATGGGCTTCTTTGGAATAGTTTCCTGCTCGCCTAGTTGGTCCCTTAGCCACCTTTGGCAAAGGTTAAATATGCACCTTTGATATGGTCAAAGGTGTTGTTGGTGCACTTAGCCCTTGACGTGTTAGTGTCTGGTGGGGTTTCTTAATTTCAATTCCATGTTTGAAAAAACATATCTTCGCCAATCATGTAGATTTCATGGATATTTTTTCTGGAGTTGTCGGGATTTTGTTGTTGAGTGCTAAATGTCCCTTGATGGAGGAAAGGCTCTTGCATACTGTTGTTGCTGGGAAGACCCCCCTTGTCCTCTGTTACTCTGCAAATTCTTTATCTCAAGGAGTTCAGGACAATGGTGAGTGTAATGGTCGTACTCACAATAGATCAAACAAGAGTGGTTTATTCAAGGAGGTGGCCTTTTTCTCTGCCTTTGGGCATTGCTTGGCTCCTGGTTTTGATTTCGGTGGGATTTAATTCCAACCAGTCTAGATCATGGAGGGAATTACTGGTTGTTGCCCCCCTGTCTAGGATTTACTTTAGGCTTATTTTTCCCATTTTTCTTAACCATGTTAGGAGGGTACTTCTCCTGGTCATATGGTTGGCGTAGTTTGTTTTGGGAAGGCTGAACAAAGTTCACCTGTGCATTATTCTGCATATTCGGGTCTTGTGCTGGGGACTGAGAATAATGTGGTCCCTAATTTGGAACTGGATTTCGAGGGGGAGATATTTCATTAGTATGTCTATCTGCGTACTGGGTCCCCTGAGGTGGAGGATAGGGTCCTCCATGGTGATATGATGACGCCTTGCTGGTAAAATTTTGCAGAGGCATGTGATGACTTTGATATCTAGGTTGTGGTACGTTCTGGGTAGAGTCATAAATGTAACTAGAGTTTTGAACGATGCTATCTGGGTAAATTTGGGCCAATGACCCAATTAAACTATCTGCAGATTTCGATGCCCTTGGAAATTATTTATAAGTTTACAGGCACGGGGCGTTCGGCAAGATATTGTAAATATACCCTGACTACATATAGATCAGCTCGTGATGTTGGTCCTTACTGTTGGTGCCTTCTTCAGATATGGGCCTTTGTTGCACCACATCCTTCGAAATATATGCAGTGAGAGTTTTCAGGAATAGGTCTAATAGTACCCGATCATCGAGTTTGGATTTACACAAACTACGATGCCACCGCCACTCGTGGAGATGGTCTGAGATATGGACGGAGGGGGTTTGCCTAAAGTGTGTTAGTAATTCCATTATGGAATCATGGTGAATGGGTAAATGAAAATAGGTTAGGAATGTAGTGGCGAGGGCGCTAAAGGTTCCATGTGTAGCAGAGGGATGCTCCACATACCATTTTGCTGCTACGCTTGTCAGAGTGTGTTGGAATAGTCTCAATTGAATAGTATCATCAACGATGTTGTTCGATGAGCCCCATAGGTGGAAAGTAATGACATGATTTCCTGGGACTTCCCCTTGCTTTCCTTTGAACTTTGGAATGTATGAAGGGAGCTTTGTGGGCATGGGAGGCCATATGGGGTTGTGTGCAATTGGGTCGTTCGTCAACTTGGTTAAATCTAGTAGATTCAATGAAGCTAGAAAAGGTGACTACGAGGTTGTGGTCATTGCGACTTGTGAAAACACAATGTTATGGTTAGGAATAGGATTTATCTGCGACGTACCCTACTGTTTATTCGAATAGCTTCTTGAATGGGTAGCACTCCTCTTCCCTCTAGGGGTTGTGGGAGGAGTGGTATGTGGTGTGGCGTTGGGAGACCGACTAGGGTTCCCAACTAAGGATGCCCCGATAAAGGACGGACCAATAATGGTGGCATTGTTCTGTATTTGACGCCTAAATGGTGAAAGACCTTGAACCCCTCCCGGTAATGGGGGAAGGTCCAAAAGATGTCTAGATTGATGAGTTCCCATTGGTTTCGTTCTGGCATCGACCAGTTCTGGCTTTGGAAATATTTGAGAGGATAGAGATTATAATCAAATAAAAATTCCGATCACATACATAAAACAAAGCGAAAATAAAATAAATTTTCCCTTTAAATTAATGCCATGTGATCAGTCAATAAAAAAATATGGTTTTTGTTTTTTTGCGTATGATACTCAAATCCTAGAAGACCTAATCATCCTCGCACACTCAAATGTAACAGGGCCTTGAGAATATATCTTGCAAGAGCTGGCACAATGTCCCATAAGAGCTGGCGATGCCCCTATTCAGCCGAAGAAAATCCACCAAGGTAAGAGTAGAGGATCTAGTGCTTGCCTGCACCGTCACCTATAAGAAAAGGATGCCCTAATTTTGGCCACTAAGTACCACCATCCCACGTGAGCGTTCAAGTCTTGGGCTTCTTGGTAGTTCAACTAACAGTACCGAGTATCATTCGGGTCAGGTAGCCCCAACTGATGCTGCATGCATTGCACCTAAGCCTAAGCCTCTCTGAATCAAGTCTCTGTCGTGCTCGAGTTTTCTTTTCCATGGGCTAATAGGTGGATTTGAAAGCTCCCTAAATAATCAACTTCTATGTTTCAAGATGAAGAATGATCAAGTCAGCTTATTGGATGCCTACCTCCTTGATCCTAACTTAGACTATAAATTATTTTATGGCCCCTGTGGGGAGAATTTAGTGAGTTTTGTTAAGTTAGTTTTAGGTTTCTTTGCTTTGCCTAGTGTGTGGATATGTAATGATCCTTTTCAAAATCCCCTATTAAACTATGTTATATTGTTCCTTGATCAAAAGAAAAACATGTGTATATATGGGCTTCTTTCTATTTTTCCTAGTTAATATGTGTGATCAACTATAGGGAGATGGTGAGCTGTGAATAAAGAGTGTTCATATGTTTGCCTAGGATCACCGAAGGGTGCAAAGGCAGCAAAGATTACTTTCTCTTCTATTGACAATTTGATCCTTGTCCCGAAATCCTAGTGCAAAAATTGAATTAAACTAAATAATTTTACACTAGAAAAAGGAACTAGCTAAGCATGTGTGGACTTGGGCCACTTGGTTTGGTTAATTATCTAGGTGTGTTGGCACCTAATTTTATTTTATTTTATTTTTTATTTTTTATTTTTATTTATTTATTTATTTTTTAATTTTATTTTTTATTTATTTATTTATTTATTTTAATTTTTTTTTTTTTAATTTTTTTTTAATTTTTAATTTTAATTTTTTTTTTCAGAATGCAAGTTAATTCCTCCCCCCACTTAAATTATGTGTGAACTTTGCAAAAATCAACTTGAAATAAAACTAACACCAAGCCTACCAAAAGCAGCTAAGAGTGAGCTTTAGCAAGCTACAGGGCACCTCAACTAGTGCTCGAAGATGTATTATGGGTTGCCAGGCACTTTACAAGCAGGAAAAGATAGAAATATGGGAGAAATTTCTCATTCTGTCTTTTGTGCGCAAAAGGCTGAAACAGGCACGATGTCTACGCCTAGGTCAGCTATGAACACGCACCCTAGGGTACGCCTGTCTGAGGGAAATGTGCGCAAATTACTGCAAGAGTAATTTTTTGGAGTTGTCCTTCTCCAGTCTATCACTTGGGATGAACTAAGGACTGAAGGAGAAAAAGGGGGCAATTTCAACCCAACTCCACAACATAGACAGAGGTCTTTGCAAAAAGGCACAACCAAATAAACTTGGAAATAAAAGTTAGTGGAGTTGCCAATCCTGTGTCAGTGTGTTTGGTGCACGCATGTACAAAATCACACCAAATTAAGGGGTGTGGTTTACCCTCTTAAGTTATTGGTCACATGAAGCAAAGATATGGAGTCAAGCAAGTTAATAGAACATGCTAGAACATAAACATACTAGATAGATAAATAGCATGCATATTCAAACATAAGAATTAAACTAAAACTAAATAAAATAACAAAAAAGCTCTAAATAGAGTCAAACAACTTCAATAATCCAAACGACGGCGCTTATGTCCCTTCTTATTGAGTTCTGGTAGGAAATGAGGATGAAACTTTAACCCACTTGCCAAGGTGCCCTTAGAACTTGGGGTTCTAAGTCCCGATGCAAGGATGTATTTACTCCCAAGCTACCTTGGCGCAAAGCCTCCCTCTCTCTACTATGGTGGACTGAAGTTGTTGGATGGCCAAAAATTGAGTCCCCTCTATCTTTGCTCTGGATTACACACTACTGGTATTTCTTGGGGGAATTCTGGCCAACGTAACAATGTGCTCTCAAGTTGTTCATCTCTTGGTGGCCTTTTATAGGAGAATTCAAATCCTCCTTCCCTCTCTTGCTACATTGTGGATGGTGGTCCAAGAGAGGAGGGCGATTCCATTGTGTACCACATTTATTCGATTTTGTGCTCCCTTGATGTCCTAAGGAGGCTTGGGTGGATGTCCTTAGGTGGCTTCAAGTGTGGAATCAATGTCCTGGAGTGTGATTTTTATGGTCCCGAAAAGTGACTTCCACCACTCTAAGGCTTGCGTGCTTTTTGGGTCAAAAGGGGCGAAAAGGCGCGCTTATCGAAGGATTTTTTGTGCAAAATCATTTATGACTAATTCAAATTTGATTTTTCCTCAGACCTTAGATATTTTTAAATACTTTCCAGATTCTCTAATGTCTCTCAGCCCTGTAAATCCTTCTGCCTGACATTAAATAATGTCATCTTTTCTTGTATGATTTTCTAGTGTTAACACCCATGAACCAATCTAGTGCCCTTCCTTTGAAAGCTATGGATAGCTAAGCTCATTTGATAGCATCATTGTTCACATTTTTCATGGTCCATACATATTTGAATACAAACCAGTATCGATCCATGTCCTCATCCCCTATGCCCTTGAAGGTAGGCAGCTTCATGTGCATAGCCATGTCGTCCTCTGTTGATGGCGGGGGAGGCATAGGAGAGTCTTTACCCCTGTGGGGATTTGATGCTAGTGTGGTTGGGGGGTAGGCCCCCCCTTGCGCAACCCTTTCTTGGTTATGATCGGATGACTCCCTCAAGGGACTGTATATCGATCTGTCTCTTTCTTGATTAACCCGATAGTATTTACCACTTTGTGTTGTGCTCCCACTTTGATCGCAGGTCATTCACTCATTGTAGCCACACAAGACACCCTTTTCGCTCAATAGCATCTTAATCAACATCGGCAGGGTTTTTAAGAAATTATATCTAAATACTTTGAAGAAGCTATGTTCTGCTTCTGAATATGACATAAACTGATCAACAACAAATTCTGTCACAAATCCACCCAATATACTATCAACCCAATGATCCACAGCCCTGGTAATATTATTATCAGTTTTTTCCAATTGCCAGACCAACTCAAGGGTCCACTATGTGACTTGATCATCCTTCCAGAAATTATAAAATTCCGCCAATTGAGCTAACCACTCTTGCAACTCATGTGCGAAGGATACAAAGAATATTTCGTGCACTTCCGTAAAAATATACCTATTTTTCCATTATTCTATGGATAACTTCTCACTCCTATTTTATTTTAGGGAAACTTTCTGAATTTGTTTTTCAAACCAATCTTCTAACTTTGGCTTTAATGGCTATCACTGACCCCGTGGCATTACTAAATCTCTCTCTCAAAATTCTCCTGGTCTTGGAAATGGAACCATTTGTTGGCTTGAGGGGTCCTGACCCAGGTTTGGCTTGAGTTTTTTCCAACAAACCCCTGTACTACTAGCCCTTTCGACAATGACCTGCTTGTGCAGGCCAAGGTCTCACCCAAAGTAGTATGGGAGGGTGTTGGAACCAAGTTTCCACACCCTGAGAGAGAGAGGGGAGTTAATTGAATGGGGTCTTTCCAGATTGATCAAACCAGAGCTTTATATTGGAATCCTTTAACGGTGTGCCAGTGGAGTACTTCTAGCAGAGCATGTAAATCATGCACTAGTGGATCAATACTTAAATCTAACCATATCTTATGCATTTATCATATATACTATCACATCCATGTGCGCATTGCTAATTATCAGTATGCAATGAACAGATATAAATAACACTGTACAGTCAGTAATCACAACAGAGAAGCTTCCGTATCCGGAAAAAGGGTATTCTTATTTATTACAATTCAAATCCAACATACAGACTTTATCTACTAACCCGTGCACATAGCCAGTGGGGTCCACACACAGCAGGACTTAGGGTCTCTATGCACGCAGCCAGCAAGAGCCCTTACTCAGACAATCTACCAAAAATTCACAAGTTTATATCTAGACTATTTCTTCCTACTTTTCTTTTCGCTAGACTCGACATATTCACCTATTTATACCATGCTAGCTTGCACTATCCTATGGTCTGAAAACCATGGTTTGCGGACCCTTGGTATTACCCTTTTTACCCATTACAATTCATTGGCGGTTTCAACCCACCCCAAACCCCCTACGCTAGACCAAGTATCACAAAATATTACAAAATTGGACAAAATTGAGGCTAGGAAACCTTGTTCGAACATTGATCATTTTTAGACTCATCTGAACTCTCATCCCTTTGCATGCTAGAATCATGATAAATCCTAAGTGCTCGGGAGAAGGAATGCTTTTTGAGCTTCGGTGAAGGACTCATATTTTCACCTAAGGACAACTCCAACATCAAGGCCTAGTTGTAAGCTCTCCTTTTGTAATTTATCAATAATAACAACTGATGTTTGCTTTCTATATTTGTCTACATGTTTATGAAAATATTATGGTACTCCTTGATCTTCTAGATAGCTAGTGTTTACATTTATTATGTATTGTATCATGTTTTTTGTTGTCTCTTGATCATCCACAAGTATTCATGCGCCATTATTAGCAGGAATCAGGACTATAAGAATCGTGGATCAAGGTCAGTATCAACGGATTCAAGCCTAGCGATTGGAAAAAGGTATTTATGTCTCTTTCCTCATTGCATTGTAAACATTAGTTAAGAAATATTTGCGATAGAAAGAATCTTGTGTTGCTAGACCAACTCTAGGGCTAGAAATATATCCTCTGTCCGCAGAGGGGATTTATCTTGAAAACAGAATTGGAAACTTCGCTTGGCAGCTTTATCATTTTAAGTCCTCCTTCCCTGAACTGATCTTGGATCAGTTTCACCGATTTTTGAAATTTAAATCTGCTTAGGCCTCTATCAGCCTGTGTAAGGATTGTTAGTCACTTCACTGTGTCAGCTCTGGTGTTTGTGTGAGACTCTTTTATTTCTTTCCTTTTTTTTAGCGACCAACACCTTTTATGTTTGCACATTATCATTGGCAGCGTTGTTCTATATAGTACAACTAATTTCATTGGCCTTTCAACACCCTTCTACTTAGCACAGAAGCACTAATCTGAGTCTTATGAAAATTTTAGTTTCCCTTTTGATTATCTATTGTGTCCTAGCCCTTGAAGGAGTCTGTGAGATCTCAGTGATCTCCTTGTTGTGTGTTTGACTTACCTATATTCTTTGAGCAAGTCTTTTTCGTCTCTTTGATTTGTTTGTAAGTTTGGGAATTCTTTTCCATTTCATACACCCTTTGTCACATTGTTCTTGTATTGTTTCAAAGTGAATTGTCGTATTCTTTGGTCATATCCGCATCTTTGATTTTTTCCCTTCGGTTTAGTGTCAAGCACAAGATTACAAATTGTTTGGCACAGAAATCTAGAAGAGTGTGTTTTTTCTAAATTCAAACAGAATTGGAAATGATTTTCATTTTGTTCTAATTTATACTATCTTTATCGTTTTAAGAAGAGTGAAAATAATTTCATTCATGCATTCTTTAAAGAAATTTTTGTTTGTTTCAGTTGAAAGAAAATTGAAAGAATTTGCATTTCTTCTTTTGTTCATTTGTTTTTCTTTTGATTACATTTCAAAGTGAAAAAAAATATTTTTGTGCATCTTAGGGAAAAGAAAAGCATTTTCATTTTTTAAATAAGTTGCATTTGTTGGGAAAGTGAATTCAATTGAAAAGCATTTCATTTCATAACTTTGAACTAGTTTAGGGGGTATTATTGTTGCTACATTGAGTGCATTTGTGCTTGTCTCTTTTCCCTAAATAGTTTAGGATTCATAAAAAATGAAAGCTTTATTTTTTGCATTTTTTCTTAACCATAAGGATTCAGGTGACATTTGTTTTGAGCCTTGAAATTGAAGCTCTAATCAACATCAACTTAAAATGAATCCAATTTACCTTAAGGAGCATTGGACTTAACGAGAATATTTAGTGGTCTAGGCTAGATATGTGTTCCGATGTCGTTAAATGTAGGAGCTGTCGTTAACGGTCTACGTTCCAAACTAGGGGTGATATACCGTCCCACGTATGGAAGTATATTGATGTATGATAAGTATATTTGGGGCACTCTCATCGAACAGTTACGCATTAGACAACACTACTATGGACTGGAATCCCACAAACCATCGCATATATTTTTGGAGACACCAATAGGTTGCAAGCCTGCCATAGGTAACTCAGTCTGCCACCTTGTAGACGTGATACACCAAACACAACATTCAGGGAGATTGGCTGTCGCACGTTAAGTCCTTGGTCATTTCTCTATCATTTGATCACCAAGGTGTATATTGCAGTTCACGGATGCTTGGTAAACCATTAGGCCTAACAAACCCTTATTTATTTATGTTTTGTTAATTATAAAAGTAATGTCCCACGAAAACATCTCACCCGTGAAGTTCTCCAGCCTTTTATTTCTTGGTAAATTGTGATTTTTTTCACCTCCTTCCTTTTTGATGTTATTTTTAAAGGTCATTGTGGTTGAATCATCAAATTCACCTATTCCCTCCTCTGATTGATCTCAAGAAACTCCTCCTGAGGTCCTTCTTTTTTCGGTTGGACCCCTCGAAGCACAAGGTGAAGAGCTGGGAATTTTCATTAGTGTTCAACCCATATCATCTCGAGCACCACCTAATGATTCTCCTTGGACAACATCAGAATAATATAAGTGGGAAAGCCCCGAACCATCTGCATAGTTCTCGGTCTTTCCTAAAAATATTCTCTTTGATCTGATTGTAGTCTCGCCTTAGCAACCTTATAGTGCTTTTGATCAACCTGGAATCCCTTTTCAGGCTTCTCCAATAGCATCTCGCTCTACTATCCGTCGGTTGTTTCCTGATGAAACGGCATCCAATGCTGATGATGTTCCATTTGTGAGCACTCCTCAAAGCACTCTTCAGGAAAATTCTTGCTCTTATATTCCGGAAGCCTCTTCATCAGTGTTTCCATTCGAGGGAGAGTTGTTCGGATCCACACCTCATGATCCAAGTAGTGGAACCGAAATACCATCTAGTCATGTTTCATCTATGCTCCCACATGGTTATACCTCTTTGGGAAACCTCATTTCCAGAGCTTCTAGTGGTACACATTTATTTCCAGATCTCGTTTGGTCAACGAGTATTCCTCCATCTTCTGACCCATTATTTTCAAATGTGGCCATGATGTCTCAACCTATTGTTTAACCTACGGTAACCATTGGTCAAATGATTATGTTAATCTGATTCTTTGTCCCATTTTTACCATCTACGTTTAATACAATCCCACCATTGAGCGAGAAATCCATGGTTTGATCCGTGCGTGGGGGGCAGTAAAACCCTCTGTATGTACGTCCCCTGTTGGGTGGGGGGAAGTCAAGTTCTAGGTATATTCTTGGGGAGGGACAACCTCATGTTCAATATTATTAGGTTCAACAACCCCTTTAGCAACCAAACATATTATACTCGTATGTTCATTAACCTAACATTCCTTATGTTCAAAGGCCAAACATACAATATTAGTATGTTCCTCAATTGAAGGTATCTTAGTAGTACGTCCAACAGCCCCAACCTTCGGTAAGTGTTGTTGCGACTAATCCTTAGTTTGTATCTTACACCCAAGCTGGTATGAATCTCCTTCTGGGTCAATCTGGTCCTTTCCCTCACTAGTATTATGCTCAATAAAAATGTTTCCTCAAGGTCAGTACCAACAACACCAGTCTGTTCCTCAACCTAATGCTTCATATCAGTAGATTCTTGAATACCAGCAGGCTCAACTAGGACCTCTGGCTGGATCCTATGTTCAGAAGGGATTGTAGGCTGAACCGTATGTTTAGCAGGGACCTTATCCTGAACCCTATGTCCAGCAAGGTTCGTAGCCTCAGTTCCCACAGGGGTTGTATCAACAACCCTAGTAAGGTCCCTACCAACAATATTTGCAGCAAGTTCCTTACTAGCTATTATCTCTAAATTGGTATTGATGGGCTGCTGCACTAGACTACTTAGAGTAACTCTTTAAAAAGAGATTTTGACTAAGGATTAGCCTCTTCAGCTTGAGAGGGCTCTCTCAAATTATCTAATTATTTTCTCAATTAGGTCTTAAATCAGATGGGTAACTCTGTGATAAGAATTTTAGTGTAGTTGATTGTAGGTAAAAAATGGGTTATATTTCACTACCATTGGGCTCATGGAGTCAGTATCAAATTATCTAGTGAAAAATTATTCCCCTTGTGGAAGCTGAGGCTTTTAAGTTTCAATGAAAAGGCTAATACTAACACACAAGAAATATTCAATAAATTAATGTCAAAAGGAATTCAGAGCATGAGGGCATGAATTCTAAGTAATTTAACATCAAGACATTGAGAAATGTAAGGAAACATAAGGCATAAACTCATTGCAACAGTCAAATAATCTCATGTTAAGAAGAACACACCATCACTATATATTACTGATATTCCAAAATTTACAATAATAGTAATCTCAAAATAACATTCTCCAACCCTTTTTGATTTGATTTCTTGTATATAAATAGACCTTTGTTTCTTATATAGGATCTGCTCAACTGGCTAGATCATCAAACCATAGCCTTGACACCTATCATAACCATAAACTACATTCTTGGAACTGAAAAAGACACCTAGTCTCTAAAGACTTATATTTCTAATGAGACTCTGCTTTACATTTATTACATTCATTTCTTTTAGTAGTGGGATAATTACATTGATAAGGATCAGATGCTCGAGTGGCATTCACCATCACTAAGACATTATTGTACCCACTAGATATAGAAAACAACAACCCTGTTTTTTAGGAAAATATAAACAGAGTTTTAATACTTGTCTTCATGTTGAGATAGATAGGTGACACTCCTGTCAAGTAGTGAATCTCTGCTGGGATGGCCCATTGTCATCTTGGATGTATCCACGTGGCTGGATGCTCTTCAAAACACTTTTCAAACCTCCAAAATCCATTTAAAACACTTCGCTGCAAAAACAGAGTACCCTTAGGTAGTTTCATAGCGTAGTTTAGTAACACATTTACTTCAGCCATTCAACTTTATTTTTTGCCTCCTCTGTTGATCAAGACATGCTTGTTAGCTCATATGGGATAAATACCATCATTTTCCTTCCTTTTATTTCCCTCAAAACTGGTTTTTGGGGTGAAAAAACATCCTAGAGGGATTTCGTAGCGAAATCTGGCCCTCAAGTCTGGAATTCAGTACGAAACTACCTAATTTGGATGAAAACATAGATTTTCATTTTTCTTCAAAATTTCAGCTTCTAAACCAAAATTGATGTTTCTTGTAAGTTGTAAAATTAATCAAAAATGTTTTAGACCAACCCCTCAGACTTTGGGTATTTCATCTTTAGCATGAATAGGATGTACCTCTTTAGGTTCATTTACCATTCTAATTTTCAGCCCTCTTTTCTTCAGTTCTTCTTGAATCATCTCCATTTGGTCTTCCAGCTCCTTAACCTGCCCTTTAAGCCTTTTCCTATCAAATTGTAACCATATATTTGTTTTTCTTGTGTTCTTCACCAATTTCCTCAAAGGAAGACCTCTCTTCAAAATTTTCTTGGCATTTGACAGAGTCTTGTCATATTTGTCTAGCTGATCCTTCATTTCTTTTTCAAAGTCTGCCATTAGCTGTCTGTCTACCTTGGCCTCTTGTAGTTCCAATTTTACTTCAATAACTTCTTCCCTGGACTCTCTTAATTTCTCATGCAATATTTTTATTCTAGTCCTTGCCTCAACTTGCTCTTTTCCTTTTCTTTCCACAAATACCTTTTCTTTTGCTAGAGATAGGTCTATAATGTTTTCTGTGATAGGTTGCTTAAATTTTTCAATATTTTCTACTCTCTTACTCTCCATGGTACCTTTTTCAAGTTGTGACCTAGTCATTGGTTTGCTTGGCTGGAAAATGAAACCAATATCTTCTCCAGAAAAATATATTTTTTTGACAGACTTACCTTTCTGCTTCTTCCTTCCATCCCCTTCAATGTCTTCTTCTTGGGAAATTGGATATTCTTCAATGTCTATTGCTTGGAGGATGTCTTCAAGATTTACTTTAGCAATGGTTTGGCTCCTAGTTATCCTCGTGCTACCATGTTTTCTAATTTTCTATTTTTGACTTGTAGATGATGGTTGTGGGATATCTGTTTCTGGTATGGGTTCATCCTCAATATCCATTGGCTTCATAATAGGATGTCCTCCTTTTTCATTAACTTCTTTGTCACAGCTGGAGATGAAGTAATATTTGGCTTTAAAATATTTTTAGGTGTTACTGAATCTACTTCATATCCACTAAGAAAGAGAAAAAATGCCCAATATCTATTTAAATTCTTTAATTCTTCCAACATTAATACTTTGATCAGGCCATAATGAAAGACTGATGTCTCACTGCCCTCATCCCTAGATTGGACCTTATCAGACATCTTCCCCATACTTCTAAACAAAAGAAAGGTGAATCAAGGGGCTGCTTACCAGTAAAATGAAAAATGAGCCTAAAATGATATAAGTAGACCATATGGAACCTCCCCTCACAGGTAAAATACTTCTGGACCACAAAAAAAATCTATGAGTAATTTTCTTTCGTATAACTCCTGGGGATGCCACTTGCCATGTCAACTCCGATGTGCTTCGGTTTGAAAAATTCCTCACAGCTCTGCATTTTGAATTTTGTACCTTTGAACCATTCCTCACCTCCTCTGGGTATCTCCATAGCCTGAGATATAGTATTAGGGGATACTGTGAAATTCAAAACTCCTACCTTTGAGGTTGTCCCTGTGAAATTGGCTGCAAAATATTTGGATATTTGAGCATGAAAACCCTGAAGCTTCTGACAAAACTACAGACACCCAACATTCCTGAAAGCATCAATGAAACTAGGATCTTCGTTCAATAGTTTTAAGTCCATAGGCTCGTATCTCACACAATAACCTCCTTTATTCACTTTCTTCTTCGCTGTCATTGCTCCTTTATACCCTCACTGCTTCTTAGATGTGACACCTGCAGATGAACAAACCTGGACAACATGATGTTTGTGATGTGAATCAACTCTTCATGGATGACACTGTGATGCTACATGCAAGACTTTGAAAAATGAATGACAGAGAGGTGTTTAGAGTTGAAATTTAAAATGCATTTCGACAACTTGAGGGAGAAAGATGACAAATATGACCACAAAAAGAAATTATGAGTGAAATCACGATCTTGCATGTTTGGTGATCATGGTAACTAATTTGGTGACCTCACCTTTACCCTTGGCCATAGAAAACTTGACACATCACCCCTTTCTGTATTTTTTGCAAAAAAAACATAGTTTCGTAGCGAAAACAGTTAAAATCCTGACGTATTCACTATGTAATTGTTAGGTGATTCCGTAGCGAAATCCGCCATTCTGCCATTGTATTCGCTATCGAATGGTGAAAAAACAGATAAGTGGCTTACTTTTTTAGTTGAAGGCATAGGTGCAAAAACTAAATGACGTGGAATTTGACCAACATGACATGACCCATGGTGGGTTTTAGACTTACGATAGAGCTTATAACATGCCGTTTTTTAATAAATTTCATGAATTCAAACTATGAAAACAAAATGGAACCTAGGTGAATGATGTGCAAGACCCTATCAATGAAATTTTGAAAACTTATGAGTGATATAACACTAGACATAGGAAAATTATGCATATCCGAGTCAGAATCTGCCTTTTTGGGGGCAAAATCCATATCAATAAGGTTGGAACCCTCGACCTTTTTCGCCTCATCATCTGCCTTTTCCATTCTTGGCTACGTTGGAATTGTTGGATGTGTCAAAGTGCATAAATGAACCCATATAGCATCAGCTGCAATGGCCCCCAATTCCAACCAAGATTCCAGGAGATTGTCCCAAGTTCGAAGGAAAATTTGGGGAAGACCCACAAACCCATGTTATGACATAAAATTTGCGGTATTCCTCTAATTCTTGGGTTGACGATTCTATTCGTCTTTGTCTTTTCCAACGTACTGTGACTGGTTCCATGACCAAATGGTATATTGAGCTCCCTCAAGGAACTTTATTGGATTTCAACTCCTTGGCTATGACCTTCCTACTCACTTCCAGCTACCTGTCTGGTATGAAACCGACAACCATCTTCTAACCTCTCTGAAGTAGTTAACTACTACACATATCTCGAATCACATTCATGAATGGCGATGTCACTCTTGCCTCATAAAATTTGAGATCCCTAATCAACCGTTGACTGAAAGGTTTATGAATCATTCGTTCCCAGGATTGAAAAATATCTTGCAATGGGTGGGTGTGTCATGGAAAAGGAGGTTATTTCCAGAGCTCAATTCCTCGATTTGGTCTATTCCTAGCCTGGGACTTTATATGATTTTTTACCTAATGCGTTTCATCCTTCGACTGATCTCGCATCATCTTAGTCTCCTGTTACACCTCCGGTGGATGGTGTTATTGGGATAGTGGCTCATACTGATAGTAGCGTGCCTAAAAGTTCTTTGAAGTCTAAATACACTACTACCACTGTGCCCCCTACTCCTTTCCATAACCATAAGGATCCTAGTAAAACCTTAGAGGTAAATGTTGTTCAATCTATCATAACAGATAAATCCTCGAAGGGTAAGAAAAAGGGTAAAGGAAAGTCTAAATTTGAAAACCCTAAACAAGATTCAAAGAAGTCATCTGCTGGTGATTCTTCAACATGTGAGCCCAAATATCCTTGTCTGATATGTGATGAAAATCATTACACCAAGGATTGTCCGCAACATGCAGAAGTTTCCCATATTCTGAAGGGCACACCTACAACTTCGGCCATTTTGAAAGAACCGTTCCCTTCTCAGCAGACACAAATGGTAGATCAAGCTCAATCGTTTGGAAGCTCTCAAGTGTTCATGGATGGAACACAATCTATTTCCATCACCATGAGAACGAAAGGTTATCTAAATCCATACAAGGTACCTATGAAACCGAAAGTTATAGATCAACCTTCCTCTTCCACGCCTCCTACCTCTGGTCCTCTCCATATTGCGAGATTGAGTAGTGACTCCATCATCCGACCACTACCAAAAGGTGTTCTTCAGAAATCATCTTACAATCCAAATGCGAGAGCAACACAACACTACAATATTCTAGAAGAACTGGCTCAAGTGACTTTGAAAATGTCAGATTTGGAGGTCCTTCAGTCGTGCCCATCACACCGGAAGGTGCTACTCTTTGATATTGGAGGGATTGATCCTTCAGATTCTAGTCTGATTACTTTTGATCTTGAGAATTTCGTTCCTCGCCTCCCATCTCAGGTAGCTTTTCTGGTCCAAGTTACCATTATGGGTACGAATATTCATTGTACTGTCATTGATGAAGGCGCTTTGACTTGAATCATGTATGTCACATGCTATAAAGCCATCGATCTTCCCCATTGAGTCAATCCTTGAATACCTTAGAAGAATTCGATGGTAGAGGTTCTCGGTCGTATGATATTCTCTAGGCATTTCCCATCATGTTGGAGGGGAAAACGGTAACCATGGAAGTTGAAGTGGTAGACACCAACTTGAATTATAATCTCGTTCTTGGACGTAGTTGGAAAAACACTACGGTTTGTGTGGTCTCCACCCTCTTTCATGTTCTCCATTTCACTCAACAAGGGAAGATAGTGATTGTTGATTAGTTGGATTTCTTCCCCTATGATTCTTCAGTAGGTAACATTCCATATGTTGTGAAGACTGCTACTCCTTATGAGAACATTGGGTTGGGTCTATTCAAAGACTCGTCTCTTATGGGAGTTTTTCTACTTCTGCCTCTGAATTTCTCCTCCTTTAATATGATTTCATTTGGTCATGATCCATGGATTTTTCCCCATCCCCACCAACTCGAGAGTTTTGGTGACGTTATACCTCTTAGCCCAGCTGAGAAAATGTATCAAATTATTCTCACGACTTCTAAGGTTGCATACGAAACCAACACTCATTTGGTTTCCTCTCTGGACACTTATGAACAACCCCCCTGGTTTGGTTCTTGGGACTCTGATGATCCCTTGAATGAGACTTTACCCACCAATGAGAGTATCGTGGAGGTAATGTATCTCGAAGAAACTCAATGGGATGATGGACATCATCGTTCCTCGTTTATCCCAATCCCAACTGACATATCTACATGTCAAGAATCCCATGCTTCACCAGTAATGATTGACCCACTTCAAAGTCCGACATTGATTCATGAAGTGTTGTCTAAAGGGAACATGAGACATATCACTACGACTATTCTGATCGACATCTTTGTTGAGCCAGGGATTGTCAAGAATGTGCATATCCATGCATATTGTTCTCCCGATGAGATCAAGATCTATACTAAAATTTTCCAAGAGTTCCATGATGTCTTCACGTGGTCATACGAGGAAATCTCCGACATTGATCTGAGTATCGTTGTGCACGAAATTCCCACATACTTGGATTTGAAGCGCATTCTCCAATGGCTTTGTCTTACACACCCAAGAAAGGCTGCCACTATAAAGGGTGAAGTTGAAAATATTCTTAAAGCTAGTTTTATTTACCCCATAACATTAACAATGAGGGTCTTGAATATTGTTCCTATCAATAAGAAGCAAGGGAACATTCGAGTTTGCATTGATTATCGTGACATAAATTGAGCTGGTCTTAAGGACAATTACCCCACTCCTTTTATTGATCATATCATTGATGAATGTGATGAGATCAATATTTTTTCCTTTATGGATGGTTTCTCTGGCTATAACCAGATTAACATCACTCCAGTTGATCAACACAAAACCACTTTTATCTGTCCATGGGGGACTTTCTCTTATAAGAAGCTCCCTTTCGGCCTAAAGAATTCTGAAGCCACCTTCCAACGAGCTATGGATTATGGTTTTCATGACATCAAGCACATAGTTCAGCCATATCTTGACAACCTTCCTATTCATTCTGTGAAATATCGAGATCACCTGGAAAACCTTAGAGCCATCTTCCTTCACTGTCAGCACTATAATATCAGGTTGAATCCTCATAAGTGTGTGTTCTGCATCGAATGCATTTGACTCTTGGGTTTTGTGGTGTCCAAATAAGGAATCCGCATTTATCTCCTGAAAGTCGAGGAAATCGTCAATTTGCATCCTCCCTCTTATGTTCATCAACTGCATAGTTTGCAGGGGAAAGCTAATTTTCTCCGTTGTTTCATAGTGAATTATGTTGAGCTTGCCAAAGGATTTACGCGCTTATTGAAAAGGGGAATCATGTTCTTATGGGATGAAATTATCAAATCTCTTTCAATGCATTGAAATGAGCCCTCATTATGGATCCATTGCTACATCATCCCAATTATCACCATGATTACTGCCTGTATTTGGCCGCCGTTAAAAAAACTATTAGCATGGTGCTAGTTTAAGACGATGACGATGGTCAAGAACATGTAGTGTATTACTTAAGACACAATATCTTTGATACTGAGACCCGTTATGCTCAAGTAGAGAAAATTGCATTGGTTTTTGTCTATGTAGTTCAACATTTTCATGACTACATTCTCTTGTGCAAAACCTTGGTGATTTTTGATTGCAACCCCATGAATTACATTCTCACATGTCAATTTCTTGGGGGAAAGTACTCAAAATGGATTTTTATCCTTCAAGAGTTTGGCTTAGAATTCACTGTTGCTAAGTTTAAGAAATCCCTGGTCTTTGCTGAGTTGATCTGTGATCTTCCCACCATGGATGATCCCACTCCTCTTGATGAGTCCATCCCCGATGAGACTCTTTTTCTCATTAGTACTCTTGATCCATGGGATGGATACATCTTTGTCTATCTCCAAACCCAATTTTTTTGGCCAAAGCTATCACACTCTAAGCAAAGACGGATTCACTACCAGTCCTAACCTTATTGTATCGTTGGAGACACCCTCTATCACACTGGTATTGAATCTGTCCTCCGCCGCTATTTGAATCTCAAGGAAGTTGAGAAAGCTCTTAATGACTGCCACTTTGGGGCTTGTGGTGGTCACATTTATGGTTACGCTACCGCTCAAAAGATCCATTGAAGTACAAAAATGCAATGATTTCCAGATCTACCCTCGGAAAGAGTGTGCCCCACCCTTACCCTTGCACCCAGTTGTGACCGTCAGACTCTTTGCAAAATGGGGCATAGATTTTATGACCTGCAAACCTCGCTCGACTGGGGGGCATTGCTATATCATCGTTTCCATTGAATATTTCACTAAATTGGTCGAGGCAATGCCTACATACGATAATGAAGGTCTAAATGTGTGTTGTAATATTACAACAACACCCCATTATCCAAGTAAAATAGATTAGAAAGGATAATAGGAAGCCTTTAAAATTGTTAGGATTAATAATTATTTTTAGAAATAAAACCTAAAGATAGGATTTTATTAGATTAAGTTTTAAATTTTCTTTAAAAAATAAGAAGAACACCTAAAAAAACCCACAAAGAAAAAAGCATAAAAGCGAGAAGAAAAAAACATCAAAGTTACGAATAACAAGTCGCTGAAATAGCGAATTGCCGAAGTACGAATTATGAATTGATGATATGCGAATCACCGAAATGTGAAGTAGCGAACCTGTCACATAACAGATGTCGATACCGCACCTCTTTCAAAATTACCACGCTATCACAATATCGCATTTCGCAGATTTCTTTGAAGCGCTAAAACTCGCCAACTACCAAAAATCACCGATCACCAGATCCCAATGTGATGACATCTATCAAAATCACATGAACCCATGCTTATCAATTTAATTTTAATTAAGGTGTTTTGTAATCTTGAGGCTTGCAATTGATTTGTAATTATTTAAAATTTAATACCAAGGATTTCCCATTATGCATGAGTTAAGTTGATAGGACAGTTAATAGTGTTCGAAGTGATTTCAACTTTATTTTCAAAAGGGTAATTCCAAAAATTTAGGAATAAAAGGATGTCAAGGCTAATTAAAGTGTGAAGGAAATATGCCACCCCATCACTGTTAGTCATATAGAAAGAGGGTAACAATGAAATGGCTCCCCTAATCTCGAATACTACTTGCAACCCAAAGATTGGTTCTTCAAGCTGGGAAGGGATCTATCAGTTGTTTGAGAATGAGAAAACATAAGTAATTATGGACATACAGGTTTTGGACGATGATACTTTATCCAATGATTCAAAATCATGGACGGATACTGCTAATTATTTTTTTCACAAAATTAATGCTCATCCTAAAAGGTTTCCATATACTGATTTAGTGAAATGGCTGTTGGATAATGTAGATATCAAAGATAGGAAATTTTTTACTGGAAGCAGAACTGTCATTGTCTCTCTCAGGCCATCATATCTGAAGAATATGTATAAAATTCTAGAACTCCAGAAGAGATATGATGCCTAATTTTTTCAAGATTTCATGCAGGAGAATGATCATCCTGCAAATGTAATTAAATAATGGAGAAATGATCCTAAGTGGCATAAGCGCGATGATAATGGTATGTATTCAGTCGCCTCTCTTAAAATCCCATTATCTCAGATAGTTGCAATGATGTGTCATCTCTTTGGATCTGTAAATCCGACAAAGTTTAAAGAGAATTGTACACCAGTGATAGAAGCAACCTCTGATGACTATATTCTAGATTGGGCTACAATTATTTATGATAATTTGATAAGATTTATCAAAATCTATAGAGAAAATCAAAATTCCCCACCCAATGGAATCCCTCCTTTTTATATGAGTTCTTATATCTTAGACACAGTCTGTTTTTCCTTTGAATTTTCGTCATTAGGATGGAAATGGACCAGATAAGTTGAAACCCCCATCTACGTACAATTATATTTCTTATGGGAATAAAAATATCACTCTCATGTGTTCAGAATAAGAAATGACATAATGCTCTTGGTATTCCTAGTCATTTTCGAAAGAAAAATCCCTAGAGTCATCCTTGAAGCCAATAAAAGTCTTAAGTCTGTAGGTAGGTGGTTTGGTGAAGAAAAATTTACATATATCCGTGTTTTTGGAAGTTATGCCCATCCTAATTTCCTACCCTTGTATATACCAGAAAAATTAATGGCCAAATAAATTGCTTATCAAACAGTTGGTAATGGTTTGACAAAAGCCCCGAAAGATGCCAAAAAGACCGTTTGGAAAAATTTTCCTTTTTCTTGTGGTTCATATGCCTTAGACAATTTCAAGCATGCATGTCTTGAAATTTATCAATTAAAACCTTTCAATTTTCCAGTGTTACCCAATAGAAATTATAATTCATATGCTATTGCTAGAGAGATAATGAATCAGGTCAAGCTACGAGCATTTCCAAGAAAGCCTGATAGATTTTACGATATGTTCGAATCAATTCCCGAATTTTCAATAGTTCAGAAAAAGGAAGCTGAAAGGTTTAGCCCAGAATATTTGTTAAGATTGAAAGTGTATCGGGAACAAAGAAATTCCTATTTTCTAAATTATTTGTTTCAGTATAGAAGAGCGTCGAAGGCAGCACACGTTATAGTTTCAATGACTTCTCATGTATCAGTACCAATTCAAGAAGCATAAATCACAAATGTTCAACAAGATGATAAATTCACCCAAAATTGGGACTATTCTGAGAAATCACTATTTGAGACTAATACTCTTGCCACTAAGAATGACATTCAATTAGAAACCATGCCCATTGTGGGTGCTACAAGTTAAATAAATGATACGGATGAGCCAGGTGTGCAACTTGTTTATGTTGATACAGAAAAATCTAAGGATCAGGAAGAAATTAGGGAAACCTCATTTAATGCAGAGGTTTCCAAAAATTTTCTTGAGAAAATCCAGATCCAAGGACAAAATAATACAAAGGAGAAACTAGAAGATACATCATCCCAAGATATGGAGATCATCCTAGATTTCCTGACTACTAAAATAGTTCTAAAAATTGAAGAAATACCTCCATTGCACGTATTTTATAGTCCAAGACAAAAATATTTCATGACCAGGTCAAAGAAGAGGCGAAATATGGAATATTCTCCAGAACTTCCTATAGATGCAACACTAATGCAAGTCCTTTGGAAATAAACTCAATCAGCTCTAGGGAAGGAAATTAACAGATTATCTCAATGTGCAGGTGCTTACGCAAATGCAACCATTCAGAAGGTAGCAGACGTTGAATCATTAATTATAGAAAAGGATAAAAAAATTCTCAAATGGAGCAAGTTTTCTTTGATGGAAATCAAAGGATCGAGTAGGAGCTGGAGTCAAGTATTAATAATCTGCAACAAGAGTTTGAAGGTCTCAAACTCAAACTAGAAAATGAGATTAAAGAAAAAGATAAAATAATTCATCAATTGTTGCAGAGGATTGAAAAGCTCCAGGAAAAGCCCGAAATCAATGAAGTAAAGAAAGAAGCAACAGAGTTGGAAGCATTACTGGTAACACAACAAGAATTTTTATATTAGAAGTATAATTAAATTAAAGAGAAAGTTAAGACTAGTGATCAATTAGTCACTCAAATTTCTAATTTGAGAACTTATTATGAAGATAGTGATGATAAGGTGTCAAAATATATAGATTTAAAAGACACCGCACAGGGTAGAGTGACCGATATCCCTCGTATTGAAGAATCAATTAAATATATAATATTTGGATATTGGGATATTAAAATGAAGAGCACTGAATTAGCTATTATTAGAGCTAAGAATTTATCTTCCAGCATCTCTGAGTATATAAAAGATTCTCTTCTGCAAGCCAACCTGATTCAAGAAGCACCAAAAGACACCATGCCCGATATCAATTTTCTAAAGAAATCTTGGCAAGAGACATCAAATAGAAAAAATCTTGACATAGAAAATATGACAAGGTTAAATATGGAGATTTACTGGTACTTGTTGATTAAGACTCATAACTAACCGGTAATGTTGAGGTGCCTCTCCAACACAGCAACGCAGATTCTTCCAGAACTAAACGATGCAGTATATACGAGACATATGAGAATGCAGCCGATTCATCCCCCCTAGCTCGAACATATGATCAAAGCATGCCAGATCAAAGAACAACTAGAGAATGAATCCTGGAAACAATCATGAGACTGTTACAACTTATGCATTTTATTTTCCTAGTTTCTAGTTTTATAGTTTAGAGTAATATTAGAGAATTCTCTTAAAAGTATTCTATTTTTGTAATATTAATTAATATTTAAACCCCTTTCATGCATTTAGAAAGGGGTCCTGAATTTTGAGAAAAATTCTTTTGGAACTTACACTGTTTTTTGAACGAAAGTTATCTAATTGAAAGTTTGAACCCAGAAGCTATCTTTTCAAATCTAAAGCTATGGTGCAACATATACTATTATCTGTGTATTGATTGTTTTATGTTTCTGAAATTTTGGCAAACTTATTTCCATCTATTAGTTTCATTCTAATAAGCATTGAAGTGAAATATGTTCTTATTACTATTAATATAATATATTGAACGATATGTTGTTAGATTTGAGACTTAGAGATATTTTATGTGATTAATGTTCTTCATCAACTAAATCAATTAAATTGATTTAGCTTTATTAAATGTGATTATATTCATTAAGTATGAAATGATGTATATTATTTCATGCTTGTGAAATTCTACTCCATAATCATATAAATGAATTCAATCCCGAGAAGTAGTTATATTTAGTTTTAATTTTTGTTATCATTAGAATAAATCACCCTGCTAGTATTGATTTCATTTATTTTGTTATATATGTTAGTCTCCTGTATTCTACAGTATCACTAGATGACTGTGGATTTTCTACAGTTTGTTGAAAATAACATTCCCTAACTATCATTTACTTTCAGAAATCTCACTACCTTCATTAATTTCATTTAACCTATCCACTATCTCTCATTTTTTCCTTCTCCAATACCCTCATGTTCTCAAAACCCAGGTTTAACCTTAAAAACCCCTCATTTAGCCTTTCCCATTTCTTAAAGCCCTCTTCCCTATGCTAAAACCCCATTTACCTTCACAAAACATTACACCTTCATTCACTCCCTTCCGTTAATTCAAAACAATGTAAAAACCCACTTTTTTACATTGCTTTTGAAATTAATATTTATTCGGGACCCACTCTTTTTAAATAGACCCTATTTATTTAAAAAACTTGAACCCTTATATGTTTTTTAAACCCCCCACTTTACACCTTTACCCTCCACCTCCATTTAACCCTGACCCCACTTTATGTTAAGCACCTCCACTTTAATATACCCCGGACCCCATATTATAAAATCCACACACTATATTTAAACTAGCCATCGCATCCAAAGTCCCAACCCCACCTTCCTAGCTAATCTGCGACCCATTCTCACTCGAACACCGTCCGATCTTCTCCATCAAATCTGACGGCCATTGTGCCCTATCGCAAATCTAAAGGCTTGAGGTTTAAAACCTTTGGAGCTTGTGAAATAGGTGGTTTTCGCACCCCTTCTTTTGGCCACGCGCCGCCCCAACATTTTATCACATCCCCGCGACGTAAACCACCAAACCATCCCTCCGCCGTGTGATAAACCGTAAAACTTGTTGGGAAAAATTACTGAGAGGGGGGGGGGGGTGAATCAGTAGTTAGAGCTGACTAAAAACATTTTACTTTTATGCCTTTAATTATTTACTTAGATCATTGCATCATTCATTCATCAGATATTTAATAAGCATTAATCATGAGTAGTAACAACAGAATAAACCATCACACATAAGAAACACACATGAACACCAGTATTTAAGGTGGAAACCCAATTCGGGAGAAAACCACAGCTACCGTTGTCTCAGTCTTCAATATTTATTATAAAGAAAACTTCTTACAATTTTGTGCGGGCGCAGACTTATACCAGCAAACAGGCACCAACCTGCAGAAGGCTACCACCTTCTCTCGTTCTCCAGTTACTATTGGAAGGGAGCTCCAACCCCCTGATCTCGTTTACTAGCCTTTCCTAGAAAGGAGCTCTGACCCCCTGATTTAACACCAGTTTCTACTGACAGAAAGTGTCCAATTTCATACTGAAGGCTTCATCCCTCAGATCCACCAACTTTCTTCAATTTCTTCATCAGACATGCGTTAGGTCTTCATCATTTCTTTTGTATCTCTTCCTGGAGATTCACCATTTCTAGATCTAGAGATCTTGTACATTCATCATATTCACGGGTGCATCATCAATTCAGATTTATCAGAGTTCAATATACAGATATCTCTTAAAGAGATTTTTTTTTTCTTAATTAATAACCCCTCTGCTTGCACACTTTATACTGTAATCGTCTTCTCCTTATATAGGATTTTCCTTTTTTAAAACCATGAGTAGAAAACCACTCAAATGCTAATGGTATTCTTATTAAAGTTAAAACCAATCCAAATTCAAATCCCAATCTTCGTTCTTCCATGCACGAATTGTCCCAAAGGTAATCTTTATCTCCGCCAAATAATACTATAGCCAAGGTTAAGTAACATTAACGTGTCGCTGATGGTTTTATTTCTTTTATTGGAATTTTATTTATCAAATTCATGGAATTTGATAAATAAATATTATTCACAACCTTTGGTAATTAAATATATGATAGGACTTTATATTAATAACCAATGCTTTTATCAAATGGCTTTAGAATAAACCTTTATAAGTCGACCCCGTGTTTATTCGTTCCACCAAATTTGGACTAAAATTCAAAAATTATGGTCCAATCACCCTGTTTAAACCCGAAAACGTTAATTTGAAAAGTCCCAATCAATATAATTTAAAATTGGGGCCCATCGCTAACAATTGTTTCCATCCGATGGCGAAGAGCACATCGCTCGGTCTTCAAATGATTCGACGGATATCGTTCGTTGATGATGCACGGATGATAACTCGCGATGGCACGCCGTACCTTGGGTAACTTTTGCGCATCTATAGCAAATGAACACCGTCCGATGACCCCTTCCCAGATCAACGACGTTCAATAATATCGTTCGGCTTCTTTGGTCGAACGTTAACGTGCGATGGCGTGTTTTGATAGCGGTTTTCATGGGTCCACCTTTGCTATGTGTCAATGTTTCTATGGAATCGCTCCCCAACTAGGAAATACTGCCTATTACCGAAAGGTGGTGTGATGAAACCCGGAAACCGCCTTCACTGTTCACTTGGTCACAGTTCCGCTCTTCCACGCAGGGTTCCACTCAGCTTCCGCTACACGGTTCCACCTGTTCTATTGGAAGAGGTTCTCCTCTTCGCATAGTCACAGTGTTTCTTTACATTACAGCCTCATTCCTCGGCGTTCCTTTCATCCATCTACTCCAACGCATCGATCCGCCATACATAACCCTTGCGGCTATGTTTTACAGTGCTCACAATCATTGGATAATCAACCACAGATCCACAATACCTTCAATTGATCCAGATGGACATGATCAATCACGGTCTTAATTGCTATAGAATTCGATACTCTCATCAAGAACATACGGGATTATTTACACCGATAACCCAACAATCCTCCACACAGATTTAAACAACAAATGCATAATGACACTGGAGACAATTCCTCAGTCACACACGCGATTTATAAAAAATTCTTTGCCAATTCCTTTGCCATCAATGACAACATTGCCAACAATCTCCCCCTTTGGCATTGATGGCAATACTCGTCCTCTGTTTGTCTTATAGAAGCCCCTTTATTTTCTTTTCCTCCCCCTTTGACATCAATGGAAAATTTTTGATCAGATCTTTCTGTACTGATATTTCTGTACTGAGGAGTGCCTCCATAGTACCTTGAATCTAATTTAATAATTTGAGTACCTTTTGAGGTCCAGTGCCATACATATTGTGGGGCCAAGACATTTTGTTGACATCAAAAACCTATGTACCAATAATACCATGCTCCCCTGAGATCATGCTATATCTTCAAACGTAATATTTAATGAAATAATGGAAATGACTTCATATAATGAGATCAGACTACAAAAAATAATTAGAATGCCAACAATGCATCCTTTCCACATGACAAATTCTCCCCCTTAACCTGTGCATCCAAAGATGTCCAACAACACCGCAGCTGTGCTGAAGAATGCTGACCCATCAAAAATTTGTCAGCAACTACCCATACACAGTTTTCTGTCCGCGTATCCAATTAATCTTCTGTATTTAAGTAGATCTGATCTTTTGCATGGCAGAGACTACTCCTAGCTTCTGTCTGAGATATTCGAATGCTTCCTTGGGTAAAGGTTTGGTAAATATATCAGAAACTTGTTCTTTGGAGGGCACATATTCCAACTTCACCTTATGTTAAAGCACTTGTTCACGTAAGAAGTGATACTTGATGGGAATGTGCTTGGTTTTGGAATTCATAACATGATTCTTTGAGATACTGATGGCACTTGTGTTATCACACATAATAGATATAGGAGGTGAACATTTGATTTGAAAGTCTTGTAAGGTTTGCATCATCCAGAGAAGTTGAGTGCAACATGATGCGGCAACCACATATTCTGCTTCTGCTGTAGATAAAGAAATAGATATTTTCTTCTTGCTGAACCAAGATACTAACCGGGGCCCCATATAGAATGCACCACCACTAGTGCTTTTCCGATCATCAACATTTCCAGCCCAATCTGCATCAGTGTATGCATGAAGAGTAAGATCAACATTCTTTGGATACCATAGTCCAAATTCTTGAGTTCCTTGTAGATATTTGAATATTATTTTCACAACCTAAAGGTGAGACTCTTTTGGATTAGCTCGGAATCGTCCAACAATCCAAACTACATGCATAATGTCTGGTCTTGTCCTAGTGAGATAAAGTAGACTTCCTATCATAGATTTGCATTCTGGTTGATTCACCGTGGGGGAATCATCGTTAGAACCGAGATTACATCCGGTTATCAGTCAGCACGACAGTTTGCAATCTTCCATGCCATACTTCTTCGAAGATTTGCTTAAGTGATATTTTGCTTGTGATAAGAATATGCCATCTCATGTCGTTGCACTTGCAAGCCAAGAAAGAATGTTAGTTCCCCAAGTAAAGACATTTCAAATTCTTGCTACATATCAGAAGAAAATTTCTGACTCATAGACTCTTCATTACTTCCAAAAATGATATCATCAACATATACAACCATAATCAATAGTTTTTCATTTTCAGTTTTTGTATATAAGTTGCTATCAACAGACCCCTTTGAAAATCCTTGTTGATGAAGATATTTGTCAAGACAATAGTACCATGCCCTTGGAGCTTGTTTTAGACCATATAGAGCTTTTTTAAGTCTGCAAACAAGTTTTTCATCATTTCCAAAAATGAATCCTTCTGGTTGTTCTATATAAACTAATTCTTCTAGATCGCCATTGAGAAAAGCAGATTTAACATCCATTTAATAAAATTTTATTTGTTGGAAGCTTGAAAAAGCAAGAAACATTCTTATGGCTTCAAGTCTGGGTACAGGAGAAAAAGTTTCTTCAAAGTCTATACCTTCTTGTTGAGCATACCCCTTGCAAACAAGTCTAGCTTTATTTTTTATAACATCCCCATTCTCATTTAACTTGTTTTTGAATATCCATTTAGCTCCTATGACATTTTTGTCATGAGGTCTTGGTACTAATTCCCAAGTGTGATTCTTTTCAATTTGATCATGCTCTTCATTGATGGCTTGAATCCAAAATTCATCTTTGCTAGCTTGACTGACATTGTGTGGTTCTATAGTGGACAGAAATGCCAGATTGCTAGAAGATCCCACAAGAGTCCTTCTTGTTTGTACACCTGATCCCTTTTCTCCCAAAATTTGAGATTCTGGATGATTGTTTTGAACATATCTGGATGGAGCTTTTTCAGATAAATCATCTTTGGGTTCTTCATTGGGTTCACTGTCTATATCATTCCTATTTTATGTATAAGGATATATGTCATCATCATCTTCATATGTTGTTTCTTTTTCTTCTTTTGGAGCTGCAGGAGACTCATCAATAACAACATCAATACATTCAACAATCTTTCAAAGTATTTTATTGTAACATTTATATGCTCTACTCCTAGAGGAGTAGCCAAGAAGTATTCCTTCATATGCTCTGGGTTCAAACTTGCCAAGTTTTTTATCATTATTTTTGATAAAGCATTTGCTTCCAAAAATTCTAAAATGCTTTACAGTGGGAGGATTACCATACCAGAGTTCATATGGATTTTTATCACTATTTACATGAACATGTGCCTTGTTGAGAATGTTTACTGTTGTATGTGCTGCTTCTCCCCAAAATGTGTCAGGTATTCCAGAATCATCAAGCATAGCTCTAGCCATTTGTTGAACTATTCTATTCATTCTTTCTGCAACACCATTTTGTTGTGGAGTGCCAGCTACAGAAAACTGTCTTTTTATGCCATGTTTTTCACAAAATTCAAGGAATTCATCTGATGTATATTCTCCTCCTCGATCAGATCTAAGACACTTGATTTTTAGATCTAATTCATTTTCAACCAGTGCTTTGAAGATCTGAAATTTCTCAAATGCTTCATCTTTGTGTTTAATCAACCCAATCCAACACATTCTAGAGAAATTATCAATAAATAAGATATAGTATTGTTCACCACGTGGTGAATTTTTCCTCACAGGTCCACATATGTCAATATGAATGAGTTCAAGAGGCTTACTTGATGATCCTTCCTTGGCATTAAATTGCACTCTGGTTTGCTTACCGAATTGGCAAGATTTGCATATGATACTTTCAGGTAGAGTAATATTGGGAAGATCACGAACAACTTTAAGTCTGCTTGATTTATTGATTTGAGAGAAGCTCAGATGCCCCAACCTTCTATGCCATAGCCAGTTTTCTGAAGATTTACTCAAGTAACATTGTTCTTTGCAGTTATTCAATACATATAGGTTGCTTGGAGTTCTTTTTCCTTTTATAATTGTTTTACCTGTATCAAGATCACGTACCATACATTCTTTTGAACTAAAGACAACTTCAGTTCCTTGATCACACATTTGACTTACACTTAACAGGTTATGCTTTAATCCATCCACATACATGACATTATTAGCTTTCACCTTTTCTTTTAGAAAGACAGACCCTTTTCCCTTAATGACAGCAGGAGTGTCATTTCCAAATGTAACATTCTTCTCCTTTTCTAGAGCACTATATGCAAGAAGTTTGTTTTTTTCACCTGTCATGTGTTTAGAGCATCCACTATCAATGTACCATTGATTTTCTTCACCTTCTGCAAATAAGGCTATGCCACAATTTTCAACCTGTAATTCCTTCTTTTTCCACACTTTGGAGCTTGAAGGACATTTCTCTTTTGGCTGGATTTTGCTTCTGCATTCAGATTCTTCATGGCCAAAGTTATTGCAATACGCACATTCAACTTCATTTTGAAGAGGAGAAAAGTTGTTATATGTATTATTCTTTATTCCAATATCAATCCTTTTCTTTCTTGCTTCTCTTGTCATGATGGTTTTATCTGCAACACATTGAGCAGCTTTATGACCAAAATTGTGACATGAGAAACATTGTCCATTGAAGAAGAAATTTCTGCGATCATGAAATCTTCTACTCGAATTTACCTGTTGATTGGAGTTTCTTTGAAATGTATTCCTGTTAGTGTTATTTGAATTGAAATGGTCATGCTTTACCTGTAAAGATTCTTTATTCCCTTGCTGAGTGGCCGAATGTTGTATGCTGGCTGTAGCTGCTTTTAGATAATTTGGTGCTGAAGCCTGAGAAGATTCTCCGATATATCCAAGACTTGTCTTTATAAGAGGAGAACGTTGTACCTTGATAATCTCATCTAAGGTTTCAGATCCTTTAGCAAATCTAATATTCAAAATCTTCATTTTCTCAATTTCTTTTCTTAGACTTACTATTTCACATTCTAATTTCTCATTGTGTTTCTCCTTTCCTTCAAGCTGATTTTTCAGAGTTTCTAGGGATATTTTACTTTCTTCTAAGCATATTTTAGTTTCTTCTAAGCATATCTTGAGTTGATTGAATTCATCAAGCAAATCATTATCCTCCAAAGCATCCATAAAGGTATCTTTTTCTTCTTTAGATTCCTTTTCAAATGCCATGAGAAGTCTAAGATCTTGTTCACATTCTTCCTCACTGTTAGATAACCCATCACTGTCTTCATGAATATAGTAACTTTTTCTAGTGCTAAATCGACTCTTATTCCTTATTGCTACTTCTTTTCCTTTTTCATGTGTTTCTTTGTGAGGACACTTAGCAACATAATGACCCACTCTTCCACAAGCAAAACATTTGAAAGGAAGCTTACCTTTGAACCGTCCTGTACCAAGTTGGAGTTTCTTTACAAAATTTACCTCATCTTCTTCTGAGATATACCCTGATCCTTCTGTCTCTTGTACTTCTTTCCCTTTTGTAGAAGCTCTAAATACGGCTTCTTTGACTTCAGATGGTCCTCCTCTTCTTGTTTCATATGCAGTTAGTATGCCATGAAGTTGTACCACATTAAGATTTTGAAGATCCTATTTTTCTTCAAGAGCATAAACTTTTGACTCAAATTTTTTCGTTAGTGATCTTAGAACTTTCTCAACCAAAGTAGATTCAGTTATTGTTTCTCCCAGATTTCTCATATGATTTACAATATCATCAAGACGTAAAAATAAATTAGCAATGCTTTCCTCATTATGCATTTTTAGATTCTCATATTGAATTCTGAGAGTTTTAAGTTTAAAACTTTTTACCTTTGCATCACCTTCATAACTTAGAATGATTTTGTCCCATATTGCATTTGCTGTATTCAGCTGCATAACTTTGACAACTTCTGATTCACTAGACTTCCCAATAGAGCATTGACTGCTTTTGCATTCGTTTCATAATTCTTTCTTTCTGTTGGATCTTTTGGTACTGCAGCTGGATATTGATATCCTCCTTCAACTATAGCCCATACATCTGCTCCCAGAGACTGAAGATAGGATCTCATCCTTGTTTTCCAGAAGATTAAGTTGTTTTCATTGAAGAGCGGAGGCCTGATAGATGTTGTTCCTTCTTGATTGTTCATCTTGATTGATCTTCCTTCTAGCGGCTAAGATTTTTCAGAAGGACCTGCTCTGATTCCAATTGTTGGGAAAAATTACTGAGAGGGGGGGGGGGTGAATCAGTAGTTAGAGCTGACTAAAAACATTTTACTTTTATGCCTTTAATTCTTTACTTAGATCATTGCATCATTCATTCATCAAATATTTAATAAGAAGTAATCATGAGTACTAACAACAGAATCAACCATCACACATAAGAAACACACATGAACACCAGTATTTAAGGTGGAAACCCAATTCGAGAGAAAACCACTGCTACCGTTGTCTCAGTCTTCAATATTTATTATAAAGAAAACTTCTTACAATTTTGTGTTGGCACAGACTTATACCAGCACGCAGGCACCAACCTGCAGAAGGCTACCACCTTCTCTTGTTCTCCAGTTACTACTGGAAGGGAGCTCCAACCCCCTGATCTCGTTTACCAGCCTTTCCTGGAAGGGAGCTATGACCCCCTAATTTAACACCAGTTTCTACTGACAGAAAGTGTCCAATTTCATACTGAAGGCTTCATCCCTCAGATCCACCAACTTTCTTCAATTTCTTCATCAGACTTGCGTCAGGTCTTCATCATTTCTTTTGCAGCTCTTCCTGGAGATTCACCATTTATAGATCTAGAGATCTTGTACCTTCATCATATTCATGGGTGCATCATCAATTCAAATTTATCAGAGTTCAATATACAGATATCTCTTAAAGAGATTAAAAAAAAAAAAAATTAATAACCCCTCTGCTTGAACACTTTATACTATAATCGTCTTCTCCTTATATAGTATTTGCCTTTATTAAAACCATGAGTAGAAAACCACTCAACTGATAATGGTATTCTTATTAAAGGTCAAACCAATCCAAATTCAAATCCCAATCTTCGTTCTTCCATGCACGAATTGTCCCAAAGGTAATCTTTATCTCCGCCAAATAATACTATAGCCAAGGTTAAGTAACATTAACGTGCCGCTGATGGTTTTATTTCTTTTATTGGAATTTTATTTATCAAATTCGTGGAATTTGATAAATAAATATTATTCACAACCTTTGGCAATTAAATATATGATAGGAATTTATATTAATAACCAGTGCTTTTATCCAATGGCTTTAAAATAGACCTTTATAAGTCGACCCCGTGTTTATTCGTTCCACCAACTTTGGACTAACATTCAAAAATTATGGTCCAATCACCTTGTTTAAACCCGAAAACTTTAATTTGAAAAGTCCCAATCAATATAATTTAAAACTGGGGCCCATCGCTAACAATCGTTTCCATTGGACAACGAAGAGAACATCGCTCGGTCTTCAAATGATCCGACAGATATCGTTCGTTGATGATGCACGGATGATAACGTGCGATGGCGCGCCATACCTTGGGTAACTTTTGCGCATCTATAGCAAATGAACATCGTCCGATGACCCCTTCCCAGATCAACGACGTTCAATAATATCGCTCGGCTTCTTTGGTCGAACGTTAACGTGCGATGGCACGTTTTGATAGCGGTTTTCGTGGGTCCACCTTTGCTACGTGTCAACGTTTCTATGGAATCGCTCCCCAACTAGGAAATACCGCCTATTACTGAAAGGTGGTGCGATGAAACCCAGAAACCGCCTTCATTGTTCACTTGGTCATAGTTCCACTCTTCCACGCAGGGTTCCACTCAGCTTCCGCTACACGGTTCCGCCTGTTTTATTGGAAGAGGTTCTCCTCTTCGCGCAGTCACGATTTTTCTTCACATTACAACCTCATTCCTCGGCGTTACTTTCATCCATCTACTCCGACGCATCGATCCGCCATACATAACCCTTGCGGCTATGTTTTACAGTGATCACAATCATTGGATAATTAACCACATATCCACAATACCTTCAATCGATCCAGACGGACATGATCAATCACGATCTTAATTGCTATAGAATTCGATAATATCATCAAGAACATACGAGATTATTTACACTGATAACCCAAAAATCCTCCACACAGATTTAAACAACAAATTCATAATGAAACTGGAGACAATTCCTCAGTCACACACGGGATTTATAAACAATTCTCTGCCAATTCCTTTGCCATCAATGACAATATTGCCAACAAAACCACCCCTCGCCTACCAAACGAAACCACTAACCCCTTTGACATATGTTGAAACCCTGTGTCTTTGTGATAAACGTCAGACCTCTATGTTAACTCCTACAACATCTCTAAAGGCCCGGACAAACATAGCCAAATGTAGAAACCTAAAACCTCCATTGTTCGGAATCTATCCGCATAATTCCCGAAGTCCTTAAGGCCGTATTGCCCCTGTGCGGAACTTACGTTTTTTTAATTTTTTTTATTTTATTTTACAGGTGATCGATATATCAGAAAGGGAAATAATCATATTATAGTTCTAAGTTCCAAAAATTGTTTAAGCTACGCTCTCTGGGTGATGATCTAGAAGCCTTATCTATCAAAGGATTAGGAGCTCAAGAATAATCTGAAGGAGGTGATGGATCATGATCAATAAGGATAATTCAAAAACTCCAAAGACAATGAGTATTCTCCAAATGACAGAGTAAGAAAAAGAGTGAGTTTCGTAGTGACTGCGTAGGCAAAGATGAAGAAAAGTAAAGAACACAGTTAAAGGACAATGACAGTTAAAAGATTCACCATGACAGTTAAGGTAAAAAGGAATAGAAAGATCAGTTAAAGGTTAAAATTAAAAGATAGAGTTAAAGAAAAAGCACAGATAAAGAAGTAAAAGAAGAGACTATAGTGACAAACAAAGAAAAAAGAAGGAAAGCAGATAAAAAATGCAGATAATGACAGAATTAAGGAAAAGACAAATCAAAGGAAAATCAATGAGGAAGACCAGGCCAAGTGTTAATGCCATTCAACATTTACTTCTTCCCAAATCACATTGGCCACATACAACCTAATTTCACTTTAAGGAAAGGTAGCTATAGTTAATGTTTTAGTCAGAGATTTTTTAGTAGCTACTTAGAAGTTATTGTAAAAGTTAATGTTAAAGGTAAATAGTCAAAAATATCTTAAAAGTTAGCTCAGAAGTTAAGTTATTATTAAAGTGAGTCAGTCAGAGATATTTTTGCATTGGGCCTTGCATGGTCTCAATTGTCAAACATCATTTACCTAGTAATAAATACAAATCTCACCCTAGATTAGGGCAACCTCCTCATATGAAATTAAATACTGCATGTATTGTTCATTATTATTGTTGGTTGGTTTGCTAGTTGCTAAGCTGGATTTTGATCAGAATTTGAGTTGCGAAGATTATTGCACAGGAGCATTGTAACTATTTTTGAGCTGGACATCAGTAATAATGCACGTTCACAAGATTCTTGAGATATGTTAATGGTGATGTTATCCCTCTTTGTCAATGTTTCTCCTCTATTTTCCGTATTGTACATCAATTTCTCGGATAATAGAACCAAAATTTTAGATTGAGATATGTTGTTTGGGCACCTTAACTCTATCTGTTATTATTATCTTTATGTTTTCATATGCAAAGTTTAAAGAATTTAGGGGTGTCCTTCTCTTTAGTTTCACCTAGCTTACTGCCTTGAGGTTTTCTTAGTAAAGTTTACTTAAAGAATTTAGGGGTGTCCTGCTCTTTGGTTTCTCTTAAAATGTTATCTTAAAGGCCTTCTTTGAATTTTAGTTAAAGAATTCAGGGGTTTCTTGCTCTTTAATTTCACTAAACTGTTATCTTGAATGTTTTCTTTATCTGAAAGTAATAATTAAAGAATTCTTAACTGCTCTTTAGGATTACTGGATTTTTGTCTTGAGGCTTTCTTAGTAAAGTTTAATTAAATAATTCAGGGGTGTCTTGCTCTTTAGTTTCTCTTAAATTGTTATCTTCAAGGTTTTCTTGTTGAAGTATAGTTAAAAGATTCTTAATTTCCCTTTAGTTTTACTAAATTCACAACTTTCTATCATTTCATATTTGTCTTACCTAAGAAGATCCATTCGATATTGTTAGCTTGCCCTATGGAAACCCTTGAAGAGTTGATGTATAATTTAAACCTTTTATGACTCCATAGCCCAATGGATTAAGCTTCCCACATTCTTTTTGTCCAACCTACAATCAATCAATCAATCAATCAATCAAAACAAAAAACCCCAACACCTCATAACTAGCGTAAAATCAGAAAACATAAGCATAAAGATAAATCTGTTAATCATAAACATAAAGAGAGCCCTCTCTGAGCCTAGGAAGGCTAGGTCCTTGGAATCCAAAGTGGTTTGATGTGGTTCCCTGCTACTTTTTCTTTCCAATATTGCAAATTACAGGGAGCCAACATAATGGCGACCATACTAGGGAACCTGAGTTATTAAAAAGTTTAATATTTCCTCAAGAACTTAGAAAACCCCATTGAAATTTAGATGACTCAAATGTTAGCCAACAATAGTATTTGGTTGCTGATGGTGGACAATAGCCAACTTCAAAACATTTGAAATCATCCACCTGGCGACTCCACAATTTTCAGTAGGCCTACAGACTCCACTGGCAGAAGAATCCAGAATGGTTGTGAAGATACAATGACCCTTTTCTTTGACATATTGACAAATATGGATTCAAGAATACAACGCAGGTATTCTCCAATGAACAGAGATCACATTCCTGGATTCCCACACAAAATGTCTCAGATAAATTGGGACACAAACTTGCCTATGTTTCAAGATGAAAAGTTTGATGGCCCCTTGTTACATTTCATTAAATCTCATATACACTCATGGAGGTTGAAGATTGAATGGCATGAGGATTGCCTCATGAAGATGTTCATGCAAACATTAGAGGGGAAATCAAGGGAATGGTATGAAGGTTAGACCCTGGTATTTAGTTTTCTTTAAAGGATTTCCACAAGGTTTTTTACGATTATAAAGAAAATTTTCCATCCTCATCATTAGCTTAAAATTGTTGTGATCAGTATGAAGATATCATACAATATCGTGTAAATATTAATGAATATTTGGGAAATTGGCATCCTGAGGATTTAGTAGAGGGAATTCATGAATCTCATTCTCAAATTAACTGCCATGACAACCAAGAGAAGTTGGTTGAGGATGAAATCAATCAAGGGATGGAAGAAAATCCACAAGATCTTTTTGAAGGGAAAAATGTTGATTCATATGATCTTTTGTGTAAATATCAATAGGACATTCAACCTTATGACCAGTCTTCATAAGAGAAATAAAAAACTGGGGTTTTGTCCAAAGAAAGCGAAAAATGCCTCCTCCTTTAACTGAAGAAGAAATCAATCAAGTTCTAAGAATACATCTAGCCTACAAATTTTTATATAAAGAAGTTATTTCTATTTGTTCCACTGCTGACTTATCTACTGAAGAATTTTATCATATAGAAACTATAGAACATATTGATACTGATGTTGTACTACCTTCTCAATAAGACCTATTTCCTGAGAATTCTCCTAATGATGACGTTCAGACACAATTCATCCTACTCAATCAAGGCATATCAGGATTGCTTGAAAATAGCAATGTAGTATATTATGAACCTTCAAAATCAAATGATCATGAATAAAAGGTAGAGTTTCTTTCTCAAAAGAATTCCAAGCACTCCAAAGTGGAGCAAGGAATAGTCCTGGATGGAACTTACTGTTTAAATCCTCAGGGCCAGATATTATTCAAAGATCCTTTCGCTGGTTTCTTAGAGACATCTAAAGAGGGAGTAAAATATGCCAGGAACAATTTATTGCAGAGCTTAAAGAAAATTTTAAGCACTAATGTTAAGAAACAGGAAAAATGGGAGTGGCCTTTTTATTTTTTCAGCATCCCTGAAAATTTGAACAAAAATAAATCATGTAATCACTTACTAGATTGGCTACATTGGAGAAGGGAGCTCACTTAGTCAAAGTTTGCCTCCAAAGATTAGATTAGGATAGGTAGGTATGAAAATAGGCTTAGTACTATGAGCATGATCTCAATTTGAGTTTTATTCATTGTGTATAACATTGAGTAGACAAATATTAAAAGAAAATGATCCAAAAAAGAAAGAAAGAAAAGAAGAAAAGAGGGCAGATAAAAAGAAAAAGGTAAGCCCCATACAAAAAAATAAATATCTCTGAAAGTGTGCAAGTCAAAATGCCACTAATTTTGAAAAAGTCTTGTTCAACTATACACCCTAAACATGATTGTACAAAATTTGAATTTTTGTTGATAAGTTAGAAAATGAAGATTTTCCAAACTGTTTAAACTTGGCTTATTAGTAGGTAGGTAGAAAATAACATTGGTTC
Source organism: Pinus albicaulis (assembly GCA_034641835.2). Lineage (NCBI taxonomy): Eukaryota > Viridiplantae > Streptophyta > Pinopsida > Pinales > Pinaceae > Pinus > Pinus albicaulis. Next base: position 562,000,760 of record CM076570.1, on the reverse strand, counting down.
CAAACCCTAAATCTGAAACCAATAAGAAAAGTGAGGGATAAGTGATAAATGAAAAAATCCAAGATCAAAGCCCTTAGTTTAGTTTACTTTTTGCAAAATAATATTATGTGCAGCTTGTCCAAAATGCCACAATGCATGATGATCAAACTGCCTAATCTTGATTCATTCATGCTTTAAATTTCATGTTGATAGTTAGTGAATAAAAATCTTTCAAAATTTTAATCTTGGCAAACAAGTAGTTAGGTAGAGAATAAAAGAGCTAATCAGTCTAATCTGAGCCTTTGGAAGTTATAAGGTTAGAAATAGATAGTTTTCTTTCAAAATAAAATTGATGTCAAGGTTTGAAATTCTAAATGCACCCAATAAATGAAGAAAAAATGTTAGGGTAGGTGATGGGTAGGCATAATTACTTTGTAGGAAGCATGGTTTTCAATTATTGAAGGTCACAGTCACAAAATAGTTGTAGCATATGAGAAATTACAAAATGAAAATCAGACAAATACAAACGGGTTACTAATCTACAAATGTTCTTGATACCTCCCTAAGGAGCTTCCCTCCTCAGCTGGAGCCAATGTTAGTCTCTTGTATTCTACAGTATCACTAGATCACTGTGGATTTTCTACAGTCTAGTGAAAATAAAATTCCCTGACTATCATTTATTTTCAGAAATCTCACTGCCTTCATTCTTTTCATTTAACCTATCCATTATCTCTCATTTTTGCCTTCTCTAATACCCTAATGTTCTCAAAACCTAGGTTTAACCTTAAAAATCCCTCATTTATCCTTGCCCCTTTCTTAAATCCCTCTTCCCTATGCTAAAACCCCATTTACCTTCACAAAAATATTTCCCCTTCATTCACTCCCTTCCGTTCATTCAAAACAATGTAAAAGCCCACTTTTTAACATTGTTTTTGAAAATAATATTTACTTGGGACCCACTCTTTTTAAACAGATCCTGTTTATTTAAAAAAATTGACCCCTTATATGTTTTTAAACCCCCTGCTTTACACCTTTACCCTTTGTGTCCATATAACCTCGGCCCCACCTTATGTTAAGCGCCTTCGCTTTAATATACCCCAGGCCCCGCATTATAAAAGCCCCGCACTATATTTAAACTTGCCATTGCATCCAAAGTCCCGGCCCCACCTTCCTAACTAACCCGCGACCCATTCTCACCCGACCAACATCCGATCTTCTCAATCAAATCCAATGGCCATCATGCTCTAACGCAAATCTAAAGGCCCGAGGTTTAAAACCTTTAGAGCTTGTGAAATAGGCAGATTTCACACCCCTTCTTTCCGCCACACGTCGCCTTAAAATTTTATCGCATCCCCACGAATTAAACCACCAAACTGTCCCTCCGTCGTGCGATAAACCGTAAAACCCCCCCCCCCCCCGCCTACCAAATGAAACCACTAACCCCTCTGACATATGTTGAAACCTTGTGTCTCTACAATAAACCTCAGACCTATGTGTTAACCCCTCCAATGTCTCTAAAGGCCCGGACATCCACAACCAAATGCAAGAAATCTAAAATCTCCATTGTCCAGACTCTATCCGCAGATTTCTCGAAGTCCTCAAGGCCATATTGCCTCCCTACTGAACTTACATTTTTGTTGATAAATTTTTTTTTTTATAGGTGATCGATGTATCGGAAAGGGCGATAATCATATTGCAGTTCCAAATTCCAAAAATGGTTTAAGCTAGGCTCTCTGGGTGACGATCCAGAAACCTTATCTATCAAATGATTAGGAGCGCAAGGATAATCAAAAGGTAATGATGGATCATGATCAATAAGGATCATTCAAAACTCCAAAGACAATGAGTTTTCTCCAAATGATAGAGTAAGGAAAAGAGTGAGTTTTGCAGTGACTGTGCAGGCAAAGGTGAAGAAAAGTAAATAACACAGTTAAAGGACAATGATAGTTAAAAGATTCACCATGACAGTTAAAGGTAAAGAGGAATACAAATATTAGTCAAAGGTTAAAGTTAAAAGACAGAGTTAAATAAAAAGCACAGATAAAGAAGTAAAAGGATAAACTAAAGTGACAAACAAAGACATAAGAAGGAAAACAGATAAAAAATATAGATAATGACAGAATTCAGGAAAATACAAATCAAAGGAAAATCAACGAGGAAGACCAGGCTAGGTGTCAAGGCCATTCAGCATTTACTTCTTCCCAAATCGCACTGGCCACCTACAACCTAATTTCACTTTAAGGAAAGGAAACTACAGTTAATGTTTTAGTCAGAGATATTTTAGCAGCTACTCAGAAGTTATTGTAAAAGTTAATGTTAAAGGAAAATAGTCAAAAATATATTAAAAGTTAGCTTAGCAGTTAAGTTGAAATTTATTATTACTTTGAGTCAGTCAGAGATATTTTGGCATTGGGCCTTGCATTGTCTCAATTTTCAAACATCATTTACTCTGTAGTAAATAAAAATTTGTCATCGTAGATTAGGGCAACCTCCTCAATTGCAGTTAAATACTGCATGTATTGTTCATTATTATTGTTGGTTGGTTGGCTGGTTGCTAAGTTGGATTTTGATCAGACTTTGAGTTGCAAATATTATTGTACTGGAGCATTGTAACTGTTTTTGAGTTGGACATTAGTAATACAAGCACGTTCATAGGATTCTTGAGCTATGTTAATGTTGATGTTATCCCTCTTTGTCAATGTTTCTCCTTTGTTTTCCATATTTTACATCAATTTATCTGATAATAGAACATAAATTTTAGATTGAGATATTCTTTTTGGGCACCTTAACTCTGTCTGTTATTATTATCTTTATTTTTTCATCTGCAAAGTTTAATTAAATAATTTAGGGGTGTCTTTCTCTTTAGTTTCACCTAGCTTGTTGCCTTGATGTTTTCTTAGTAAATTTTAATTAAATAATTTAGAGGTGTCTTGCTCTTTGGCTTCTCTTAAATTGTTATCTTAAAGGCCTTCTTTTAAGTTTAGTTATAGAGTTCAGGGGTGTCCTTCTCTTTAATTTCACTGAACTGTTGTTTTCTTTATCTGAAAGTAATAACTAAAGAATTCTTAACTTCTCTTTAGGATTACTAGATTGTTGTCCTGAGGCTTTGTTAGTAAAGTTTAATTAAAGAATTCAAGGGTGTCTTGCTCTTTAGTTTCTATTAAACTGTTATCTTAAAGGCTTTCTTATTGAAGTATAGTTAAAGGATTCTTAATTGCCCTTTAGTTTTACTAAATTCACAACTTTCTGTCATTTCATTTTCGTCTTACCTAAGAAGATCCATTCAATATAGTTAGCTTGCCCTATGAAAACCATTGAATATTTGATGTACAATTTAAACCTTTTATGACTCCATAGCCCAATGGATTAAGATTCCCAAATTATATCTGCCCAACCTACAATCAATCAATCAATCAATAAAAACAAAAAACCCCAAAACTTTATAACTAGCCTAAAATCAGAAAACATAAGCATAAAGATAAATCAGTTAATCATAAACATAGAGAGAGCCCTCTCTAAGCCCAGGCAGGCTAGGTCCTTGGACTCCAAAGTGATTTGATGTGGTTCCCTGCTACTTGTTATTTCCAATCTTGCAAATTACAAGGAGCCAACAATATAAAATCTCTTTATACGGGAAAATGGTCCCATTATCCCCAGTTGGACCCACCATTTCAATGGAAAATGAGTTGTGTTAAGCTCCCTACTGGGTGGAATCCCCAATGTTGAGGAAGTCACTTTCGAGCCTTCAACATTTTTGGCACTAGAAGGAGGGCCATCCAACTATGTATGGCATATAAAGCTAAAGGTCAGTCGAAAAGACATCGTAAGAGTTAATCCCCCTCCAAAGCTCCTACATCTTCTAGATCTCGTTCATTATCTCCAAGTCATAAGTCTAAAGTTGTAGAGCCATATCTTTCATCTCCTGAACATTACCTCGTAGACCTTCTCCAGATTATATTCCTGAGTCTCTCGAAGTTAAGTCTTTGATTGAGAAGTTAGAAAAAATAACCATATCTCTAGAAAATTCTGTTAATCCTAAAATTTCTGAAGAAAGTGTTACATCCATATTTTGAGGTACTGGTGTATTAACCAGATCACAAAGTGAAAAACTTTGGATAACTCTTGTTATCATAAAAATCGTACCTGATTGGCTGTTGATTAGACAAATTCAGTGTAACTATTTCAAACCAATATTGTGATTGAGGCTTAGCCTCCTCAGTCTGAGAGGGCTCTCTCAAGGGTTAATGATATTGAATAAAGATGTAGATAGATGGCTAACTCTAGGTTTTATGTATTGGTTTTATATGTTTGTAGGTTGAAAAGATCAAAACTTACTACCATTGGGATATGGAGTCAGTGAATAGGGTTCTAAATAACAAAAAATTTCCTTGCAGACGTTGAGGCTTGTATATACTTCAATAAAAGAGTAACATATTTAGGAAAATCCCAATAAATTGAGTTTCAGAAGAAATCAGAGCATGTGATACATGAGTTCTGAGTTACGAGACATCAATGTATTGAAAAGGAAATATTAAAATAAAATCACCATAACTCAATACTTAAAGGAATTCAGAGCATGAATAACCATGAATTATGAGTAACAAGCATTAATATATGGAAGAAAACCTTTCAAAGATAGGACCTAAAAATCATTTGACCATAGTTTAATACTTAAAGGAAGTCAAAGCATGAACATCCATGAATTCTGAGTAATAAGCATTAAGCCTATGGAAGGAAAAAATTTCAAAGATAGGATATAAAACTCATTTAAAAACACTAATAATCTCAGGTCTGTCAAGATGAAAACCTCTCTGCATTACTGATCATATTCCATTACATAAATCTGCAGTTTTTCTAAAAAGTCTCCAACCCCTTGCTAATTCGACCCAATGGACTTTAATAGACATGTTACAACATGAGATGATCTGCCTCTAGAATAGATACATCAAATTTCTAACTACTGACACCTTGCATAACCATAAGACAAGGAATTTATTACAAAGACACACCTAATCCACTTAAATAATCCTATTTCAACTGGGACTCAAACTCATTATTACTATCTTTAACAAATTTATCTTAACAAAATTATCTACTTGAAATTACATCATTGACAATTATGTCATCACATGGTCAAATTTGGATGATGGGCTTCAGTTCTTCATGACCACTTTGTTGACCTCCACAAAAGCAGGAAACAATACCCTGTTTTTTAGGCATAGGGTCCTTTGTACTCTTGGAACATTTTGATCATCATGAAATCATTATTTCAAGGTCCTTGGCTGTTTGAAATTGAATTAACACATGAAAAAACTCCTCCTTAAGCTCCATCTTTCCAAAGCCATCCTCAAACTGTTCAAATGAGCTTTAATTTATGGCGCTACGAAAACACAACAGTTTTGTAGCGCCTTTCATAGCGCTGCCCTTTAACCTTTTTTTTTCAAGTTTTTGACTTCTTTCTTCCAAAATTATATTAATTTCCTTAAATACATCATCCCTAGTAATTTCACTTCTTGATCCATTATTTTACCCCTTAAAAATTGATGAAAAAGGGGAAAAAAGCTGCTATAATAGTTTCGTAGGGCTTTTCTCCCTTTTTACACTGTCTGCGCTATGAAACTGCTGAGTGGGCAGTTTTGTCAAAAATTTTCCAAAGTGAAAATTGTAAATGTGTCAAAAACTAAAAATCAATTTGATTTCATCATTTAAAAAACATATCATGTGAAAAACACAGTCATTCTAGCTTTCATAACTTCTTAACATCTTGCAAATTTCTCCTGTTTTTTTTCCTGGAAAATAGGTCTTGCGACAGAGTCGATATATACTAATACATGGTGTATTTTGAGACAAGGAAGGAGGTTTTGTATGTAATTATTTCTTGAATAAAAACCTCTCTTGGTTTTTTGAAACACATCTCTTGCTGTCCAGAAATTGCCTTTGAAAAACATGTGTAAAATAGGAAAACTTTGTTTTCTAAAAATAAGGCTTAAAACAAATCCCTGTATCTCCCAAATGCTAATACTTGTGAGAAAAATTAGAGAGGTTATTGTTAGTTGATAACTTTTTGAAAATAACCTCTCTCAGTTTTGTAAAATACCTTTTTTTTTGGCTAGAAATGGAACTTGAAGTTGACTGCTAAACAGTCATGTACATGACAGTTTTGTAACAATAGTTTCGTAGCGCATTTTAATTTATCAATTTCTCCCACCTCCTAATGAATGTGAAGAAACAGAGAGAGGTTGTTTTAGTTAGTTATGTTAGGAAGAAAAAAATCTTTCAGGTTTCCCAAATTCATTTTCAGTTGCTCAGAAACCTCCTTGGAAGTTGATTGCTCAAAACTAGAAAAAAAAAGTTTTTGCTTCATAACTTTCAGCAGTTTCATAGCACAAATCAACTTTTTTGAACTAGTGGCACTACGAAAATGAAGTTTCTTGGATAATTGACCAGTTTTGACATGAGACTTTAGGAAATGACTCACATATGGAAATTATGGATATTTGACAATGAATGGACCTTAAAAAGACTTTATTTGAACTTAAGGATGGGCTTTGAACTTATAAAAATATAACCTACCCTTAATCAAATCCTAAATTTACTTCTAAAACCAATTTTGAACCATGACCAAAAAAAAACTTCACACAATGATGTTTTAAAATTTTTGGCTGATAACAGTGGCTCCACTTTGGATAGTGTGCCCTCGTGGTACACTAAGAACTAGTAGTTCCAGTGCTGCTATCCATTTTTCTTGACCAAAACAGAAAAACTTTGGAATTGCCAATATTTCTCCTCAAGCTCTAATGTCCTTCACATCAGTCTCAAGCTTGCTAATCAATGTAGAAGAAACAAATCTATACCTACTGAAAAGATGCTCAGTCAACTTTGAGCTTATTCACACACTCCTACCTACCCTAACAACTGCAATCTCCACTTTAACTCAAACAACATGAAACTTCAAATGAAGCCATTCATTTATCTTATCTGACATTTGAAACTCTTGACTGCATTTGAACCAAAAATAAACATGATATTGGAATGACCAAGGAAACATAAGATGCATCTGATCTTCATAATGAAAATATAGCTGGAAATCTGGATTGTAGAACCTTTCCATGTAGTCATCTATAGAATCATAGAAGACATAATCTGTTTGAAGCTTCTCATGATATTCTGCAACTTTGGACCACTCATACATGTTTTGATCAACTACATAAGACTTCAGTTGTGTGCTCTCAAACTTCTTTTCAAACTAATTTTAAAAAACAGTGTATTCTTCCTCAAACTCAAAGGAGAAAGGTGGCAACACCCTCTCCTTGTTTTTTGGCATAAAAATCATTTGAAAAGACTGATCTTGATCATGAATATTATGAGATTGAATTTTATCTTCTAAAACTTCAATATCTTTTTCATGGTTCTTAGCAACTTCATCCACAAATTGAAACTTAACTTCTGACTTGCACTCAAATGATTTCAAATTAGAAGACAAGGATAGAAAAATTTTCACCTACTTCTTCATTTGTGTGATCATAATTTGATGTAGGATGATGCAAGAAATGACATGAAGAATCAAATTTTTCCTATACTTGAGGATTGTAGCAATAAATTTACAATATTTCCTCTTGCTGTTTAAAATGATTCTCATACTCCCGATGATGAAAAGACTGACAAGTTTGCTACAAATTTTCATCAAACTCAGAGGATGTAACATGATTATCATAAATAAAATCCTGCTGGGTTTAATTTTCATCCAAGGGATAAGTTATCCTTTATTCTTGGTGATGAAATGGGTTTTTATGAAGGGCCTCTAAAATTTCCTCATCCATGAACTCATCATCTTCATCACAATTCTCCAAATATTCAATAAAACTCACACAGTGTTCACAACAGTATTTGACTAGCAATGAGGAGGGATGATACTCTTCATACATCTCATAAAATGCAACATGGAAATTAGCAAGAGAATATAATGAACCATTTGGCAAGCTTTCATACCAAGACCATGCTTTTCCTCCTAAATTAGCCATAAACATCTTCATGAGACAATCCTCAAGGAACTGAACCTTAAGAATGTGTACATGCATATGGAATCTAACCAAATGAAGAGCAACATTGTCTTTCTTTTCATCTTTGAATATAGGAAGATCAGTCAACCATTCAACCTTTGGCATAGGATTTGGAAAAATAGGGACATGAGACCGATTCATAGGGGCATACCTGACATTTTTTCTTACATTGTAACTCATCTTGAAACTTCATCAAGTTATTGATCTTCAAGCAGTGAAGTCACCTTCCAATTTGTTATTTGATGTGTGGAGTCACCGGAGTAGAAATGCAACCAATATGTGCCTAAGTGTCTACTGCTCTTAGACCTTAGAATTGAAACTTTTTCATTCTTCCTAGGGAAAATATACACCTTTGGTCCTCGGTAATGGCGCCAAAATATTATCACAAAAATCGTACCTGATTGGTTGTTGATCAGACAACTTCATTGTAACTATTTCAAACCAATCTTGTGACTGAGTCTTAGCCTCCTCAGTCTGAGAGGGCTCTCTCAAGGGTTAATGATATTGAATAAAGATGTAGGTAGATGGCTACCTCTAGGTTTTATGTATTGGTTTTATATGTTTGTAGGTTGAAAAGATCAAAGCTTACTACCATTGGGCTATGGAGTCGTTGAATAGGGATCTCAATAACAAAATCTTTCCTTGTAGACACTGAGGCTTGTATATACTTCAATGAAAGAGTAACACATTTAGGAAAATCCCAATATCTTGAGTTTCAGAAGAAATCAGAGCATGTGATACATGAGTTCTGAGTTATGAGACATAAAGGTAATGAAAAGGAAATATTAAAAGAAAATAACCATAAATCAATACTTAAAGGAAGTCATAGCATGAATAACCATGAATTATGAGTAATAAGCATTAAGATATTGAAGAAAACCTTTCAAAGATAGGACCTAAAACTCATTTGACCATAATTTAATACTTAAAGGAAGTCAAAGCATAAACATCCATGAATTTTGAGTAATAAGAATTAAGACTATGGAAGGAAAAAATTTAAAATATAGGAAATAAAACTCATTTCAATACACTAATAATCTTAGGTCTGTCAAGATGAAAACCTCTCTGCATTACTGATTACAGTCCATTACATAAAGCAATAGTTTTGCTAAAAAGTCTCCAAACCCTTGCTAATTCAACCCAATGGCCTTTAATATACATGTTACAACATGAGATGATCTCCATCTAGGCTATATAAATCAAATTTATAACTACTGAAACCTTGCATAACCATAAGCCAAGGAATTTATTACAAAAATACACCTAATCCACTTAAACAGTCTTATTTCAACTAGGACTCAAACTCCTTATTACTATCTTTAACAACCTTATCATAAAAAAATTATCTACTTGAAATTACATCATTGAAAAGTATCTCATCACATGGTTGAATTTGGATGATGGGCTTCAGTTCTTCATGACCACTTTACTGACCTCCATAAAAGCAGAAAACAATACCCTATTTTTTAGGCATAGGGTACTTTGCACTCTTGGAACATTTTGACCATCATGAACTCATTATTTCGAGGTCCTTAGTTGTTTGAAATTTAATTAACACATGAAAATACTCCTCCTTAAGCTCCAGCTGTCCAAAAACTCTTCAAACTGTTCAAATGAGTTGTAATTTATGGCGCTACAAAAACACAACAGTTTCGTAGCGCCTTTCATAGCGCCGCCCTTTAACCCTTTTTTCTTCAAGTTTTTGACTTATTTCCTCCACAATTATCTTAATTTCATTTAAATACATCCTCCCTAGTAATTTCTATTCTTGATCCATTATTTTACCCCTCAAAATTTGATGAAAAAGGGCAAGAAAAGCTGCTATAGTAGTTTCGTAGGGCTTTTCTCCCTTTTTACACTGTCTGCGCTACGAAACTACTGAGTGGGCAGTTTTGTCAAAAAATTTCCAAAGTGAAAATTGTAAATGTGCCAAAAAATTAAAATCAATTTGATTTCATCACTTAAAAAACATATCAAGTGAAAAACACAGTCATTCCAACTTTCATAACTTAACTTCTTGCAGATTTCTCCTGTTTTTTTTTCCTGGAAAATAGGTCTTGAGATAGAGCCTATATATACTAATCCATGATGTATTGTGAGAATGGAAGGAGGTTGTTTTAGGCCATTATGTATTTAATAAAAACCTATCTTTGTTTTTTAAAACACATCTCCTTCTATCCAGAAATTGCCTTTGAAAAACATGTGTAAAACAGGAAAACTATGTTTTCTGAAAATAAGGCTTCAAAGAAAGCCATGTATCTCCCAACTGATAACACTTGTGAGAAACGTGAGAGAGGTTATTGTTATTTGATATGTGCTTTAAAATAACCTATATTAGGGTCTTAAAATAACTTTTTTTTTGGCCAGAAACGAAACTTTAAATTGACTGCTAAACAGTAATGTACAGGACAATTTTGTAACAATAGTTTCGTAGCACATTTTAATTTATCAATTTCTCCCACCTCCTAATGAATTTGAAGAAAATGAGAGAGGTTTTTATTATTTAGGTATGTTAGGAAGAAAAACCTCTTTCAGTTTTCCCAAATTCATTTTCAGTTTCTCAGAAACCGCCTTGGAAGTTGAATGCTCAAAACCAAAAAATAGAGTTTTTGATTCATAACTTTCAGCAGTTTCGTAGCGCAAATCAACTTTTTTGAACTAGTGGCGCTACGAAAATGATGTTTCTTGGCTAATTGACCAAGTTTGACATGAGACTTTAGGAAATGACTCACAAATGGAAATTATGGATATTTGACAATGAATGGACCTTAAAAAGACTTTATTTGAACTTAAGGACAGGCTTTGAACTTATAAAAATCTAACCTACCCTTAATCAAATCCTAAATTGACTTCTAAACCCAATTTTGAACCATGAAAAAAAACAAAATTGACACAATGATGTTTTGAAATTTTTGGGTGATAACAACTCCTTTTGAGTTTCTTATTCATTCTCATCGTAAAAAATCTACTACATTAGCATCTAAATCAGGTATCAGCGAGATCACATCATCTTCATCTCCATTTACCTCTACCTTCTCTTCTCATCAACCCATATCTTCTCATATATCCATTTCCACTCAAAAAAATCATGCTAATATAAGTAGTATTAGTCCAGTAATAAGTTCTTCTCCATCCACATCCGCTTCTAGACCTACTATCTCATCTTAAAAAAAAACAAGTCAAGTAATGACCAACTTACCATGGGTTAATCTGGGTGCTGTTCAAATGGTAAATTTACATCCTCTCCTGGATCATCTAGAGAAATGGTTACCAAAGTATAATCCTGATGATTTTCTTCATGCTGAAGAACATCTCAATAATTTTATGTTAGCCATGAATCTCAATGGCGTTGAACATGAAGATGTTGCAGTTATATTGTTTCCATATCCTTTCCGAGGGTCTGCAGGATCATGGTATTTTCCCCTCACTTTAGGCTCAATAGGAGATTGGAATACTTTTCAAGAACAATTTATTTCTAAATTTGGCGATGATAGGAAAATTGCGTCATTGATCAATGATCTTTCTAATTCAAAATCTAATACAAGAGAATATATCAAAGAATTCAACTCCAGATTTAACATGTTATTGAACAAAATTCCAGCTACCTCTAAGCTTGGATTGCATGTACAAATAGAGTGGTACATATCTTCCCTTCCTTCTAACATATAAATTTTTGTAGATAGAGCTAATAAAGTCACCCTTGTATAAAAAATGAAAGAAGCCTTGTCTTTTGAAAGAATAATTGTCGCTTTAGAAAATAAAACAGAGCTTGAAGATAAATGATCTAAAAAGGTAACATTCAAAGACGAGCCAAAGAGGAAAAATCCTAAAGATCCTTTTGATCTTGAGGGATTACAAAAATTTCTCAAAACCATGTCCAACGAAATGGTCGAAATCAAAAAACAGGTTGTTGAAACCTCTAACAAGAAACCATTTAGATCATTTAGAAAAAATCAATATTCTGTCTCTCAGCCTCCCAATTTTATTTCTAATTTTGAATCTGGGCAAGAAGAAGAAGAGGAAGAAACCACAGCTTCTGCGGATGAGTCCCAATATGAAGAATTCGTTGAATTACATGGATTATGGGATTTCTTTTTACATTCCTCTGACGACGAAACATAAGATGAAGACATTCTTGTTAGCACAAGAAGTAAAAATTTTGTAGAACCAACACAAGCAACACAAAAATAGAAAATCCCAACTTCTATTGATAAAGAAAAACCTATCAATAAAAAAACTCCAGTCAAATCATCTCAATAGGTCATCACCGATTCTCATCCAATTAAATATACACCCAATCCTCAATCTAAAACATTAGTATTATCTAATACTATCGAATATAATATAATCGAGGATATGAAGAATATTAAAGCCAATATTTCTCTTTATGAATTTATAAAATTAAAGCTACAACTGAAATTTTATTGAAAGAGCTGAATGCAGTCACATCATCTCCTCTTCCTTCAACTGTTATAGCTAAAGCTGCTAATGGAATAGGGAAACCTTTGATTGAAAATTCAAACAAATTTAATGCTTCAGATGCTATTTTGATTGATGATAAATCGAATTCTCATACTCCTTCTTTTCTCTTAACCTATGAAATCTACAATAGAAATGTTCATAAATGTTTGATCGATTTTGGGGCTTCATCCAATATAATGCCATATTCAATTTGTGAAAAATTAAATATCGCACCCCAAAATTCATAAGTTAGTATAGTTCAATTGGATAGAACAAAGGTTAAGGTCTTAGAGAGATCAACTCAGTAAGTATTAGATTGTCATCAAACCCAAAAGTTGCTTAGATTATCAATATACTAATTGCACACATCCCTAAATTTTATGGTTTAGTTCTTAGCCGAGACTAGTATGAAAAATTACATGGATACTTTGCAATAGACTGGTCTCACATGTGGCTTCCATATAATGGAAAGCCAAATCAAATCAGATTCAATCCTGAAAAACATATGAAGTACTCAGTTACATACCTTGGGGAAGAAAATGAGCCTATAACATTTAACAACAACATTTTGGGCAATTACTCTGCAAATTCATTCTTAGGGAATTTTAACGCACAAAGTTCACCTTTTCGAGTCAATTCTCTTTACTCACAAGTAGAAAATTTTACTTAAACTGATTCCATTAGATGCTTCAATTTTGAAGAATAAACTATAGTCCAATATCTGTTTTGGAAACTTTATTTTGATGGATCAAGATCCAATGATGGTGAAGTAGTAGGATGCGTACTTATTAGCCCAAAAGGAGAGAAAATCATGCTAGCCTGTAGGTTAGAATTTGAACACACTAACAATATTGTTGAATACAAGGCATTGGTTCAAGGTATCGGAAAATAAATTAGTCTTGATATACAATATATTCAGGTGTTTGGAGATTCAAAGATTGTTGTAAGACAAGTACGAAATACTATTCATTGTCACTCAATACACTTGAAATATTACCAATCCTTGGTTAAAGACCTCACATCACATTTTATAGCATTCAATATCTTTCCTATTCCTAGATCACAGAATGCCAATGCTGACTTTTTAGCGAATGTTTCCTCCAAGCTTATTCCACCAGAGGATTTTAGTCCTGACAGATTCGCTATTGAATTTATTTTCTGACCATCTATATCGGATAATGTTACTAGTTGGTTACGTTTTAGTGATTATAGTAATATTTTAAGTTTTCTTACTTCTGAGAAATAATATGATGATCAAATTGTGGAAAAATATGAACATGATAATCAAATCAAGAAACAAAATGATATAAATATTTTTCCAAAATCCACGGTGAAGCTTGAAGATTTATATGTTTTGAAAGACATATTCAAGAACGTCAACAATTGTAAACTACAAAGTTCTACTCTAAGGTTTGAATTAGTTAACTTAGGATCTACTGATTTACATGAAGATATAAATATCGGGCTTAGCCTTTCATCTGAAGAAATAAATGCATTCATTTCATTGTTGAAGAGATACACATATATTTTTGCATGTAATTACCAAGATATCAAAACATATGAACCATCAATCATTCAACATACTTTTCCTATGGTACCCGATATTAAGCCTATTCAGCAAAAGCTTAGGAAAATTCATCCAAACTTCGAAACTCAAATAAAAAATGAATTAAACAAACTATTTAAAGCCAAGATAATTTTTCTTATTAGACATTCAAAATGGGTTTCTAATTTAGTACTTATTAGAAAAAAGAGTGGAGATATTCAAATTTGTATTGAATTTAGAAATATGAAAAAAGAATGTCAAAAGGATAATTTTCCTTTACCATCAATGGAACAAGTTTTACAATCAGTAGCAGGTTCTGAATTAATGTCTTTTCTAGATGGATTTTCAGGGTATAACCAAATTTTGGTTCATCCAGAATATTTTTTGAAAACTACATTTCGAACCAAAAGGGGAACTTATGCATATCAAAATATGCCCTTTGGATTAATGAATGAAAGAGCCACATTTCAGAGGACCATGGATATTTCATTTAAAGGATTGATAAATAAAACAATGGTAGTATATCTTGATGATATAACCATATATTCAAAAGAGAAAAACAATCACTTTCATGACTTACATTAGATATTTGAAGGGTGTAGAATATTTTGGATCTCTCTTAACCCAAATAATTCAATTTTTTCTTTAAGCAAAGTTAAAATTATAGGTTTTATTGTCTCAAAGAATGGAATTTGTATTGATCCAGACAAGATTAAAACAGTTTCAGAAATTTCACTACCACATACAAAGAAGTCAATGCAATCCTTTTTAGGACAGATAAATTTTTTCAAACAATTCATTCCATATTTTTCACATATAGTTATTCCACTACAAAATAAGATCAAGAAAGATACATTCTTTAAATGGGGAGAAGAAGAAAATGAAGCATTTTAAATCATCAAACAAGCAATTGCTGATGCTCCTTCTCTTTCAACTCCTAATTTTTCCAATGATTCCATTCTATATATTTTTTCCTCAGATATATCATATGCAGCAGTGTTAACTCAACCAGATGATAAAAACCTCGAAACCCAAATTTATTTTTTTTAGTTCTAATTTTCAAGGAGTTGAATTGAATTACTCAGGAGCTAAAAAATGGGAATTCACAGTTTATAAAGCAGTCAAGTATTTTCGACCTTTTCTTTTAAAATCTCATGTAAAAGTAATAGTTCCTTTCTCATCAGTTAGACAAATACTTATACAGAAGGAACTAGGAGAAAAAAGGGCCAATTGGGTAAAAGCAATGCAAGAATACGACTTAGAGATAAAACCCACTAAAATTGTAAGAGGTCAAGGATTTTCAGGTTGATTACAGGAATGAATGACACATCACCAGATGAGGTAACATCTAGTATTGAACACCTTACATAGGTACTCAATGTTAACCCTCAATCTCAGTATGCTGATTTAATATTTTATTTAAAGAATGATCATGCTCCACTTATTTTGGATTTTAAAAGAAAACAAGTGTTAATATTGAAAGCTAATCAATATCAATTAGTCAATGATGTGTTAAAAAAAATTATGACTCTGTCTTACTCATATGCTTAGAGAAAATTGAAATACCTAATTTTCTCCAGGAACTTCATGATGGACAAGCAGGTGGACACTTTGGTGGAGACACCATAGCAAATAAAATTTTACATGCAGGATATTATTGGCCAACATTATTCAAAGATGCACATAGCTATGTCAGAAATTTTAATATTTGTCAAATTGCAACATGAAGACAAAGAAAAGCCTCAATTCCACTTCAACCAGTCAATATGGAGCAACCTTTCGAACAATGGGGACTTAACATAATAGGTGAGATTGTTACTCATTCTTTTAAACAACACAAATATATATTGAATGATATATATTATTTTTACAAAGTGGGTAGAAGTAGCAGCTCTTAAGATGAAAAAATCTGAAAACATTATTGATTTTATTGATAAATTCATCATCACAAGGTTTGGTGTTCCTAACGCTCTAGTATTTGATAATGCTTCATATTTTTATGGTAATGACATGATTGAATTTACTTTAAAAATAGGCTTTAATTTAAATTATTCTGCAAATTATTATCCTCAAGGAAATGGCCTGGAAGAATCAACGAATAAAAACCTCATAAGGATAATTAAATGAGCTATTGACCAAAACCAGAAGAACTAGCATAAATCCTTAACTTTTGCATTATGGGCAAATAGGATAACTAGAAAAACTACCATAGAAACTTCTCCTTTTTGATTGGTATATGGGAATGAGAAATTGTACCTTTAAATATAGCTATCCCGTCAACAACCCTAGTTCAATTAATTAATGAAAAACCTTTCTCTTCATCACAATTAAGAATGCCTGAAATAATTAAAATGGAAGAAGAAAGAGAAAAAGCAAAAATGGTCCACAATCATCATCGATAGTTGATAAAAACTTTGTTTCATTAAAATGTGTTCAAAACTAAACAGTTTGAGACTGGAGATTTGGTATTGAAATGGGATAAAGTGCACGAGGATAAAGGAAAACATACAAAATTTCAAAAAATCTGGCTTGGCACTTTTCAAATAATCGAAAAAATAGGTCCATCAACTTTCATTTTGCAATATTTACAAGGGAAGAAGGAAACTCTTCCTGTTAATGGACTTGTCCTTAAAAAATATTTTTCTTAAAGAACAATAGTTCTTTCGTATAAATATGTATATAGGTTAATTCAAAATAAATTAAGTTTTTGCAATATTATGCAAAAGGTGAAACACTTTATCATTTTTCTGGAACATGGAAGTGTTGATCCCGAAAGATGTAAAATAAGGAAATAAATCATAAATTGAATTCTCCATTTATTTGGAAGATTTTGATTTAAATAGCCAATTAGAAAGAAGAATTAATATTGAATCATGTGATTTGAAAAATTATTTTGACATGAATCATGTTCTAAAAGTTACTTTTACAAAGTGAGAAATTTTATTGAAGTATTAACATCTTTTACTCAAATGGTCATACAAAAGCTCATAAAGAGAAAAATGGCAACCTCCCCATTCATTTATATATTAGATATGTTTTCAAAGTGTAATTCAAAAATATAAAAAAATTTAAAGTTGAGAGATCTCATCACGATTTGACTCATCATGTTCATAGGAAACTAATAAACTTGACATTATCAATTGGCTACCAAACCAAGATAGTCACTCATGGTCTAAAAAGACCTTGAGACAAGGGATCTTATCATGAGCCAGCTTGTTAAAATTTATTATAACCAATGAATGACATTATCGCTTCTGGCTTCCAAACCGGGATAATGATTTTAAAGTGGCAAAAATAAGGAGAATTATACAAAGAAAATAAGTATTCACATTACCTTTGGATATGTCTATTATATTATGAATGGGATACTGGTTCATCTTTGGTTAAATAGTAACCCTGTCGAGGCTATGAACGCTTGCTGGCAGTGCTAGCAACAGTGGCTCTACTAGTGACTAGTAAGTTTATCAAACAAGCTAAGCTTTGACTAAATTCCTATTTATCTTCTCAACTTATTAATATTTGATTCATTTAAACAGAAATTTTATTTACAAAAGTAAGAGGAAAAATTTTCAAGTAAAACCAGGTTATTTAGATTAGAATTTCCCTACATCAAAGAAAATTTTCAATTACTTATAAATTTCCTAAAATATTGTCTTTAAGTATTAATATTTATCAAATATTATTGATTCATCGAGTGTTTCACCAATTGTTGTATTGTTACAACAACTCCCCATTATCTAAGTAAAATATATTACAAAGGATAATAGGGTGCTATTAAATTTTTTAGGATTAATATTTATTTTTAGAAACAAAACCTAAAGATAGGATTTTATTAGATTAAGTTTTAAATTTTCTTTAAAAAATAAGAACACCTAAAATAACCCACAAAGAAAAAACAATAAAAGCAGGAAGAAAAAAAACAGTGAAGTTGTGAATAACGAATTACCGAAGTACGAATATCAAATTGACGATATGCAAATCAACGAAATGTGAGGTAGCGAAATCCGTCACATAACAGATGCCGATATTACACGTCGTCTAAAATCATCGTGCTATCTCAATATCACATTTCACAGATTTCTTTGAAGTGCTAAAACTCGCCAACTAACAAAAATTGTTGATTAACATATCCTAATGTGATGACATTTGTCAAAATCACACGAACCCATGCTTATCAATTTAATGTTAATGCAATAGTTTTTTAATCTCGAGGCTTGCAATTGATTTGTAATTATTTCATATTTAATACCAAGGATTTTCCATTATGCATAAGTTAATTTGATAGGACATTTAATAGCGTTTGAAGTTATTTTAGCTTATCCTCTCTGGTTTTCTTTTCAAAAGGTTAATTCCAAAAACTTAGGCAGAAAAGGATGTCAAGACTGATTAAAGCGTGAAGGAAATCTGCCACCCCATCACTGTTAGTCATACAGAAAGAGGAAAACAAGGAAATGGCTCCCCAAATCTCAGATACTACATGCAACCTAGAGATTGGTTCTTCAAGTTGGGAAGGAATCTATCAGTTGTTCGAGAATGAGAAACTGCAAGTAATTATGGACATAAAAGTTTTGGCCGATGATAATTTATCCAATGATTCAGAATCATGGACAGATACTGCTAATTATTTTCTTCACATAATTTCTGCTCATCCTAAAATGCTTCCATGTACCGATTTAGTGAAATGGGTGTTGGATAATGTAGATATCAGCGATAGGAAATTTGTTACTAGAAGCAGAACTGTCATTGGCTCTTTCGGGCCATCAGATTTGAATAATATGTATAAACTTCCAGAACCTCATAAGATATATGACACCCAATTGTTTCAAGAGTTTATGCAGGAGAATGATCATCATGTGACTGTAATTAAAGAATGGATAAATGATCCTAACCAACATAAGCACGAAGATAAGGGTATGTATTCAATCATCTCTCTTAAAATCTCATTATCACAGATAGTTGCAATGATGTGTCATATCATTGGATCTGTAAATACAACCAAGTTTAAAGAGAATTGGACACCATTGATAGAAGCAGCCTCTGACGACTATATTCTAGATTGGGATACAATTATTTCTGATAACTTGATAATATTTATCACAACCTATAGATAAAATCAAAATGTCCCACCCAATGCAATCCCTCCTTTTTATATGAGTTCTTATATCTTAGATACAGTTTGTTTTTTCTTTGAATTTTCATCATTAGGATGGAAATGGACTAGAGAAGTTGAAACCCCCATCTACGTATTGTTATATTTCTTATGGGAATCAAAATATTACTCTCATATGTTTAGAATATGCAATGACATAATGCTCCCTGTCTTCCAAGTAAATTTCGAAAGAAAAATCACTAGAGTCACTCTTGAAGCCAATAAAAGTCTTAAGTCTATAGGTAGGTGGTTTGGGGAAGATAACTTTACATACATCTGTGTTTTTGGAAGTTATTCCCATCCTCATGTCCTACCCTTGTATATACCAGACAAATTATTGGAAAAAGAAATTGCTTATAAAACAATTGGTAATGGTTTGACAAAAGCCCTGAAAGATGCCAAAAAGACCATTTGACCAAATTTTCTTTTTTCCTGCAGTTCATATGCCCTAGACAATTTCAAGCATGCCTTTCTTGAAATTGATCGATTAAAACCTTTCAATTTTCCATTGTTACCCAATAGAAATTATGATTCATATGGTATTGCCAGAAAGATAATGAATCGGGTCAAGTTGCGAGCATTTCTAAGAGAGCTTGATAGATTTGACGATATGTTCGAATCAATTACCAAATTTTCAACCGTCGAAAAAAGGTAGCTGAAAGGTTCATCTTGGAAGATTTTTTAAGATTCAAAGTGTATTGAGAGTAGAGAAATGCCCATTTGCCAGATTATTTGTTTCACAGACCAACGCTAAAGGAAGAACAAGTTATAGTTTCAATGACTTCTCAGGTATCAATACCAATTCAAGAAGCATAAATCACAAATGTTCAACAAGATGATAAATTCAACAAAGTTGGGAATATTTTGAGAAAAAAATATATGAGACTAATACTCTTTCCATTCAGAATGCCATTCAGTCAGAAACCATTCCTATTAAGGGCGCTACAAGTTTTGTAACTCATACGGATGAGCCAGGTGTGCAACATGTTTCTGATGATCTAGACAACTCTAAGGATTAGGAAGAAATCAATGAAACATCATTTACTGCAGAGGTTTCCAAAATTTTTCTTGAGCAAAGACAGATCCAAGGACACAATGATACAAAGGAGAAACCATAAGATACATCAACCCAAGATATGGAAATCATATCGTCTTTCCCGACTACTGAAGTAGTCCTAAAAATTGAATAAATACCTCCATTGGACGTATTTTATAGTCCAAGACACAAATTTGTCATGATTAGGTCAAAGAAGAAGCGAAATATGGAAGATTCTACAGAAATACATATAGATGCAACACTAATGCAAGTCCTTTGGAAAGAAACTAAATCAACTCTAGGGAAGGAACTTAACAGATTATCTCACTTTTCAGGTGCTTTCGCAAATGAAACCATTCATAAGAAAAGAGAAGTTGAATCATTAATTATAGAAAAGGATTAAAAAATTGCTCAAATGGAGCAAGTTTTCTTTAATGGAAAGCAAAGGATCGAGTAGGAGCTGCAATCAAGCATTAATAATCCGCAACAAGATTTTTAAGGTCTCAAAATCAAACTCGAAAATGAGATTAAAGAAACATATAAAATAATTCATCAATTGCAGCAGAGGTTTGAAAAGATCGAGGGAAATCCTGAAATCAATGAAGTAAAGAAAGAAGCAAAAGAGTTGGATGCATTACTGGTAACACAACAAGCAGTTTTCGATCAAAAGTATAATCAAATTCAAGAGGAAGTTACGACCAGTGATCAATTAGTCAGTCATATTTCTAATCAGAGAACTTATTATGAAGATATTGATGATAAGGTGTCAAAATATATATATTGGAAAGACATTGCATAGGGTAGAGCGACCGATCTCCCCTGTATTGAAGAATAAATTAAAGATATAATATTTGGAGATTGGGATATTAAAATGAAGAGCACTGAATTAGCAAAGCTAAGAATTTATCTTCCAGCATCTCTGAGTATATAAAACATTCTCTTCTGCAAGCCAACCTGATTCAAGAAGCACCAAAAGATACCATGCCATACATCATTTTCCTAAAGCAATCTTGGCAAGAGACATCAAATAGAAAAACTCTTGACATAGAAAATATGACAAGGTTAAATATGGAGATTTACTGGTACTTGTTGATTAAGCCTCATAACCAATTGATAATGTTGAGGTGCCTCTCCAACAGAACAACTCAACTTCTTCTAGTACTAAATGATGCAATATTTACAAGAAATATGAGAATGCAACTGATTCATCCCCCCCAGATCGAACATATGATCAAAGCATGCCATCTCAAAGAAGAACTAGAGAATGAATCCGGGAAACAATCATGAGACTGTTACAACTTATGCATTTTATTTTCCTAGTTTCTAGTTTTATAGTTTAGAGTAATATTAGATACTTATTTTACAGGTATTCTGTTTTTGTAATATTAATTAGTATTTAAACCCCTTTCATGCATTTAGAAAAGGGTCCAGAATTTTGAGAAGATTTTTTTTGGAACTTACACTATTGTTTGAACGAAAGTTATCTAATTGAAAGTCTCAACCCTAAAGCTATCTTTTCAGATCTAAAGCTATGGTGCAACGTGTACTATTATTTGTGTATTGATTTTTTTATGTTTCTTAAAATTTGGCAAACTTATTTCTGTCTGTTAGTTTCATTCTGATAAGCATTCAAGTGTTATATGTTCTTATTACTATTAAATAATATATTGAATGATATGTGTTTTTTTTTTTTCTTCTGACCAGGGGAATCAGCAACGACGGAGGTATCATGCTCGCATAACATAGGGTCGAATCCCCCCGGCTACCACTATAACCCCTGGGGGAGGGGGACAGGCCCGCACTAACCCCTCCTGGTTAATCGACTCAGTGCTTGATAAATGACCTGCATCATGCTCAGGGATTGAACTCGTGACCTGCTTAACAGCACGAACGCCTTAACAGAACATCCGCTGACCACTAGACCAAGCCCCACGGGCTTGAATGATATGTTGTTAGATGTGAGACCTAGATATATTTTATGTAATTAATGTTCTTCATCAACTAAATCAATTAAATTGATTTAGTTTTCTTAAATGTGCTTATATTCATCATAAGTGTGTTACTTTGTACATTAGTGTTTTATTCATTAGTGTGATATATGTTCTTATTACTATTAAATAATATATTGAATGATATATATATTTATATATATATATATATATATTTATTTATTTATTTTTATTTTTTTCTGACCAGGGGAATCAACAACGGTGGAGGTATCGTGCTCGCGTAACACGGGGTCGAATCCCCCCGGCTACCACTATAACCCCTGGGGGAGGGGGACAGGCCCGCACTAACCCCTCCCAGGTAATCGACTCAGCACTCAATAAATGACCTGCATCACGGTCGGGGATTGAACTCGTGACCTGCTTAATAGCAGGAACGCCTTAACAGAATGTATGCTGACCACTAGACCAAGCCCCACGGGCTTGAATGATATGTTGTTAGATGTGAGAATTAGATATATTTTATATAATTAATGTTCTTCATCAACTAAATCAATTAAATTGATTTAGTTTTCTTAAATGTGCTTATATTCATCATAAGTGTGTTACTTTTTACATTAGTGTTTTATTCATTAGTGTGCTTTGAATTGATTTTTGGTGTGATTGTTTGCCTTGCAGACATGTTTCCTCTGCTCACCTTGTGTTCCAATTGGTTTTCAAATGTATTTGAATCTTTAAGTTGTTTTTGTTGATGGCACTTGCCATAGCACATGAAACCTATCTTCCATAGCATGGCCGCTCTTTGCTCATAATGGCGAGTTGATTAATTTACAAGGTATTTTTTTGGGTCAAACAACTAACAATATTTTCGAGTATAGTGCGGTGATCGAACTATTATCAGATGCCATTGATCTTGGGATTAGAGATTTGGTTGTTAAGTTAGACTAAAAAATCGTTGTGTTACAATTGATAGGGAATTATTATGTGCACAATCCTCAAATTTTGTGTATTTATTTGCGTGTTATATTATTGGAAAGAAATTTGATTTCATCACATATCAACATAGTCGAATATGTTTAAATACATTAACAAATACATTAGCAAACCATGTATTAGATATACATTTGCACAATATGTAAAATCAGGACATCATCATGATACATAAGTAGCCATAGAAACATGCATATATATATATATATATATATTGGTAAGTAAAGTGTGTTATATCCAAAATTTCAAAAAAATATGTGTTCTGTTACAAAAATGGCCCTCCAAGCATACAACAGTACAAAAATGTAAAAACAGGGTTGCTATTTGCCCACATGGTGCTTCTGGTAGCAGGTAAATTCTCGAATTACTCACCAGAGTAATCGATGCAATCTTTCCAGAATTATAACTGTATGTCTATTAAGGCGTAGTGGAATCTCATCGAATGCAGAATAATTTGGAATGCCTCTCATGGGGCCAACTAGGTTCCACTCTAGCTCAAATAGTGTATCTGCTCCCTCATCATAAGGAGCATCCTCTGCTGGACGAGCTACCCTCTGTGCAATAAGTGACACACCTGGAAGTATATGAGGACCCATATCTGTAAACACATCATAAATTTACGTTTCAGAATATATAACAAAAACATTTAAAAAGTAAAAATGTTAAAAAAACAATTTTTACCTGCATCGGTCCACTATGTACTTGGTGGGATCGTAAGATCTGGATCTCCTCTAAAGTCGATGCTAGCATATGCGTAGTCCTTAACTACAATAATTTGAAGTCGCAACCAAATAAAAAGGGTTGTGGGGAAATGCATCTATTGGACCCCACCCTGTCAGGGCATGATGTCACACCATCTCATTAGCCTCGGATCCCTCGGGGCTGGATCATGGATCTCTAGCCACCGGTACTAGAATAGGGGCACTCTATCTAGAAATAAGGTCACCAAGATTTACCCGTACCTGAACTGTTTCAATATCCCTATCTTGCACTTGGTTAATTGGCTCTTAATGTTAGCCAACAACCCCTCACACCAGTTTAACATCATTGGGTCCAAGCAATCCATAGCATATTGGAACTGAGATTTTGTTGCCTCATGGAATGCATGGGCTCTTTCCACTCTCATGATTCAATGTAGTATCATGCGTAGGGGAAGCACTCTGATGGAAGAAATGTCTACCTTCCTGCTCTCTCTTTTCCGTGCCCCGGGATAATATCTATGGATGAGCATGTTGGTACTCTCACCCCCCGCACGAGCTCCAAGGAGTTGGATCCTCTCCCCTCTCCTGGAAAGTCCAGTGATGAAATAGATGTCCAACACATCTAGCTCTAATTCTTGGTCCCCAATGATAAACAACTATCATTCCACATCCCAGATACTGATTAAGTATTGGAGTAGCTCTAGTTGAGATGTTAGACCAGATGTTTGGAATAATTTCAATAACCCGCAATTGTGTAAAGAATTGACGCAATTTTGGTCCTGCAAAGCTTGGTGGTCTTCCACTTCATGGCCTCGTTCTTTCCATTCGAACAACATCTTTGACGAAAGTACCAGAAAAACATGTCCAATTTTATTTCTAGGAGCTTTCATTGAAGTATTTTTAGAAACTATTGGTGGAGTTGGGTGATTTTCTTGTTTTAAAATATTTCTCACCGCCAGTGCCTATATCTGAAATAATTCAGCACTGGTGACATGCTTCCGTAATGGGATAAACACGTCCAGTGTGAATGCCAATCACATGAAATATGGCTGGTCACAGGTGATTTTAAAGTTTGAAATTCTTCTCCCTAAACTCCCTAATTTTGAAAATAAATGGAAAATAAATGGAATCAAATTGAAAAGGAGGTTTAGAGCTCTTAAATGATGTTGACGGATCGACAAGTGGTGTCTTGGACCGACCGCACCGTTGATTTTAAATTCAGGGGGAAAATGGAGAAAATGCTCTTCTCAAAATAGAAAAGTGAAATATGATTTTTTTTTTGGTCTATTTATAGATTTTTGAAAAAATTTCGCCAATATTTTTTTATTTTTCTTCCATATCCATGATGTTTTTTGTTTATGTGCAATATAGGACTTCCACACCGTTGATGATTATTTCTGATGCAAACGAGTTTAATTTTATCTCTTTTTTAGGCTCGTTAAATGTTTACGAAAAAGGAACCCCCTGGAGTCAACTTTCAACTCTTTTCTGACTCTCGAAAAATGAAAATATTTCTGAGTAATTGTCATTCAGAACTCGTTAAAGTGAATGAATTGAAATAATATTGGTGTATGTTTACCCCTTTTTCGGGTTGAGATTTAATATTTATGAAAATGGAATACCTTGATCGAACATGGTCAAGAGTCTCTCTTGGACATAGTTTTCTACCTTTTTCAGATTCGAGAGACGATTTAAAAAAAGGGACATTATGGAGTTTTAATTTTGTTTCTTTTGAAACTCCTTAAACATGAAAAGTTACAGAGTTTACCTTTGGTTGGACTTGTTAAATATTAAACAACCAAAGACTTGTCACCATGACGAGACCAAGTTCCTCCTTCCTAGGGATCGTTAAACTTACTAGGATGGATTCATTCAAATAATGAACATACATGTTCAACATATGCTATCCTCTTCATGTTGGATATAAAAAATAAAGAGGTATTTGTTGGAAATAACTGGGAAAAATTGAAAGTGAGCATCCTATGTGTATTTTGGGCAGCTTGTCACTCTTGAACATGACACTCATCTGTAGTTCGTGTTGGGTTGGGGACATCCTACATTCATCATTTTACCTCCATGGGTTTGGAAAATCCACATGCCTCTCATCTGATTACCAATTTTTTCAACATGACCTCTGATCCTATTTGAGTCAAATGCTTCCACACTTTGGAGTCATGTCACCAATATGTTCAAGAGAAGGCCTTTTTTTCAAACATCCTCTGCTTATCTGACCTCCTCTATTACAATCCCGAATCACTCCTATCATCTTAAGATATCTGCTATTTCATTTCGAGGGTGTGGGAATCATCTTGGACCTTTGACGAATCACTTCCTATCAACTTTATCTCATTATACAGGAAGGTGATTCAGAAACTTATTTTAGTACCTTGGAGCTTGCATGCCTCAATGGCAAGTTATTCGTGTTCAATGACAGGTTCACATCATTGGCCTTCAATCAAATGATTCTGTAAGTGTTAAAATTCAACAAATTCATTCACACTTGTATATTTTTATGTTGTACCTTGAGGTCCATCGTCATTATTGGTGGTCTCTCTTGTGCCTGTTAACAGTTATCATCATTGACCAACAATCAGGTGGTTTCTACCATGTTCGACACCAATACATTTATTTGCATGGTGTTACACACCATTTTGTCACTGTCCCTACAATCCATTGCCCCACATATTGGAGGGTCTTTCTCGTGACCTGTGAGCAGTGTCATACTCTGAAAACACCTTCTTTGCATCCTTCTGCATAAGGACATAATTCTAATATTGAAAATTTCCTCAAAAAGCCCACAAAACCATATGTTTTGGCCTTGGCGCAGGTAGCCAGTTCATCCCTCGCGCCAATGTGGAGGATGTAAACTAGAGCCCGCGCGACCTGGCGCTCTATCTCTGTGTTGTTCCCGTGCCAGCTATTTTGGGATTGTTTTTTAACAAAATAGAGGTGGAAGTTTCCTTCTAACCACCTCAGGGATGAGTCACAGGAAGTGGTTAAGTTGATGAGCCACGGATCTCCCTCTTTAGGTAGTGGTTTCCTCCTCCCATGGAGCACTCCTCGAAGATAGGTCTCCCTTCCATGATTATATGGATCCTAACCTCTCCCTCTCCCTCTATATAAACAAGCCTTCTCCCTTAATGAAAGCTAGTTGAACATATAACCAAGAAGCTGAATTTGGAGAAGAGATACTATAGCTTAGTAATTTCTATTGAGAAGGTAGAACCAAGGAGAATTCCGTAGAGAGAGCCCCGTCCGAATTTCTGATGAGCTTTTGGGAGACGCGCTCTGCTGGAACCCTATTGGAGGAGACTGCAACATCGAAGCTTGGTTGTACTCTTCCTTTATTTTATTAATATACTCGACTATGGTGTTGGTTCCATCATTGTGTTATGTTTATCTGATGAAATTGATTTAGTCTTCTTCGACTAACTAATAGTTACGAATGTGAAATAGTATGTTGGATATCGTCGCTGTTTCTTGTGTGTGTGCAGGTATCCGAGCCTGAGAAAGAGTGGATCATGATATATAAAACCAGGAGCAAGAGGCAGCCACTCTTTCTGATGACAAAAACAACATAGGACCTTCGGTAAGTCATATATCGAATCTCCATCCATTCGTTAACTAGGAATCAATATTATAGCTTGTCTCATTTGTGGCTAGACTCACTCTAGGGCTAGTGGGATCACCTCTGTCCGCAAAGGGGATTTACCTCACCAAAAAATTGGTGACCATACAGGGGATCAATGTGAATTTTTCTTTCATCCATTAGGTCTTCTTCTTGGTCTTTTCTTGCTTAGCTTTCCTTTCTGATTATTTTTGTTGGGTCTAAGACACTTGTTCAGCCCTAGAGGATCATATCTAACCTCTGTCCTTCAAAATTTTCCTTTTACCAGGGTTGGCTTGATTGGTGCGTTTTCCATTTTGACAGTCGCGCCCACTGGCGCTTGTTGCTAGTTCAACACCCACGCCATCCCCTGTTTGGCACTAATTACAGCCAAATAGTCACGCCACTTCCTGTAGGTATTAGGGTTTGCCTTGTTTTGGAGTTTTTGGGTCAGTGCTTGTGCTTCTGGGTTATTTTTTGGCATGTTTTGAGTGCCTTGGGATGGTTTGTGATTGTGATTGGCATTCATTCCTTTAGTTGTTTTTCCTTAACCTGTTAGCATCGTAGCATTAGGGTTTTATAGTGCTTTGGTATTTTGAGCCTCTTGTAGGAGTTTGGGTATTTTGTTTCATGGTCAACTTCATTCCCTGCTTGATTGCTTTCAGCTCCCTTGATCTGTTTGAGTGATTGAATTTGGTGAAATGAGTCTTGTCTCTTTCATTCAGCTGTGCTTCTTGTCACTCCAAGCATAGATTACACTACTTGTATGGGTTTGATTCAACATATTTCTTCGATTTGAGAGATTGCAACATTGGTTTGAGTTTTGTTTTGTTTTGTTTTGAGTTGATTGAATTGTTTCGTTTCGACTCTCGCATTAACATTCTCAGACTAGTGTGTTGGTTTGTTTTTCATGTCATTTAGTGCATTGTTTTCCCTATCACATTGAAAAATAAAAAATAGAAAATTGTGCTTGCATTCTTGTTTGCATTGTGGAATTGGAAAATCTTTCGCATAACTAGCATTGGATATTTTAGGAAAGGTTTCTCATTTTCATTAGCTTGCATAGTGGATGTTTTTGCATGTTCTTATTGCTTTCTATCGCTTGAAAATTCAAAACTTTCTCATAGATAGCTTTTCATCGAACAAAATGGTATTTTATGGCATGTAGCTTGCATTTATGGATTCGTGAGATCCAACATTCGGTAGGACCTTGGAATTGAAACATAAATACAAGATCAACTTAAAATTTACTCAATTAACCTAAGGCAACATTGAAACCTAACAAAACATTTAGTGTTCCAACTTTTTTAAACCTAGCAGTTGTCGCTCACCATCTAGCTTCAGACATCACTAGTACGTACTTGCACTCCCCATACCGTCAAGTATATAAAGGGAGACCCCTCTAGGTTACGATCCTTTTATCCCTAGGAAGCCGAGTCTGCCACCTTGTAATTGTGATACACGGAACACAGAATTCGGAGAGACTACCTGCATGTACGTCAAGTCCTTGGTCGATTCTTCTTTCATTTGATTACCAAGGTGTATATGGTATTTCATGAAAACCTCGTACACCCTTTTACCTAGACTACCTGAGCAGTCATTTTCGATCTTTACTGACTCCATAAATTCAAAAATATCATCGAGCACTTGTCCTTTCATGCTCATTTCAATCTGAAAGTGATAGAATCACCTTTTGCCTATTTCTTGACTCTTAAAATATGAAATGATGGAGTTTTGTTTCAATGTCTTAAAAATTAACTGTCCACGAAATATTCCTGGTTAAAGTTATTTTCCTTAGGGTGTTTTTTTAAAGTTGTTTCTGATGGCAATGTTTCCAAAGTTCTCTAACCTAGGAATCCCTCTCAAGGGGAATCTTGGTCCTTTTCCTGCTTTTGGGAATGTTGGTGCTCCTTATATGGAAACATTGTCCCTACCTAGGTTAACTGTTGGGTTGCCTGTATGGTTATTTGCAACCTCAGTGGTCCCGAGTGTTCCGTCCACCATACAACCATCTCCTCCACTAGAAAAAAATCATGTTGCTTCTAAGGTGGGCCTCTCCCATTCTTCGCCTATTTCTTCATCCTCCTCTTCTACTTCACCTGGTGAAAGTCTGGATTCCAGTAACCAGGTGGCTAAGAAGAAAAAGAAGAAGAAGACAAAGAAGAAGAAGTCAGATAAGCGAGAGGCTAATACTGTAGCTATTGTGCCTAAGAACCCTTCCCTAGTGGAACCATCCAAGATTCTACGAAAAGTCAAATTCCCTTGCATGCTCTGCAAAGGTAACCATTTGCTTCAAAATTTCCCTGGCATTCCCAAGGTACTTGATGCATGGTCTGACGGTCGTCTGCTGTTGCTTTTGGCTTTTGGAAGTCATATTGGTAACACATCTTCGACTAGCTCTAATAAGACTCATAAGAAATAGGGTATGATTACCAATATCTGCAAGTTGTGTGAAGGGCATCATCCCATTCACCTTTTTCCGTACATGGATGAAGCTAAGAGAGTGTTGGACAACTCCACTGTTTCTGCACCCTACCTTTCGACTGGTTACCAGAAGATTTCTCCAAGTATTCTCCTAGTTGATTCCACGATCGGTCAAGCGTCATCCTTACTCAATCCCGCTCCCCTGGAAATTAAAATTCAGGAGTCCATTCGCAGCCATCCATTGGAAGTGGAATCGATCGATTTGATTCCACCTATGGTCCATCAGGTTTTTTCCGTTGAGAGTGGATCTCATCCCCCCCACGTTCTTCTTGTTTCATCAGATTCTTCGGACTTGGAGAAAGATTCATCCATCCCTGTAGTTCAAGAAATTTCTCCTCCTACTCCCATGATGGAAGTCCAGGAGAGTGCTCCTCTTGCTCCGGTAACACTAGGGGAAAACCATCTTAGTTCGATGGTATCCCCTCCAAGTAGTTTGGTCGATATCTTTGATTAGAGTCGATTTTCTGGATACTGCCTTCTATCTTATGTGCCTTTCAAGATAACGATACAAACCTTTGATCCGGTCATACCCAACACTATTATAGATGAAGGCGCGTCTGTTAGTATTCTGTCTTAAACTACTTGGCAAGATTTTGGTTCTCCACCGCTTATCCCTGTCACCTATAATCTGTTGGCTTTTAACAGAGGAACCAGTCAACCATTAGGGATCCTTCCAAAGTTGCCCATTACTTTGGTAAGGAAAACCATCCATATAGACATGATGGTTGTTCTAGGCCCCTTAGATTTCAACTTACTCTTGGGGTGCAACTATATTTATGTCACGGGGGCAGTTGTCTCTTCCCTCTTTTGTGTGATCTATTTTCCACACAAAGGTCGGATCGTGACCATTGATCAGCTTTCATTCATTGGTATTGACGTGACATCTGGTCCACCATCATCCCTTTTGGGTCTTTATCTGCCATTTTTTTCATTTCCACAGGTTAATTATGTGGCTACCTATCTTGTGCCTACAGTCAGTGATGGTGCCATTGTGCATCGTGTGCTGGGGGCATTGGGTCCTGATTTTCAAGATGTTGTTCTCCCATCAGATGTGAACCTCTTGGAATCTATGACCTCTTATTCATTGTAATGAAAGGTCGTGGGAGAACAGTTCTTTTCTTGTGTCAAGCTCCTTAAAAAATGAAACAAGCTCTTTCGAGGATAGTTTGTCTTCTATGCCAACCTTGCTAAAAAAATGAATTCAGTTTCGAGGATAGTTCGTCTTCTATGTCAACCTCGTTAAAAAATGAATTATGATAGTT